>BSBN01001140.1:1202525-1803788 GCA_027924645.1 Cunninghamia lanceolata | reverse complement strand
TTATAGCATATGACATTATACACCAAAGGCAAGAAGGATTTTTTGCTCATATAACTATTTCTCCTTGTCTCAGCTCTACAATCCACAGCCTTTTGACCAAACTTATTGCAAGAATAACAGTAGCCATTTCTCCTTGTCTTGGTTCTACAATCAATATCCTTATGACCAAACTTATTACATGAATAATAGCAACCAAAAAAGAATTGAGAGTACCTAGTTATAGCAGATTGCCTTTCAGGAGGAGGACCCTTGAGTCTCTTCTTTAGATTTTTGACCTTTATGAAGCCATCATCTAGCTTCTACTTCTCATCTTCAGCCTTCTTAGATATTTTAGTGTAGGGTCATTTCATCTCATACATGCATTCAGGCATATTTGTTTCTAAATTTTGATCTTTCTCAAATCCAAGACCGCCCTTATTCTTAAGTGGTCTTTGAATTCTCATTATTTCATCAAGAATGTTTGTGCTTTTCTTAAGTTTTAGACTCTTGTCTATCTGATCCTTTGCTTTTTCTAGTTCCTTCCTCAAGGAAACAATTTCTTCTTCAAGTTTGGAGCATTCATCTGATTTGGCATTGGGCTTAGCATTTAGGAAGTCCACTACTCTTTTACCTTCTTCAATTTGAACTTTCATGTTGCCAATTGTTTCCTTGTATTCTCTATTCTCCTTCCTTGCCACTCTCAGGTCATCTAGGGTAGAAATGAGTTCTCCTTCAAGATCAACTTCACATTCTTCTTCACAAATGACTGGTGCAGGGGCACCCCTTCAACTGGATCAACATACACAAGAGGGAGAAGAAGAAGACTAATATAGTTTTTGACATTTTATGTTACCTTATAGCATCTTCAAAAATGTAACATTCTCTATTAGCATTTCATGTTGGTAAACTCCAAACTTGACATTTCTTGACAGTTTGGATTAAGGGAAAGATAATCAAGGTGTCTTAGCACTAAGAGTTTTGCTGTCTTATGCAAAACAGATGTCATTTGTAATAGATTAAGGGTTTCCACCTATAATTTTGGAAAATTCAAATCCCAGAAACATAGGGGAATGTCAGTCCCTCACATTGGGAAAGATAAAAAGGGGAAAACCTTTTGTAGCGGGGATGGTGGTGGTTTTTGGTCTGGTCTCTGAACAGTCGAAAATGTAATTCTGAACATCAAGAAGGAATAGAAGTTCTGCAATTTATTTTCTTTCTAGATTCTAAATACTGTGTAGATATCTAGTGTAGATACTCTGTGTAGAAATTCCTTCTGTGTAGGGTCTGTATAGAATATAGTTTTGTGTCTCTGTGGTCGAACTAAGTGGATAACTCCATTCCACTGGCAGATTTTTGGGAAATCAGTGGAATGGACCTGTAGATTTATTTCCCCATTCTTTTATTCATTCTAGGTTTGGAAGGTTAGGAACTACAGAACCACTTCAAGCAATCTCTTAGTGTCTCATGTTGTTACAATTGAAGGTCCATTGGTATATATGTCAAGTGTATATTGATTAGATGCTTTGCTATTATATGGCGAGAAGACAACAGTTCTGAGTGTTTGTTGTTTGTAATAGATAACCTGCGGGTGTATTCTGCATTCAAGTCATCGGCGTGAGCTGTAGGGAAGTCTGGCCGAAAGGGGTTGGCGTAGGAGTTTCGATGGGACATGAGACATCGACAGAGGGAATAAGGCCCACGTCGATAGGTATGTGTCTTACCGATGGAGAAGTGTGGTTGATGTAATATACATCGGCGTGAGTATAAGCATCAGGCTGAGAAATTGTTCGTGTGCCGACAGTAGGAGGTCACACTGATCGGGGTGACGTTGGTTGTGTGTCGCTGATGAAGGACATCAGTGTGAAACACACCATCGGGAGAAGTGTTAGAAGCTTCACCGATAGAATGGGTCATGCCGATAGCAGGAGTGCATCGGCATAAACATTATCGTCGGCATTAGAGAGGAAAGGTCTGACCGACCAAGAGTCTTCGCTACACATCGGTGAGAGAGACGTCATCAGCAGAAGATGCAAGGTGTTCGGCCTTGGTTCAACCAATATGCATTGGTCACTTTTTTAGAGGTTTGAACCTCGCCGTTGAACCTCGCCGTTGAACCTCGCCATTTAATGGTTCAACCCGATAGATAGAAGTCTCGCTGAAGGAGAAGCGGGTGTTAGATGCTCATCGGAGTGAGAGTGATGAGGTCTGGTTGATGGAAGGCTCATCGAGGAGAAATAAGTATCGGCAAAGGAGTTTTTAGTTCAACCGATAACTAGTGTCTTGCCGATATACACTATAAAGGCTATCTGGTGGGCTCCAAAGGGTCTTGACCCGGTTCATACGCTTCAACTGGGATGTACTCTGCATCAATGACTATCATGTGTTTTCCATCCTCTGCAGGGCTCTTATCATTATCCAAAACTTCATTTTCCATGTGTTCCAATCCAAGATCTACCTCCAGCTGTTAAACTGTATCAAGGAACCTTGCTCTGATACTAATTGTTAGAACACCTAGATATACTGAGAGGAGGGGTGAATTAGTATATACCACAATTTAATCCAATTCAACTTTATCAACAAATCTTTACCACATCAAACAAATTATGCAAGCATAAATGCATTCACACATTCACACATGAGACCATAATACCAGATTTAACGTGGAAACACAAGATGGGAAAAACCATGATGAGAAAGCTACTTGGATCTACTGTCCAAATACAACCTCACAAATAAAAGTAAGGATTACAATTAATTTTATGGGCACCAACCCAAAGGAAACACCAACTCCCTGATACAACATTTTATGGGCTTCAACCCAAAGGAAGCATCAATTCCCTAAAATGCTACAACACTTACAATAATTACAAGATGAGGAACCAACCTCTATTTTGCAATCTTTACTGATGACTCAAATACCTCCACAACAATATATATATGCTAACACTTTACCATCCTTGCCTTGCTCCACTAACTTAAACACCTCTGCACTATCTTCTCTGATATCTTCTTAATCATCTAATTAATTTTGCTACCTCCAAAACCTCTGCAACCTTAACTCTGCTCTAGGTTATGCATTATTACTCACAGAGCCACTTATTTCTCTTAAGATAATTAATTCACATAACATATTCCTCACACATACTCGCACATTCACATACATATACACATACTCATTGCACACACACACACACACTTTGTAGCAATCTTCTTTCCTTCATAAATACCCTCCGCAAATCTTCAAAACATCCTCCCTATCATCCTTGAGATAACAAGTAACATGAAATGTGTGATTAACCAAACTTGTTAGCTCCCAATTATCTGCGGTAATGTAGGAGCGAAATTCCATTGTGTGGTTCATACCATGAAGTATACTAGACCCATTTTACTTCCTTCCAAACTTTCCTATTGGTGCATGCTTCCACACACACAACATAATCACCCAAACATACCATGTTGGCTCCGCAAACACTTATCCTTTCATGCATTAGCTCTAGACCCTATGCAATACCAGAGAAGTGAAATATCATTGTGCGGTTCATGCCATGAGCACTATATGACTTGCAAAATATTCTCATACACTCCTCTTTCTATTCCATGCCTTATCTTGCTAGTGCAAGCAATCACTTGAAACATTGAAAAACATACTTGTGGTACTCCAAAACACCTGAAACCTGAATTGAGCATACATACAAACCACCTAAACTTATCTTCCAAACTTAAAACCCAAACACCAACATGTGGAGAAATGTGGTGACTTTCTGTTCTCTCTCTGATAACATTACACTGCAACATGACCTGATCTCACTCTATAGACTCTGTAAAACTTTGTGGTACTTTCTATCCTTTGAAACTTGAGTATATTATTCTTGTACCTTCTCTTTACCTAATCTCCAAACTACCGAATCATTTATGTAGATGTGGTGAAATGTGGCAGCTTTGAATTTCATACCTGATAACCTTATACTGTGATAGCTATGTTTCCAATTTGTTGACTCTAGATGTCCTTGCGATAACTCTTATGCACTGAAACTTGGATCATACATACCTTATAGTTGTCTCTATCTATCCTCCAAACTGCGAGGCCATTTCTTCATCTGTGGTAGAATGCGGTACAATCTTCTATGCTCCAACAATACAATTATCTATCTTTGACAACTTGAAGACTTGGACTTGTAAATTCCTTCATATCCCATGCAATGTTTTTCATCAAGATACAATATCATTGCAACAAGCATGAATGTATGACATCAAACACTTTGACCACCTTCACCTATTCATTAACTTTAGAAGAAAGGGTACAATTATGTACATATGATACTAATCCCTTATATCTTTCATCATCACTGCTCCTCTCATCATCACCTGATAATCTCCTTTGACAACATATGCAACAACATGCCTTCCACATCACAACACCAACAATCTTCCTTCCACCTCACATCACCTCTGATCACTACTCCGTTTACATCAATGACAACATATGCAATAGTAAAGGGAAGGGAAAAGGGTACAATCCAATCCAACTAAGGTCTATGTACTCCAAATGTTGTAGTTGGAGTAAAGCAGGGAAAATTTGGCTTCTTGAATTGTTTACTCCTACTGAGAAGGGATCAAAATGGCTAAAATCAATACCAACCATGTGGCTAGTGTACCTATTGTAGGGTATCCCCATCCAAGAGAAATAGTATAATCCTTTCCATGATGCCAATAGGTCATATGGATCAACTAGCTATTGTCAGAAGTGCTTGAGGGCACTTCTTTTGTGAATAGGGCACCCCTGCTAGTAGAAGTAGGTGCCCACCATGGCCAACAACACCACCACCCAAAAGATCCCCTTGCCCATCTTCAAACCCTCTCAATATCAATAATATTAATACTAAATACACCCCACATTATTATTCAAAGTCCCAAATGAGGGTTCCATTGTATCTAATTGGTTGTAAATTGACGAGTCTTTATAACACCCATAGATCTTGTGGGTTACATTCCTTAAATTTTCAGCTATATCAAAAGATATATTTGGATGAGTAGAAAGAATTCAAAAGTAGTTGAAATGACAAGCTTACCTTACATTATAAATAGAAGAGCCTCAAGTTGGGAATCATTTGCCAAAATAGAAAAGTATGTTATAAAGAAAGAGAGAAAAGAAAAAGTAATTCAAATACTAGAGTTCCATGCCCAAAAGAATACTTGGAAACCAAATTAAGAATTTTTGGTGCCATCAAATGGCTATCATTCCTCCACAACCATGATAGAAGAAAGAAGTTTGGATAAGTAAGGAAATGCTTTGTGTGACACTAGTGGATTGTGTGTTTGTGCCTAATCTCACCAAGTGTCCCACTCTCCTCTAAAAGATTGCTACACATGCCTTACATAAAAACTTGAAACCTTTTTGTAAGCCAATTTACGTGAAACAACACCTTACAATTTCATATCTTAGTGTACAAAATTGGTACTGTGATTTCAAAGCAATACATTTTTTAAACCTGTCTGTACCTGTAATTTCAAAAGTTCTTGACCTTCTCTTACTCTATCTACCAGTAATTTCAAATTCTCATTAATCTTCTCCTAGCCTACCTACCAATCAATTTCACAACTCAGTTACCCTTTTTCAATTATCACCAGTGATTTCAAAACATCCTTTTTCAAAGTAAAATCTAATCACATTGCCTGGGTAACAAGTTTGTGCCTACTCAACAGTGAAGCATGTTGGTTATGATCTCACTTCCACTAGTTTCAATGTTTTATTTTCTAGTAAGCACTTTTTCAGCTTCTACAAGAGGATGATGGTAATGGCCATGGCATTAAATTTATAGCTAGAATCAACCAAGGTATTGCCTAAAAATAATATTTTTCTTGGCATGAGTTCATTTTCTAAAGGGAAGCGTGGAAGTATCAGTGGACTCCTTTCTTTGGACCTCCTACACGATGTGAAAAGGAGTGATGGAACTATATGAGTTTTACATGGAAGAGGGCATGGAATTAGGGTCAAACATTATGCATCATGGTTCAATTCAAAGGAGAGATCAACAAATTAAAAAATGTGTAGGATAATATTGGACAAAATCCAACTAAATGGGACAAAGAAGACCAAACGGGAGCATAAAAAAGTAAGGAGACAAAAAATAATTTATATTTATATTCCAAAATTTACATTCAAAGAATGTGTACAAACAAAAACCTAGAGCTACTGCTCTATATTTTCTTCTTACAAAAAAATGTGTACATCTTTTTGGAGCTTCCAAAGATGACTAGACTAGTTCTGTATGCTTTTTTAGTTCTATTGTGTACTGCCTTCCAGAGATGTCTACTCTTTATGTAATGTTTTGTGTTGCTACTGCAACCTTCTTCTTCCTCTACTACTATAGATATGTTCTTCTCATTCCTTATTTTCTCTAACTTAACCCAATAGTTCATTTTTCCTTTTTTCCTTTCTTGTTGTCTCTAAATTTGTCGCCCAATTCAAATTCACTAACCAAAATTAATTCTCTGTCCAACACAATAACTATGGTAGTTGGTGTCAGATGCGGTAGGGGGAAATGGATCCCAATAGATATCTCTGATGGTTGCAATTAATGTGTTGGTTGAGCTCAAGATTAAATATTTCCTATACTCCCCCTTAATCTTGAGTCTTTATGCATTTTCATTACCATTATGTATTTCCAGAGCTTTCTTGTCTAGGGCTATTTTGAAACTTCTATAGCTATCGTGTTAAGAGTTGTTATCTCCTTCTGGAGCTATTATGCGTTCTAGAGATATTATGTGTTCTAGAGCTATTCTATGTTCTAGAGTTGTCCAGTGTTTTGGAGTTGTCCAATGTTCTAGAGTTGTTCTATGTTTTGGAGTTGTCTAGTGTGTTATTCTGTCCTTTTGAGATAAAGTTCTGGAGCTCTTCTATATTTTTGAAATTAAGGTTATGGAGCTCTTCTATCTTTCAAAAACTAAGGTTCTTGACCTCTTTTGTCTTTTTAGAACTAAGCTTCTAGAGCTCTTGTGTTTGGAGTTGTCCTATGTTCTGGAGTTTTCCAAGACTATCCTTCCAGAACTAGCCCTTCCGAAGTTTTTCTGACTTTCCAGAACTGGAGTTCTAAAGCTAAAAATTATGGAGCTAAATATCCAGAATTTTTCTGACTTTCTAAAACTAAAGTTCTGGAGATTTTGTGAGACTATCTTTCTAGAGATACACTTCCAAATTTGATTCCTTTTCAGATCTCAGTCCTTCCAGAGCTATCTTTCTGGAGTTGATTTCTGGAGCTTTCCATGATGCCTAGTCTATCTCTCAGGTGTTCAAAGCAATCTATTGACAGTGCCTTGATGAAAATATTAGTGAGCTGCTACTCAGATCTACAGAACTAAAGTTCAATCTCTCCATGCTCTACCAACTCCCTTATGAAATGGTAATTGATCTCAATGTGCTTACTTCATCCATGGACAACTATATTCTTTTTTAGGGGTATTGAAGAAACATTGTCACAAAATATGGTTGTACCATCTTCTTGCTCCCCATTCAAGTCTACAAGGATTCTTCTCATCCAAATAGCTTGACGTGTTGTTGTATTTGCTACTATGTACTTAGCTTCTATTATGGAGAGAAAAACTATGGGTTGCTTCTTTGATGCCCATGATATTGCTCCTAAACCCATGTGGAACACATATTCTGATGTGCTCTACTACCTACCTGGCAATCACTATTTGTGTAACCAACCAGGTTAAACTCATTGGATGTAGTATACAAAATACCATAGCCTTTCATTCCATTGATATATCTCAGGATTATTTTTCCTTCTTGCTAGTGTGTGTCCTTAGGTCTCTCCAAGAACCTAGAAATAAGGCTTACTCTGTAAATTAAATCAGGTCTTGTAGCTATCAAATATATGAGGCTTCCTACCATGCTCTTGTATAAGGTTGGGTTTATTTTATTGTTGTTGTCCTCTTTGATTAATTTTAGACTTGTAGTTGTTGGTGTTGGGGCAGGTTTGTTGTCCAACATTCTAAATTTCTTCAAGATCTATTTGGCATAGTTAGTTTGTGAAACAAATATGTCATGCTCTATTTGTTAGACCTCAATGCCTAAGAAAATTTTAGCAGACCTAGGTCTGTCATCTCAAACTTACTTTTCATTGCCCCTTTGAGATCAGCAATGAAGAGGTCACTATTCCCTATAAAAATTAAATCATCTACATATAAAACAACAATTAAAATCTCACCATCAGCTACTTTGATGTAGAGTGTGGGTTCATTTTTTCTTTTGCTAAGTCCATTACTTAGCAAATAGAAATCTATTCTATTGTACCATATCCAAGGTGCTTGTTTGAGCCCGTAGAGAGATTTTCAAGGCCTGTACACTTTGTCTTCATGCCTTGTGACTTCATAGACAAGTGGCTACTCCACATACACCTCCTATTTCAACACTTTATTTAAGAAAGTTGACTTCACATCCATTTGTGTTGGGATACAGTTTCTAAGACTACCCACACTATTTCCAGTCTTGCAACTGGTGCATATGTCTCATCATAGTCTCTTCTAGGCTTCTGTTTGTATCCCTTGACAACTAGCCCTGCTTAATGTCTTTCAACCTTTCCCTCAGCAGTGATTTTGGTCTTATAGACCCAATTAACTCCAATGACCTGTTTACCCTTGGGTAAATTAGTTAGGTCCCATGTTTTATTTCTCTCTATAACATCCATCTCTTCATCCATGGCCTTACACTATTTCTCCTCTTTCACGGCTTCCTCAAAATATGTTGGATCACTATAAGAAAATAATGCAAAATCTAGATTTTCATCAAAATCAGCATACTTTGTGTTGTCATAAATTTCCATCACACTCCTTATCCTTCGTGGCATTAATGAGGTGAGCGTATGATCTAAATTTCCTGAGTTGCTTGACTGCTAGGTTAATGAAGAAGACTAAGCATTGAAATGTTCACCCTGTTGAAAGGTTCTAGAGCTTTTGCCTTGCTGAAGGGTTCCGGAGCTGTAGGTTTCAAAGTTGCTAACTTGGTAAAAGGTTTCAGAGTTTCTACCTTGTTGAAAGGTTTCAGAGTTGTTGACGTCTAGAGCTTCTTCATCCTAAAATGGTATTGTGACATAAATACCCATGGAACTATCCACTATTCCATCACATGATTCATTTTCAATGAATTCAACATCCCTGTTGATCACCACTTTCGTAGTGATGGGATAATACAATTGTAAGGCTTTGGACTATTCACTATAGCCTATGAAAATACATTTCACCTTTGTCATCAAATTTTTGTCTAGATTCTCCTTTGGCACAAATGCATATGCCACACACCCAAAAAATTTAAGGTGCTCTACACTCCATTTTTTGTTTGTCCATGCTTCTTGTGGAATCCTATCACGGACAACTTTTGTGGGGCACCTATTCAATAGGTAGATTGATGTTGTTGCAACTTCACCTCAATAATCATTTGGCAAACCTTTTTCCTTCAACATGCTTGCTGCCATCTCTGTGATAGTTTTTTTGTTGCATCCTCTCTATTTTGTTGTGGAGTATATCTTGTTGTGAATTGCTTCTCTATGTCTTCATTCCTATAGAAATTTATAAATTTGTTGGAGATGTACTCTCTCCCACTATCTGTTATGAGGACTTTGATATAGTGGCTTCTTTGAGTCTAAGCCAAGGACTTAAACCCTTTGAACTTCTCAAAGGCTTCTGACTTATTTTTCAAAAAATATACCCAGGTTTTTCTGTTATAGTCATCCATGAAGGTCATTAAATAAATATTGCCACCTAGGGTGTGGGTTTTCATGGGACCACACAAATTTGAATGCACCAGCCCTAATGGTGCTATTGCTCTCCTAGAATACCTTGATTGAAAGGGTTGCCTATATTGTTTACCTAGGATGCATGTTTCATATTTTCTATCAGGGTCTACAATTGTTGGTAGGCCTTTAACCATGTCTTTTCTACCTAAAATACTTAAACTAAAATAGCTTAAATACCCATACCTCAAATGTCAAACCATGTATGGGTCTTTGATGTCTCTCTTGAAGGCTGAATTTTGTAGGCATGTTGACTGTGCTGGTAGTGGGATTTATATTTTGAGGGGAAACATCCAGTTCTTTATCATGTGAACCACTGCAATCATTTTCTTGCTTCCATCATTCTCATAGATGATGCATTCTCCTTTCTTCATCAAGACTCTATAACCATTTTGGATGATTTGTCCAATGCTCAAGATGTTATGTTTTATCCCTGTGGCATAATAAACATCCTGGATCTGTCTTCTCTCACCATGCTTGGTATGAATGCTAACTATGCCTCTACCCATGATTGGAACCTTCTAATTGTTCCCCATTTTAATTTTAGACTTGATATTGTTGTCTATGGAGGTAAATCATTTTTTGTTACCACTCATGTGGTTGTTGTAGGCACAATGCAAGTACCAGACCTCAACAATGCTTTTCACAGCAAGGTTGCATACAATAAACAATTGTGACTATTTTCATTTTCAATCTTGTTCTCATGTGCTATATTAGCAGTTTGACTCCCCTGGTCACATTGTTTCTTTTTACATTCACTTGTATAGTGACCATACTTATGATAGTAATAACACCATACATTTCTCTCATCATACCTTTGATTTGAGCTGATGTTCTTCTTCTTGTTTTGGAAGTCTAACTAGAGGTGCTTGCCTCCTCTTGGCTATTTGATCCTCCTCTTTTGGAATTGCTTCTTCCTCTACCTCTTTGACCCTTGCCTGTACTATTTCTTCCTCTTCTCCTACCTCTTACATTGCATTGGGATTTGAAGGCTTGCTATGGGGAAGGAGCAAATCTATTTAGCCACTACTCATGGGTTTGAAGATAACCCATTAACTCATCAACTATCATTTTTAAGAGGTCTTTGTCCTCTTCTATGGCAATGACTATAGGGTCAAACCTAGAGGGTAGACTCCTTAGGATTTTCTCTATAATCTTATACTCTTCCATTATTTCTCCATTAATCCTCAACTGATTTATCAAGGTGGAAACCCTTGTGTGGAAGTCTGTGATAAACTCTCCATCCTTCATTTGTAGGGTCTCAAAATCTCTCTGTAGTAGTTGGATTTTCACAAGTCTCACATGTTAGTTCCCTTGTAACTATTTTGGAGTATTTCCCATGCCTCCTTTGCATAGTTAGTTGTTTCTATTCTAGGGAAAATATCCTCTATCAAGACTGCCTCAATCAAACTAAGGGCTTTTGCATCATTTTTCCTTGTCTCCTTCAACTAATTATTTTGAGTATTTGTCAATGTTGTATATGGATTTGGGCCAATCACATCTATGAACCCACTAACCACTAACACCCATAAATCATTACCAACCAAAATGGCCTTCATTTTCTTTGCCTAGACATCATAATTTTTCCCATCAAACATGGGAGGTTGTTGCCAACTCCTATTGTCTCCTCTTGTCATTTTGTTAAATGAGGGAGACTACTAATACCTAGAAAATCTAGGGTTTTTTATCAATACCTAGAAAGCTAAGGCTCTACCATTGAATGCCCAGAAAACTTAGGGCTTAGACTCTAAACACAAGGAAAACTAGGGCTTTGATACCAATCTATTGGACAAGATCCAACTAAAGGGGGCAAAGAAAACCAAATGGGAGCATAAAAAAATGAGACAAAAAATAATTTATAGTTATATTCCAAACTTTACATTTCAAATAATGTTTACAAACAAAATCCCAAAGCTACGGCTCTATAATTTTTTTCTTACAAAAAAAACTACACACCTTTTCAAAGCTTCTAGAGATGACTAGGCTGGTTCTGTGTGCTTCCATAGTTTTGTTGTGTGCTACCTTCCAGAGCTATCTACTCTCTGTGTAATGTTTTGTGTTTCTGCTACAACCTTCTTGTTCCTCTGCTGTTGAAGATACATTCTTCTCATTCCTTATATTCTCTAACTTAACTCAACAGTTCATTCTTCTCTTTTGTCTTTCTTGCCTTCTCCAAAATCTACCACCCAATTCAAACTCACCAAACAAAATTAATTCATTGCCAAACACAATAACCATGGCAATTGGCATCAAATGCAGTAGGGGAAATGGATCCCAATCAATCACTCTGATGGTTGCAATTAATGTGTTGGTTGAGCTCAAGATTAAATATTTCCAACAATTAAACTAATAACACAAATTGATGGAAATTAAAAGCATTGATAGATAAACCAATACAGTCCAAGAATGGGATGACTTGTACAACTGATCTAAATTCCATGCTTGCAAGGTATAGGTTGTGGCATCATGAGATCAGTAAAAAAATTTAGATTCTTACATAAGAATTTAAAGGCTTACAATATTATAAAGATGATTGAGCAACAATCCTGAAAGGCTCACATTAGAAATCAATGCCATTGTAGCATCGGACATGAACAAAGGACTGTATGGATGGAATGACACCCCAACATCAAATACCTACAAAGAAAAAATATGATGCCTAGAATAAAAAATAGAATGATTATAGATTGTCGGGGGATAGTGAATATAATGCAAACTAGTGGCCAAGTCATGAAAAGCCAAAACATATTTTAAGAGAATAATGGTGCAAACCATAAAAGTTAGGATGATGCAGCATTGAAATTTAAATTACATGGGCTAAAGGAAATTCGAGTTTCCAATTAAACAACAAAAGATAACCTTTAAAATTAAGCCTATATTCTCTGAAATTGGGTTCAGCCTTAAAACAACCTTTTTTTTGAAAAATTTATAGATAACCAAGAGACAGAAATGGAGGACAAAGCTTGTACTTTCAAAAGTCCTTGTGACATTGAATTCAAGCTTAAAACACATTTTTTGAAAGTAAGAATCTAGAATAACTAGAGTAGACAACTAAGGATGAAACTTGTTTCCTCAAAAATCATTGTCAAATCATTTATGTTCTTCAAAGTCATTATGAGATTAGATTCAAACTTAAAACCAACTTTTTAAAGGAAAAATCTAGGATAGCCAGCATAGGCAAATGAGGCAAAAATTTCTTTTCTCCAAACTAATTGTCAAATCACTTTATTCTTCACTATGAAATCAAATTCCAACTTAAAATACAAAAATTAAGATCTAGAAAAATGCAACCCAAAAAAATAAAAAGTATCGCACATAATGAAACCCAAAATGTAGACCAGTTCGGATAAACGTGTTTTTTTCCGTTGTTTCAAGTTGTTTGTTCACCAATGTAGGTCCAGAGATTAAATCTCCAAGATAAACACATTCATACATATTCCTCCACTTGCAAGCACCAAAATGCAACTACTGGGCAGATATCTCTTTTCATAAAGAAGAACTAGAAGCTTAAGTTTCGTGTAAGATATGCTAAATGCCTCATCACCTACACTCCAACAAAGCATTAACCTCTTCAATGTTAGGCAAGCTTTAGCCAAGATCTATGTTGTGCAATTCTCTGAAATCCTCGCTACCTAATCTCCACTGACCTACATGGAAGGTCATATGAGAAAATCCCATCACATTGAAAACCTATAGGGCACAACAGGTGAATAGGCATGCTCAATTCAATGGTCAGCCTATATCTATAAGATAACCCACACCGTCCGATCATGACCTACCACTGTAGGGAGCTCGACTTGCTCCATGATTGAAATGCCTATCATCACAAACATTTACAAATCACTGATATGAATTATGATAGCATAATGCTCCTAAATAACATCAATTTCTCATGCAGGAGGAGCAGTGGTTTTTCAAGAGGTGTCTCAAAATATAATGGGTTTTCCAGGTAATCTTTTTATGTGGCAAGGTCAATAAATTTTGTGGTGATGAAGCTTTGTCATAGTAATACATGCATTACTTTGAAGAAGACACCATCAGAATGGACATTGGGAGGCTAGAATTGGTAGATTTTTTTTTGTAATAAACAACTTTACCTAGGAACATAGAGTAAGTGGACCATTATAAAAGACCCCTCACAATTTTATTTCTAGTTTGTAAATTATGCATAACTTTTTATTTTTGTACTACGTTTTAGTACTCATGTGGGCAATGTAAAATAGGTATAGAGGAACTATAGATTGAGGAAATAAATAAAGAAGGCAGTGGAGGCAACAAAGAGGAGGCCATCAATTTTATGTCAACTACTTCATAGCATAAGTCAAATAAATTTTCTTTGCTGAGGAAACATGTGTGAAGGCACAAAAGTGGACAGATAATTATCCGCAACAATTTTTTTTGCCCAAAGCAAGCAAGCAAGTTGTGAGACTATTTTTTGACATTTGAATTTTTTTGGGAGCAAAGCTCACAATAAATAAGCCTATCAACTAAAAATCTAAAATGATGGATGTATTTAAATTCTATGCCATAGTCGATGACAAACCATTATGTTCTAATCAATGGAAGAAAAAGTATATAATCACAATGGAATATCCTCAATAGATGCAAAATTATGTAATTCTGCCAAGCTATGCACAATGGTTAGAAGTCTAGCTACCAAGCCATGTCTTTCCTCGATGGTTCTAACTGACTTGCCAAGCATTTAGGCTAAACTAGTCAAGCTAATTATTATTCTTGCATGCAAAAAAATTCCAATAATGACAAATGCTACAACACCATAAAAGTTAGCATGCAAGTGGGAAAGGGTGAAGATTAAATAAGCATTGACAAATTCTACAAGTGTCTGGGCTACAACTCTAAGAATAGATAGAAATATGTGCACCTCATTGTCATCCTTCACTATATTCTCTGAAGAAAATTATATTCCAATTATAGAGGTGTATACAACACCATTACAAATCATAAATAGAATTATAGAGGTGTATACAACACCCTTACATGCCATAAATAGAATTACAAAGGTGTATACAACACCCTTACATGTCAAAAACATAAAATTATCATTCAATTACTTCTGCAAATTTTCCACTTCCACACTTCAATAGACTTTGAACATTACCTATTACTCCACAACTTTTCCCTAATTCCCAAAATTAGAAATGATGTTGAAAATTATCATTCTTTAACAATTTATTTATATTTCTTACACTATGAAGACTTTGGTTGTAGCTAGAAACTCAAGGAATGTAGCCCATAGGTTTTGTAGGTTTTATAAAGACTCATCCATTTACAACCAATTTGATACAGAGGAAGCCTTATTTGGGAATTTAAATTATAATATGGGGTGTAGTCAATATTAATATTATCAATATTGAGAGGGTTTGAAGATGGGAAAAGGGATGTTTTAGGTAGTGGTGTTGTTGTCCATGGTGGGCACCTACTACTGTTGGTTAGGATGCAATCTTCACAAAAGATGTTCCCTCAATCAATTCAAACAAGAGTTGACCGATCCATATGACTTGTTGACATCATGGAAAGGCTTATATTGTTGCTCTTGGATGGGGATCACATACAATAGGTGCAATTTCCACATGGTTGGTTTTGATCTTAGCCACTTTGATCCCTTTTTAATAGGAGTGAGGAATTCAAGAAGCCAAAATTTCCCTTCTTTACTCCAACTACCACATTTGGAGTGTACCTCAACCTTAATTGGATTGGCTTGTACCCTCTTCCCTTCCCTTCACATCTTCAAAGCCTCAACAGATTGATGCATTTCAACTTGCAACATTGTGAGCTTACTACCTAAATTCCAAGTGAGCTTGGAAACATGTCTAGCTTGAAATTTTTGGACATCTCCTACAATTATCTAGAGATGAGGCGGTCAAGCTCCAAATGATAAACCTAGAATTTAGAGGTCCAATAGGAGTTTATTTATATTGTTAAATAATTGTTGGAAAGGTACAATGAAGTAATCTTTGTGAAATTTTATAGTTGAGAAAGTAAGAAATTGCCACTTAAATAGTTATAATTGAGATAAAGCACAACCATGTCCATGTTGTGTTGCAACATCATTGAGATCATGCACAACCATATCATTTAAGTGGCAATTTCTTACTTTCTCAACTAGAAAATTTCACAAAGATTACTTCATTGTGCTTTTTGAACAACTATTTGATAACATAAATTAACTACTATTGGATACCTTTCCAAGTTTATTATTTAGAGCCGAACAGCCTCATCTCCAGATAATTGTAGGAGATGTCCAAAAATTTCAAGATAGACATGTTGCCAAGCTCACTTGGAATTCAGTCAATAATGTCACACTATATGAAGCCCAAATGCATCAATATGTTGAGGCTTTGAAGATGTGAAGGGAAGGGAAGAGTGTACAAGCCAATCCAACTAAGGTCGAGGTATTCCAAATGTTGCATTTGGAGTAAAGTTGGGAAATTTAACTTCTTGAATTCTTCACTCCTTTTAAGAAGGGATCAAAGTGGCTAAGATCAATACCAACCATGTAGCTAGTGTACCTGTGGTAGTGGATCCCCATCCAAGAGTAGTAGTATAAGTCCTTCCATGATGCCAACAGGTCATATAGATTGTCAATCTCTTGTTGGAAGTGCTTAAGGGAACTTATTTTGTGAATAGAGCATCCCAACCAAAAATTGTAGATGTCCACCATGTCCAACAACACCACCACCCAAAACATCCCTTTTCCCATGTTCAAACCCTCTCAATATCGATAATATTAATACTAACTGCACCACACACTATAATTTAAGTTCCCAAATGAGGATTCCCCTATATCGAATTGGTTGTTAATTAATGTTTCTTTATAACACCCACAGACCCTATGGGTTACATTCCTTAAATTTTCATCTACAACCAAAGATACATTTGGACAAGTTAGAAAGAATTAAAAAGTAGTTGAAATGACAAGCTTACTTTATATAAATAGAAGAGCCTCAAGTTGGGAATCATGTGCCAAAATAGAAATGATGTTATAAAGAAGAGAGAAAAGAAAAAGTAATGCAAATAATAGAGTTTCATGCCCAAAAGAATACTTGGAAACCAATTTAAGATTTTGTGGTTCCATAAAATGCCTTTAATTCCTCCACAACCATGATAGAAGCAAGAAGTTTGGGTAAGAAAGGAAATGCTTAGTGTGACACTAGTGGATTGTGTGTTTGTGCCTAACACCAAGGAATATAAAGAAGAAACATATGTAATAAAAAAGGAAGGAAAAGAAATAAATAAGAAAATGAAAATGAAGACAACTTTGTGACTTATGTTGGGATGATGATGATTTTCTAGATGTTTTAGAGGAAAAGGTTGAGCTTCCAAATATTATTCAATGATTCATGAGAATCAACATAGAATGTATACCTATATACCTATAATTTTGGCTTCTTGTTTTATCTTTTTCTTCCTTATTGATTCTTACAACTTGGCCTTTTATCATTCCTTATTTGTTGTGTATTATATGCTCAATTCACCTTTTATATTTGGTTTCATGCTTACCATCCCCCACTTGGGGACATTTTCTTATTTATACTTTTTTTACTTCCTACATTTTCTCTTTTTCTTGTCAGTACCTTCCTTATTCTCTGTGCTTTGTTTATCCTTGCCTTTGCTTATGATTTCCACTTTAATTGTTTCTTACCTACTTCACATTATGCATCCTTATACCAACTTAGTCCTTTGATGATGTTCACTTACCGTGTCGATTCCTCATGTTGCTTTGTTATCTCTTGTTAGATATTTATATGCCTACGATGATACTTTTCTTGTGATCCTCATTTTTGTTCACATATATTTTTGGTATTGATAAGCTGTAAACACAGGTGTAGATCCCAATAAAAAAAAGCCCCATGAGCAGCAAAATAGGCCAAAGGCCACGAGCAACACAGAAACAACTGACTAGCAACAAAAGTTCATAATAATATCAAAAAAGAAACAAAGACTAGAACATAAAACATAAAGACTAATGCAACAGATCTTTCCAATCATCTTTAATCAACTTGATCAGCTCCTCTTTGTTCTCGAACACAGCATCAACACTAGCGATATGATCATCCTACAAAATAGAAAAGGTATTGGCTGCCCTGTGGTAGACCTTCAAGCAAGTGGTCACCAGCACCTGAACTTTATTTTTCATGGCTGAGAGTCAGGACTTAACATCATCAAGCTCATGCATAATATTCCTGTTAGACTCAACTTCCTTGGCACTCTCCACCTCCTTATCAGGGATCTCTAGAATCTCAATCTCCTCCTTATCAGTGTCATAAAACAAATTATTCATTCAATCAAAGTGGCTTGCTCCTTCTTGTTCCTGCACTGGAGTAGTCTTAACCTCCCTAATTTCAATTTCATTCTCTGGGTCATCATGATCAAAAGTAGAGGGATAATCAACTATTTTCAACACTTGGGGCTTCCTACCAGCTAGCCTAGATGACTTGCGAATGCTAGGTCTTCTCTCAATATTTTCCCTGCCCACAGCCTTCTCCTTGACATCAACAACATCCACCTCTTTCTATTGTTGGGGAATATCCAAACCTTTCTTAGTCTCCGGTTCCAAACTCCTCAAACTCACTTCACCTTTTTTTTTGCTTTCTTCTTACTACCTTTGGCAGAGCTAGGATGGCTTTGCAAGCCTTTGCATTTATTTCCTCCAGGGGTGGAGGGAAAATTCTCAGCCCACAAAGACCCTCAACAGCTTCTTTATGGGATTGGCCATGGGACCCATCCCCACCCCCAGAACTGACACAGGGGCCCATCCAGAATGCAGGGCCCTAGGGGAAGAGGAGTCCAACATGATGAGGGGGCTAGAACCTGGAACAATAGGAGAATTAGAGGGGGGTCAGGAGGGCTAGTGGGCTCAATAGCAGCAAGAGATGGGGCTTTCAATTTGGAGGGGCTGCCAAACATGACACTGAGAGGGATATTATCATCTGAATCCTCATTGGCATTATCTTCGACAAGGCTAGCTTTAGGGGGTTGAATAGGGCAAAGGGCCAAACAAAATTGGTATAGGTGGAATATAAGACCCTGATGCAGGGGAACCGCAACCACAGCTAGATTACCCTCACGAGTTTTCATAGTCAGCTTAATAGAAGCTTTAAGACTAGAAAGCAAGTAGAAAGGGAAATTTACTAGCATTTTATGTCTAAAATGGTTTAGTAAAGCAAAATGGTAATGGTAGAAAAACCTATAGTGACCTTTGAGAGTAAAAAACTTCATTATAAGGTAACATACCTGGTCCCAGGGGTTAACTAGGCTCTCGTACTCAAATCTTCCTTGCAGTCTGACTTTTTTCTTGTCTTCCCAATAGAAATGCTTTAGCCCCTCTAGGTCTTAGACCTTAGTTTTCTTTTTCAACCTTTTGCCCTTACGTTGCAGGCCCGTGGCATTGGCAATGGACTCCTCTGAAACAAAAAACTGCTCACCACCAACCTTCACCTACCTATTTGCATTCCATGACATAGCAAATTGGATAGACAAGTTCTTGTCGAAACCATTCAATCATTCAAGGAACTGCATAAGCTCCCCCTCATAGGTAATGCTCCAAACATGCATGTCTTCCTTAAACTCACCACAAGACGTCCGCTCAGTATGCACCTTGTCACTACCCATCCTTCTACAATTACTAAACCAACAATGAGGGATGCAACAACAAAGCTTGGCAAGAAACAAGGTTTGTTCAAACAATCTGGAAATAAACTGATACTCATTAAAGTAAATGCAAGCCGTGCACCCCAAATACTAATAAATGTCCTTCAAAATCCCCAACTCATTTAAGACATAATTTTCTTCATTATACGGCTCGTGTGACGTCACCACAACTAGAATGGCTAATAAGGAATGAAAAGACCTATGAAGCCAACAAGGCAATAGCTCACGAGGGTCGATGTGTTGGCAACTCTACACTTGGAACTCTAAATTCTAGCTCAATCGGGGTAAGTGAGTTGTCATGACCATGACATCATCCTTCACACACCACCCCAAATATTGAGGGAATGGCAAAATGGTGCTAACAATAGAAAAAAGAAGGATGTATAAAGCCATGAAAACTTAGGAAGCCACTTCCTTTTGAATGCTACTTCTAACATTTGGGGGAAGAATAGAGATGTTCCTCCAACACCTGAATGGGTAGAGATTAATCCTAAGGTTTGCCATAAGGTCTACAACTTGATTGCCTTCTCTATAGATATGGATAAATTCAATACCTTCAAAACTTAAAAGCAAAGTTTTAATATCATGGATAATGTCTTCAATCTACCAACTGACCCAGACATTACCTTTAACAGCTTCAATAATGAGTTTGGAATCACCTTCAAACACCAGTCGATTGATGCCTATAGCCAAAGCAACTTTGAGGCCCCAGAGGAAGGCCGAGGCCTCCACCACATTATTAGTGTTTTCACCAAGCCCCTTAGCAAAAGCCACCAAGAAAGCACCCTTTTTAGACCTTAGAACACCTCCCCCACTTGTCAACCTAGGGTTACCTTTAGCAACACCATCAAAGTTGAGTTTGGATCAACCCACTGGGGGGACCATTTAGTGTTAACTCAAGCTCTTCTCCTAGTGTCATCTATCCTGCAAATACTTGTCGAAATGCTCCACTTATTTATGATACTAACTTCCAAGCTATTGGGAGGATGTTCAATAGCTTTCAAAGTGTTGTTAGAGAGGTTATCCTATAGTAGTTTGGCAATCATATAAAAAACCTCCTCAGGGTTTTTAGATTTTTCCTGAAAGAGCCTGTTATTCCTCTCCTTCCAAAGGCCCCAAATCAGGATGGGAGCGATTAGGGCCCAAATTTCTTTACAAATAGGGTGGAAGAGAGGAGAGAAATCAGACCTTTAGAGAGCAGGTAGGTTCTCATTCAAGCACCAAGGGATTCCCAGATTGTTCATAACTAGACTCCAGACCTTCCATGAAAAATCACAGTGCAGAAGGAGATGAGAGACAATTTCTTCATCTTTAAAGTAGAGAGTACACCTGTTGGGTATTTAGAATCCTCTAAGCTAAAGGTTATCTATGGTTAGGATTTTGTTTTGCACTGCCAACCACCAAAAATAGTTAATTTTTGCTATAAGATTATGGTTCCAAACCCTCCTCCATAAGTTATCATCATTCTGAGGCATAAAGAGTTTATATGTAGATCTAATGGTAAAAATACCTAACCTCTCCTTGGCCCACAACATTTTATCCTTTTGTGGGAAGATGGGAATTTTGCATTCTCTAAGAGATAGTTGAATCTCGTCCACTTTTTGAACAAGTTCAACTAGGCCATGACAGCAGTCTGACATCAATTTCCACCCCCCTCTGCTAGGAAGGATATAATCACAAGCCATTCTGCCAAAGAGAGAAATAGCTAAATTGACCAAACCTTGGATATTCTGAAATCTATTTAATGCCCCCCCTTTATATCAGTTATCTTATTAAAATCTTATAGTTCTACCATCTCCCAATTTCCACTTGATCCCCTATAGAAGCACATATCTACATTTCATCACATTGTTCTAGATGACAGAGCCTTTGGGGAGGCTAAGGGAATGTAAAAAGTCCTCAAAAATTAGGTTTCCAAAGTACTTGGCTTTCATGATACTACCCCATTCCTTTTCACCCGTTAAAAGATTCCATCCAATTTTGGCAATAAGGGCTTTATTAAGCAGGTTGATCTTTCTTATCCCCAGGCCTCCTTGGAGCTTCAACCTACACACCTTGTCCCAACCAACTAGAACCAATCTCTTTTTATTTTCCACCCCAGTCCATAGTAAGTTCCTTTGGATTCTTTCAAACTTCTTAGCTATGTACTTGGGAATTTTGAAAAGGGACAAAAAGTACACTGGAATACCTTGTAGAGAGGCCTTTAGAAGTTGATACTTACTAGCTTAGCTTAGTAGTTTACCTTTCCATCCTGCCAATTTCTTCTGAATCCTTTCCAGTATAGAGTTCCAATAGTCAGGAGAAACATCCTTAACTGTAAAGGGGAGACCCAAATAAGTACCAGGGAGCACACCACTTGAACAACCAAGAATCCCCATAATCTTCTGTTGAAGTTCCATATGAGTGTTGAAGAAGTACACCTAGATTTTGTCATAGTTGATACACTGGCCAACTGAAGTAGCATTATCTTATAAAACTTGTTTCTATTTCCTAGCCTCAACCACCGAAGCAAACCCAAATAGAATAGTGTCATCCACAAATTGTTGGATATCCATCAGGTCGACTGTTGAAGCCGGTTTAATGTCTCTAATCTCCTTGGAGTTTACTAAGTTAATGAAGCTTCTACTAAGGACTTCAGCTGAGGTCAGGGGACAAGGGGTCCCCTTGCCTTAAGCCCCTTCTAGCATTAAAGAATCCCCTAGGGATGACATTCACTAGGATAGAGAACCTACCAGAGGTGACACATATTTTTATGAGCTGCAAAGTTTTTCCTTGGAAGCCCATTTGCTCCAAAATTCTAAATAGAAACTCCCATGCCACTCTATCATAGGCTTTTGATATGTCAAGATTAAAATCCATGCTAGGTAATTTACTTCTTTCCATGGAGTGTATAATTTCATGAGTGGATATGGCCGCATCAGTAATCTGTCTACCTAGAACAAACCCCTTTTAGTTGTTGCTGATAAGTCTGTCAAGGATGGGTTGAAGTCTAGAAACTAAGATCTTACAGAATATCTTATAGACGGTGTTACATAGACTAATGGGTCTAAAGTCTCCCATACACAAAAGTTACACAAAAGTTTCAATGTTTTAGGAATAAGTGCAATAAAGGTATGATTGAGTTGCTTCAACAGTTTCCCATTCCTGAAGAAGTCACAAGCTACCTCAGTGATATCTTTACCCACAATATCCCAAAACTCTTGAAAAAAAGTTGGCGGAAAGCCATCTGGCCCCAGGGCCTTAAAAGTACCCATAGAGAACAAATAAGAGTGGACTTTCTCCTCAATAACCAATTTACCAAGCTGAGCATTATCCTCTTCATTAAGGTAAGTAGGGATGATGTCAATAAGCTCTTGGTTGAACCTATACTCCTGGGCAGCCAGGAAGTTTTGGAAATAAGAAGCAGCAACATGTCCCATCTAAAAGTCTAACTCCACCAAGATTCCCTTATCATCCATAAGTTTGGTGATGCTATTTCTTTTCCTATGCCTCATAGTAGACTGGTGAAAAAAGGAAGTGTTCCTATCCCCCTCAGGAAGCCACTGCACCCTCAATTTCTGCTTCTAGTAGATTTCATCTTTTAAAATCATTTCTTTCCATTTCTTTCTCAAAACTTCCTCTTCCTTAGCAGTATCCTTAGAATTATCTCCTCCCTCCATATATTTTTGAATATCTCCCAGTTTAGCAGAGATCCTCTTTTTATTATCAAAGATATTGCCAAAGGTGTTTCTATTCAACCCCTTAACCTTGTTCTTAACCATGAAAAGTTTATGAGCCAGCCTAAACATGGAGGTACCTTGGACAACAACATTCCACCAACTGGCTAACTTGTCCCTAAACTTAAGATGCTTGTTCCACATAATTTCAAACCTAAAAGGGAACGGTCCTTTGACATCTTTATCTCTCCAAGAAAGTAGGAGGAGTTATGGTCTGAATTAGTTCTAGGAAGGGCTTCCAAAGTGGAAGTACTGATGAAATCAGAGCTCGAAGAGACCAGGACCTAATCCAATTTGACTTGAATCAAGTCTCTTCCCTATCTCTGGTTAGACCAAGTAAATCGGTGTCCTTGAATGTCAATATCCATGAGGCCTTCTTTGTTAAAAAAATCTGCCAGGTCCACCATGCTATCAATGTAGTCCAGAATACCACCACTTTTTTCTGAGGGGAAGAGGGGGTGTTAAAGTCCCCTGCTAACATCCATCAGCTACTACTGTCCCTAGCAATTAGGGAGGATAGATGGTCCCATAAATCTCTTCTGGGGCCCGTTTGGTTAGGAGCATACATATTGACAAGGTTCCAAGATTTACTGTTAGACTCAATTCTAATAGCAAGACAATTTTTATTCTTTTCAATAAAGCTTCCTTTGACATTCTTATTGTTTCGCATAGTGACTATACCCCTAGAGGCACCAAAGGCATCACAGATATAGTAATTGGCATTAGGCCAAATACTCTTAGCAATGGATTGGAGCCTATCACCCTTCATCTTGACTTCTTGGAGCATAAGAATGTCCACTTTGTTATCATAGATGAAGTTCTTGCAAAGAACTATTTGTGAGGGATCTTCAGTCCCCTGATGTTCCAAGAGAGGATTCTCATTTGTTTGGGGCTTTCTTCGAGCCAATCTCCAAGGTCCTCTGTCTTCCCATTGCTATGTCCTTGCTAACAACTTTCTATCTAGTTTCCCGCTGTGAGGGCCTACCCATTTTAGTATCTACCCCACGTCAATAGCCTTCTTGATATGCCCCTTTCCTTTCCTCCTAGCAGTGGTCCAACATTTAGATTCTGTAACACTAGAACTTACCCCAAGGGTTAAAGTGGGTGTTTTACTGCTAGGGGAAGGGATTCCCTGGGTGGTACCACTGTTGCATTCCATTTTGTTTGGTCTTCCTAATATTTTGAAAACTAAAGAGCCTTCCAGACTGCTCATAGTCATCTCCTTCTTCTCTTCTAAAACTTTCTTTCCAGGGATTTCCTCTTGGTGAAACTCACCCTCTTCTAGCCCACCATCCTGTGGGAGAGTGTTATTCTCTGCCTTGGAAAGATTGGGGGTCTTTTGGGAGAGGCTAGTCCTAGGCTCTTCAAGCCTAGGAGGTCCCAGATCCTTCGGAATCTCATGGGTAAGGGAATTATTTTTTCTAGCCAAATCAGTATTGTCATTACCTTTTAGAGAGAACTGATGATGTTTAGAAGTTCATCCTTAAAGGGGTACTCTTCCTTAGTATCAGTGGCATGAATCTCCAGTTCTAAGGGAACCTTTCTGGCCTTACACTGGGAGAACAAATGTCCCTTCTTATTGCAATTTTGGCAGAAGGTGGTAGAGGTTTCATAGATAATGGGTTGGACCCATTGACCAAACTTGGATTCTAGGGTGATATTGTTAGGAAGAACTTTGTTAATATCAACAATAATATAGATCCTTACAAACACTAACCTAGATTTGTTCTTGGTTGTGTTGTCAAGTGTGATGAAGTGTCCAAATGAGTTATCTATCCATATGAAAATCTCCTCATCCTAATACTCCAATGGGAGGCCTGGGAGTCTGACCCAAACAGGAGTAGTTCTATTGAGATCGGTAGCAGCATCGAAGCCCAACTTCCACTTGCAAAGAGAAAGGTTGTGCTTTCCATATATCTAGGGACCCCCCACTAGGATAGAGGAAAGGTCTTCCCTAGCAATAAATTTGAAGAGAAACACCCCTCCAACCATAGCACTCACTATTACAGTTCCCTTTACCTTTATCATAACTATGCTTATGACATTTATCATACCTAGACCACATGCCTATGTTTTATTTTTTGTTATAATGTCATATCACACTCTTAAAGTTACTCTTTACATTGGGGGAATCAATTTTTCCCCATACCATTGAGCTTTCATTGACATATCCTCACATTATGGAATATCACACCTCCTCCATTTGAGCTTCCATTTCCATACATCAAGATAATAAAACCTTCCCCATTCTACATTGTGCTTATATTATCATATATTTACATTTGGGACATCATGCTTTCCACATATCATTTGTACCTACATAGTTATAACATGTTTCTAGAGATACCTCTTTTGAGTGGTAACATTTTGCTCTTTGCACTCATTCTTAGGCTATAATTACTTATCCCATTTATATTCTAGGGAATTATGGCTTCCCCCACCATGACCTTAAGATCACACTCGTAGACATGTGTTACCACTAGGGACCTATTGCATTACCTCAACCCTTATATGTTCATGCTCTTGGATGCCACATTAGTGTCATATGCCTATATTAACGCCTTATGTAACTATATGAGTGTTTTTGGCCATTGAGGGCCACATCACTATTTTCATTTACATATGCTAGGGGAAACCTTATACCTTGAGATTCATCTTCAACCTATATGATTTTTATTCCTTATCTTTCTACATATTCTATTTACTTATTAAAACATGCATTTATTAAGTCACTACTTCATACGATTTATATTCTTACACATTAAGATTATGTTTAAATTTCATGTACTATATCCCCTCTCCTCTAATTCCTTGCATCCTATCGATGCACCCAATTGAAGGGGGCATATCTTGTCACTAAAACTCCCATGTTGTGATTATAGGAAGTTACATGTACCTATACATAGATTCATCATCTTGAATAGATGGAGCACTATTGCATAGTGTGGCATTGTTGGATATTCCACACAACATATCATATTGCTTTCTATATAGGAAGAATTTCCCAACCCTACTCTCTCCTTTGTTTTTCATGATTGATGATAGTAAAATTTAATTTCTATTTTTGATTATTATTACCTACATGGTTGTAGTGTATTGAATTCAACCGAGAAAATAAAAGTGTGTTTTTCATTACCAGATGTTCTCAATGACTACGCTAGGAACAACTAGCTCACCTAAATGACATTAATTTGTTATTATCTTATTAGTGGAGCAGATTTTCTACTAGTTGCACAATGTGTTTACCCTTGACAAAACTATGTCTTCTAATCAAGTTCAAACACCATGTTAATTGACATAAATTGAATTTTAATAGAAATATAACACAAAATTCAATTGTAAATAAATAGAAATGAAAACATGAAGTCAAGAGGAACTTGCCATAGAAGCCTAAATCCACTGGCTAGGATGCTAGCACATTGCATGGATGTCTGTGCCTCATGTTGTGGTTTGGACAACATAGAAGAATACAAACTATAAGTCTCCTTTCAGTTGATAAACCTCGCATGCATGAAAACAAACAATAATAAACTCAATAGTTCTCCACGTGATAAATAGAAGCTAAAATTGGAAATATATTATCTATATTATCAAAGGAAGTAAAGGAAATGACTAAAACAAAGAGGAAAATCCATGAGACCAACATGCGGGTGAGATCTTCTTTTCCAAATCTATGAGTTGCAAGAAAATAAGAAAGAGTCGAGGCTATTTGGTGAATTTCCTTCAGGTCAATCCCCTATATTCTAGTGTGTTGAACTTCATAGATAGCCAATAATGGAGAATATTGTAAAATAAGTGTGTCCTTTTATTTCCTAAGTGTGTGTAGGAAGAATAACAATAGTGACAATGAAAATACTATGAATGCTAAAAGCTAAATCTACTCAAGCTAAAGCAAACTAGTGTGCAATAAAGAGAGAGAAGGGCAACAAGGGAACCCACAAAATGTTTTAAACTCACTAGGATTACACATAATGAATGACTAAAAAGAGAGTAAATGGAACACAATCTCCTTGAAAATGAAGATCGGAGCTAACCAACTAAGAAAAAGGTCAAGGAAGAACCCAACAATGAATAGTGGTTTCACAAGCCCTAGAAGATGCCAAAACTTAAAGATTTGATCACATTACCTTGATAAACAAAACACAACTCTATCATACACAGTACGAAGCCAATGAAGATTGTTAAGAACACTTATAAAAATGGTCAAGAATGTGGTAGAATACTAGAATGAGAAATGTAGTTGCCAAAAAGCTTCATGGATTAGTAAGAATGAATTCAAAAAGGTAACTTGGAGGGAAGAAGAGGGAAGGTAGGCCAAAACAAGCTATTCAGGGGTCATAGAGGTGTTAGACAAGATCTTGCATGATATATTAGGAGGGAAGAAATGCTTAGAAATTATCATTGGGTGGTTGACAGATGTGGGACACTCAAGTGATGCATGAATGTCTATGCATAGTGCTAGTGTCTGAGTAATTTCAACTTCTGAACCTTCAAAACACCTTAGGGCATACACAAGAACATAACACTTGAACAAAATCTCACAGTGACAAGAACACAAGAGGAAACATAACACAAACACAACATTTATGGGTTGCAACTTGGCTAAGGCAAGGGCTAAAAGGGAACCTAAAACATACTAAGTGAGTGGATACTAAAATGAGCAATAGATGTAGTGTGAAATTGCAAGGGTATGCAATTTTTGACTTTAAAATGACAAAATATACTCATTGCACATTTTTCATCCATTTTATAGGTTCTTGTGTAGAACACATGACAAAGGGAAAACATGCATGATGACCCATACTTTATATGGACTCAAATATCCTTTTATGACTAAATATTTACTTTACATGCATGTTTATGAGTCCTTATATACTTTAATATACATGATCATATTTATATTCACATGCACCTCAATGTCGGGGGAAATTTAATGGTGAGATTTGTATACCCATGCCATTTCACATTTAGTTTTGTTCCCATTTTGAGAAAATGTCTTAATGCATGATTTATTTCTATGTACTTGTAATTAAAGAAATTTAATTGCATTCATTTCACATCCTTTCTCACCTTGGATTATTTTTATTCATAGAGAATCTGAGGAGCATTTATTAGAACACTTTGATTGGTGCACTAAAAAGATGAACATTTACTTTGGTGCTCATCGTCATTTAGAAAATTTAGACACTTGCTTGTTGCTTAACATTCCTTAGAACAATTATAAATATAGACTTTTCCAAGGGTTGACCTAGGAAAACATGTCACCTAGAGATCTAGAAACCCTGTAAAGGTATTCTTAAATATTGCTAGTCTTTATAGTAGATCAAACATTAGTAAATTTGACAAACTGGGTAACATAACTGTACAAGTTGTGAGATCATGTTTGTGACTCACATAAAATATCTACACATGGGGAATTAATTTAAATCCATGGAATCAACCTAGAAAAGACACACATATTGCATAAATTTCAAGGAAAAACACAAAAAAGAGGATCTAGTTCTAGTTCTAAAAAAGTTAGATTCTAGTTCTACATCAAAATTATCTATTTTACATTCCTAGAGATAACTACCCTTACCTTTTATATTTAGTTTCCTAATTTATTATTTAAATTTGAATTATCTACTCCCACAACTATCGTGAATTGATCTAAGATGATTTATGTTTATGCGAATGTGTCTTTATTGGATTTTCCTAGATTAATTTTATTTATTTTCCTTTACAATATTATAATTTCTGCTTCATATTGTAATGGTGAAATTTGCATACCTATTCAATTTCCCATTTGATTTTGTGCCTATTTTGAGGTAATCTCTTAATATATATACATAGTGACAAATGGCATGATCTTTTAAGAAGTTGGGATTATTCCCCTAGCCTCTTTATCTATTTAAACATATATATATAGGCTTACCATTGTTGCATATGTTGTCATTGATGTCAAAGTGTTATATGTGATGACAAAGTATTATATGTTGTAATTGATGTTCATTGATGCCAAAGTGTTTTTACGGAGTTGTAATTGTTGCATATGTTGTCACTTGGTGAAAAGAGTTGCATGAAGTATGAAGCAAGTTGTTTGAGAAGTTGTCAAGTTATCAAGAATGTCAAAGGCACAAGAGATTGTACTGCATTCTACTACCGATAAAGATTTGACCTCGTGGTTTGAAGGATAGCTAGAGATAGCTATAAAGTATGTATGATCCAAATTTCAAAGCATATGAAATACCGCAAAGACATCTGGAGTTAGCAAAATGAAAATAATGTTGTTGCAATGAAAGGTTATCAGAGGTGAAATAGAAAGCTACCACATTCCACCGCATCTCCATATATAGCTTGGTGGTTTGGATAATATGTAAAGCAAAGAGGGAAGTAAGACATTCAAATTTTAGAGGGTATGAAGTACTGCAAATGTGTTTTATTGTGTTCTGAGTTGAGAGTGTACAACTAGTTTGTGTAACGGATACTGACATTAGTGTTTGAATGCTTGCGCTAGTAAGTAGAAGTATGGAACAGAAAGGGGAGTTTGTGAGAAGGTTTTTTAGGTCACATAATGTTCATGATATGAACCTCTTAACGATACTTCATTCCTCTGGCACCACATAGGGTCTGGAGCTAAACTTTGGAAGGCTAAGTACTTGCAAAGCTGACATGGTGTATTTGAGTGCTTATGCCATTTGTCTAGAAGTGTGCACCAACAAGATTACTTTAGAGGAAGGAAATTGGGTCCATTAGATCAATTTGTGTGAATTTCATAATGGGTTTTCACTCCTACATTATCGCAGATGATTTGGGAGCCGATATTTAAGGTCGGTTACACGTTTCTTGTTACACATTACCTTGAGGCTGACACAGATGATGTTTAGAAGGATTGTAGAGGATATATATGAAGGATCAAAGATTGTTACATGGGAATGAGAGTGTGAGTTTGTGGCACGGAGAATGTAGAATAATCTGGAAGACAGAAAAATAACTTTGTTAGCTATAATGTATAACTCAGAACAGAGTTAGCATTGTTGAGTTTTTTGAGTCATTAGAATCAGTCAAATGATCAAGATGATAGAAGAGATGATAGTGTGGAAGTGTTAATTCATAAGAATATGTCAAGGATTTCAAAGTGTTAACAAAGGTGATGTTGTGGAGGCGATTGAACCATCAGAATCAGTCAAAAGTTTTAGAGCAAAGGTTGGTGCCTCATTTTGTAAGTGATGTTGCACTTTATGGAGTTGATACTTCCTTTGGGTTGTGGTGCAAGGAACCTAGCAAGTTCATGATTCTAGTCATTTTTCCTAGTCAAAATAGTTTGTTCCTTAGTCAAATTTTGGGTGTAATCGTCTCATTTATAAGAGGCATAGTGGATTTTGTTAGCATAAATCCATTTATGGCATGTTTGAGTAGTGATGAGAGTGTAGGATAAATTTAGAAAGTTCTTTTTATGACTGTCATTAATAATAGGCTACCGTGCCTAATTTTTAGGCCTTTCTTTTTCCACGATTGCACAAGAGAGGATGAACATGGATCTCATTGTAGACTTATTATATGAGGCATTAGACATCTAGAGAGAAGAGGATATGAAGTTGGAAATGTGTTGTAAAGGAAAAATAGAAGAAAATCATAGTTTTTCTTCTTTTTGACTATGTCTTTGCTGCTCTTTGCATTTTCCTAGATCCATACAGCACTGCCATAGGTCAAAATGTTCATGATGCATAAGAGAATAGGGTTATCTTTGTGTTAGATCAGGTTGGAGGGGTTTTCATCAAGTGTGGAGGATTTAACAAATATTTTCCTAGAAACTGCCCTGTTTACTATTTTATTTCTATTTCTACCATCATTCTCATGCATGGTACTTGATCGTATATTATAGTCAAAGGAATGAATGACTGCAAGGAGGAAGTGAAGGTTCCTACCTTTCATTTGGTTCAATTTTGAAGAAATTTCATTAATTTAGAGACATTTCATCACTGTTTTTGTGCAAGTTGCTCAAATACCCTAGTTTTAAGGGTTTTTGACAAAATCGATGGAGTTTTGGTTAAACAAAATAATTTATTAATAGGTGAAATGGATCCTATTAGACTATATTTTGCATTGAATCTCTATTATAGGGACATGAAAGGGTTATTTGTACTGTTTTGGGTGTTGTCATAGTGAAATCCTCATGATTTTTTCTTAGTTCGAGTAGGTTAGAGGCTAGATTTGTACAAAAGATTGAAGTATTGGTCATATAATGATGGAATAAGTTTGTTTAGGTGTATTTGAAAGTGTTTGAACCAATATCCATGATGGTGGAGGTCTGGAATAGGGATTTTCAATAAAACCCTTGAGTTTTAGCCTAAAAATGAGGGTTTAGTGGTTTGGGGGTCTTGTGATAGTTTTTCTTGAGGAAGATTGTGAATTTGGTGGTTTTGGAACTAGTTAAAAGATTGTACATAGGATTTTTGTGCTAGGAGAAAGTTTAGAGGACACTTCCTTTGTAAAAATAGTCTAATTACCCTCTAGGATAGCAGAAACAGTCCATGCTTGAGGCTTGTGTTCCAAAACACCATACCCTACATGTTTTACATGTTGTGTATCTCCATAAAGGGTACCTAAAAACCTAAGTTGTTCATGGGTTTGTTCTAGATTTTGCAAGTTATGTTAAAAAATACCTCAGACAGGGCTACAAGCAAGCAAACCTAGTTGTGAAGAGACAGTAGGAAGAACAAGTTATCTAGTTGTTTGGTGACTTTGGAGAGTGTCTTCCATCCATACTAGTGTGGTCTAAGGTGATTAGCAAGTTTGACAAGTGGTCCTTGTACTCAAACCATGAAATGGCCTCTTTACCTAGCATTCAAGCTATGCATTGTGAGTGGACAGTCAACTCTATTTATGATCAAACAAAGAACCTTTGATGACAGTCTAAGAACTTTCCCCTGCTCTACATCAAATTGGTATCAGAGCACAGTTAGTAGATTGGTTGTGATTGTGAAGTGTTAAGCTGAAAAGGCAGTTTGTCAAGATGCCTCCAAGAGGAAGAAACATAGTTCAAGAGATGAATGAGCTGAAGGAGAAACATGCTAGAGAGTTGAGGGAGCTGAAGGAAAGAATGACTACCCTAGAACAAAATCATAGAAGAGGAGTGGCTCTAGGTGATGAGAATGAGTCTGACAAAGAAGAGGAAGCTGAGTATGAAGATGTGGAAGAAGAGTTGGACCCTAAGGATCAGAGGATGGTAAGGTTGTTGAAAGCAGTAAAAGAAGACAAGCACAATATGAAGATAGATGTGCCAAAGTATGGAGGAAGCCTTAGTGATGAAGAGTTGTTAGACTAGATTGTAGCATTGGACAATCATTTTGAGTGTGAAGAAGTTCCTGAGGAGCAGAAAGTGAAGATTGCAAAGACCAAACTGACAGGTCATGCTTTGTTATGGTGGGATTATTAGCAAATAGAGAGGAGAAAGCAAGGAAAGGCAAAGATTGTTTCATGCGACAAGATGGTAGCTAAGATCAAAGGTAAGTTCTTACCTAAAGATTATGAAGTTCAAATGTTTAAAAAGCTTCAAGGTTTAAGGCAAAAGGAATTGGATGTTAAGACATACACTGAAGAGTTTTATAAGATGAGTATAAGGTCTAGTCAAAATGAAAGTGAAGTGCAAAAAGTTGCTAGGTATATTGGTGGTTTGAGGTTTAACATGCAGGATGAACTAGTGTTGGAAAATCCAAGGAATGTTGAAGAATGTTATCAAATGGTAGTAAGAGTGGAAGAGAAGCTAAAGAGAAGAGAAGACAAGACAACTAGAGGTAGAGGTAGCACCTCTAGAGGCAGAGGATCTTTTCAAAACATAAAGCAAGTCAATGAGAGTCGAGAAGAGATGAACAAGGCACAAGAACAAAGTGTTGATTTCAGAGGCAGAGGTTCTAGAGGCAAATTTGGTGGTGGAAGGAATGCAAACACCTTTGTAGGTAAGTGTTACAATTGTCAAGAGTTTGGGCACCCAGCATATAAGTGTCCTGAGAAGCAAAAAATTTCAAGTGATGGTGAAAGGAAGAATGAGAGGACTCAATTAGTCTAAGAAGAAGAATGTGGTGGTTCTACTCCCACTAGTTGTGTTGGTGAAGTAGGAGAAACATTGATGTTGAGAGAAAGACCACTATTGAAGACCTCCAGGGAGAAGGAGCTGATCTAGAGGAAAGTACTGTTTAGGACAACTTGGAAGTGCAAAGACAAGGTATGTAAAGTGATAGTGGATTCAGGGTGTACTGACAATATGGTATCTAGTGAAATGGTAGACAAACTGAAATTGCAAAGAGTACCTAGAGACACACCTTACAAAGTCTCTTGGGTAAGTGATCATCAATCCATTTTGGTGACTAAATAAGCATTAGTAGAGTTCAAGATTGGAGCATATGAGGATAGGGTACTTTGTGACATTTTACCTATGGATTGTTGTCATATGATACTTGGAAGACCCTGGTAGTTTGATAGGTCTATAATTTATGATGGAAAAACTAACACCTACACCATAAGGAAGGATGAGAAGACTTTTATGTTGATTCCATTGTAGGAAGCCAAGGATCAGTCAAGGACAACAAAGATGTTAATGTTTGTTAAGAATGAGCTAGTGAAGCTTGAGGAGAATGGAACCAAGGAGTATACAACCTTTTCAAGGCATAAAGTTGTTGAGACAATAGGGAGGAGGAGTGAAGATGATTTGTAGCTAGTTGTGAAGAAGAATGTCTTCATGTGGAAGAGGGAGGTGAGTAAAAATGTGTCTTGGTCTGAGATAGAGAAGTGTAAGAGTGAGAAGCTTGAAATGCATGAAGTAATTATGGTTGGGACAATCAAGTGTCCTATAAAGAGGTGGTTAGATAATGTGAAGATAGAGATTTCTAAAGTTAATAGGATAGAGAACAAGTTGATAACATGTCTAACAGAGGTTACAAATGGTGATGGTACAGTTGGTAGTGAAAAGAGTAGAGACAAAAAGAGCATGAGATAGTGGGGTAAGCAAGAATTTGAGAAGACAAGTGGAAGGATAGTTGAAAGAAGCATGGATGTTGATGCTTAGGTAGGAATAACACCAAGGAATGAAGGTGATAAGGTTAGAGGACCAAGAGTAGGACAATTCACAAAGAGTACACATTGTAAAGAAATAAGTAATGTTGGCAAACATGTCAAAGATAGTGAAGGATCAAAGAAAAATGAACCTGATGAAGACAAAAATGAAGGTCAAATGTGTGAAAAGCTACAACAAACTTTCCAAGAGACTTGGAAACATTTCAAGCCTATGTGTATGGTGCAGGGCACCTAGCAAGTTCATGATTCTAGTCATTTTTCCTAGTCAAAATAGTTTGTTCTTTAGTCAAATTTTGAGTGCAATGGTCTCATTTATAAGAGACATAGTGGATTTTGTTTGCATAAAGCCATTTATGTCATGTTTGAGTAGTGATGAGAGTGTAGGATAAATTTAGAAAGTTCTTTTTATGACTATCATTGATAACATGCTGCCATGCCTACTTTTTAGGCCTTTCTTTTTCCATGATTGCACAAGCAAGGATGAACATGGATCTCATTGTAGACTTAATATATGAGGCATTAGAGATCTAGAGAGGAGAGGAGATGAAGTTGGAAATGTGTTGTAAAGGAAAAATAGAAGAAAATCATAGTTTTTCTGCTTTTTGATTGTGTCTTTGCTGCTCTTTGCATTTTCCCAGATCCGTATAGCACTGTCATAGCTCAAAATGTTCATGATGCATAAGAGGATAGGGTTATCTTTGTGTTAGATCAGGTTAGAGGGGTTTTCATCAAGTGTGGAGGAATTAACAAATGTTTTCCTAGAAACTGCCATGTTTACTATTTATTTATGTTTCTACCGTTGTTCTCATGCATGGTACTCGACCATACATTATAGTCAAAGGCAGGAATGACTAAAAGGAGGGAGTGAAGGTTCTTACCTTTCATTTTGTTCAATTTTGAAGGAATTTCAATAATTTAGAGACATTTCATCACTATTTTTGTGCAGGCTGCTCTCATACCCTAGTTTTAAGGGTTTTTGACAAAATTGATGGAGTTTTGGTTGTTTCACCAACATCATAATTTATGAATAGATGAAATGGATCCTATTAGACTATATTTTGCATTGAATCTCTATTACAGGGATAGAAAAGAGTTATTTGTACTGTTTGGGGTGCTGTCCTAGTGAAATCCTCATGATTTTTGCTAGTTTGAGTAGCTTGAAGTATTGGTCATATAATGATGGAATAAGTTTGTGCAGGTGTATTTGAAAGTGTTCGAACCAATAGCCAAGATGGTGGAGGTCTGGAATAGGGATTTCCAATAAAACCCTTGAGTTTTAGCTTAAAAATGAGGGTTTAGTGGTTTGGGGGTCTTGTGATAGTTTTTCCTAAGGATGATTGTGGATTTGGTGGTTTTGAAACTAGTTGAAAGACTATCCATAGGATTTTTATGCTGGGATAAAGTTTAGAGGACACTTCCTTTGTAAAAGTGGGCTAATTGCCCTCTAGGATAGCATAAACAATCCATGTTTGAGGTTTGTGTTCCAAAACGCCACTCCCTGCATGTTTGACATGTTGTGTATATTCATAATGGGTATCTAAAAACCTAAGTTGTTCATGGGTTTGTTCTTGATTTTGCAAGTTATGCTCAAAAAACACCTTAGATAGGGCTATAAGCTAGCAGACCTAGTTGTGAAGGGACAATAGGAAGAACAAGTTATCTAGTTGTTTGGTGACTTTGGAGAGTGTCTTCCAGCCATACTAGTGTGCTCTAAGGTGATTAGCAAGTTTGATAAGTGGTCCTTATACTCAAACCATGAAATGGCATCTTTACCTAGCATTCAAGCTATGCATTGTGAGTGGACAATCAACTATGTTTATGATCAAACAAAGAACCTTTGATGACAATCTAAGAACCTTCCCCTACTCTGCATTAGGTTGGAGCCCATATAACTTTGTATTAGGGAGTTGGTGCTTCCTTTGAGTTGGTACTCATAAAAATAGGGGATTTGTCTCTCCTTTCGGTTGGTGCCCATAAAACTCATTGTATAATTCATTTTATTTGTGAGATTGGATTTGGACAATAGATCCAAGAAGTTGGCTCACCGTGGTTTTTCCCATCTTGGGTTTCCATGTAAATTTGGTGTTATGTGTGTATGTGTTCTTATGCTTAATTTGGTTTAAATGTTTATATTGGATTGAATGCATCTAAAAGGCAAGAATTTCAATATATACTTATTCACCCCCCCTCTTAGTATATCTGTGTTCAACAATTGGTATCAGAGCCAAGTTCCTTGATACAGTCTAATAGTTGGAGGTAGATCTTGATTGGAACATATCATGGGTCATGAAGAATCAACATCAAATAGGGCACTACTTTTTGATGGATCAAACTATGCTTTCTGAAGTATAAGAATGGAAGCTTATCTAACCTCATTATAGTTTGATGTTTGGGAATTGGTTGTGGATGGGTACACTGCTCCAAAATTTCCAACAAATTCGGTTGACAAGAAATCTTGTGAGAATAATGCCAAGGCTAAGAATGCAATTTTAAGTGGTCTGACAAATATTGAATATGTTAAAATGATACACTACAAGTCTGCTAAGGAGATATAGAATAAGCTTCATTACATTTACAAAGGAGATGACAAGGTAAAGTAGACTAAACTACAAACTTACAAAGGAATATTTCAAAGTCTGAAGATGAAAGAAGAAGAAAGCATTGCTAACTATTTTCTTTGAGTGGATGAAGTTGTCAATGCAATCAGAGGGATAGGTGAAGAAGTGAAAGGCTCATCGATTGTGAAGAAGGTTCTAAGATCTCTCCCTCATAGATTTGATTCAAAAGTTTCTGCTATTGAAGAAGCTAGAGATCTAAACATATTTACCATGGATGATCTGTTTGGTTCCCTCACTACCTATGAGATGAGAAATGAATTCAAAGATACATCCAAAAGGGAAGCTGCTTTCAAAGCTTCAAAGAAAAAAAGAATATCTGATCCATGCAGTGAGTCTGAGGAAGAAGAAGCAAAATTTGTGAGAAAGCTAAAGAAGGTTTTAGGCAAGTATAAAGGTAAGCTACCCTTCAAATGTTTTAACTATGATAGAATTGGTCATTATGCATCTAAATGTCCCTTTGGAGAAAGTGAAAATAGAAATAAGATTTTTAAGAGGAACAACTTCAAAAAGAATCTCCTTTCTAAAGAGGACCACAACTCTTCAGAAGAAACAGATCACTGCTCATTAGATGATGAAAGGGAAGAATCCCTATTCATGACTATGGAAGTCTTTGATAATCCACACAATGTTGTTGATGATGAAGAAAACATGACAGTCATTGATGAAGAAGAATGTAAAGTTGATCTTGAAGGTGAACTCATTTCTACTCTTGAAGACTTGAAATGTGTAAGAAAAGAGAACAAAGAACAAAAGGCAAAGATTGAAGAATCTAAGAAACTGATCACTAGTGTAAAAATCCAAATTGAAGACAAGATAGATGAATGTTCAAAAATTGAGGAAGAGATTGTTTCACTTAGGGATGAATTGGAGAAAGTACATGATCAGTTGGATAAGAGTGTAAAAAGTCCTAAAAATCCTAATGACTTTGATTTCACTCCTATAAGATATAGAAGGTAATTTCATGTAAGGAAGACCCTCATGAACAGGTTCAATCATGTGCTTTTTGGTTATTGTTTTATTTTCAATAAGTATGTTCACAAGGCTATTGAGTGCAAGTCTAGGATGAATAGAAAAAAATTTGTGAGTAGGAATCATCTTGCTTCGTTGGTTGATTTATATGTGATATGTCATACCTGCAACAATTTTGGACACATAGAAAGATATTGTAGAAGTGGATTTGCAATGTCAAAAACTCGGATGACAGACATCAGTAAACAAGACAAGGAGAGTGACATTTCCAAAAGACAAGAAACAAATAATGAGGTTGAAAATTTAATGATTGTTCGAATAACATTTCATGTACAAGGGAAAACAAATCCCTAGGTGATAGACAGTGGATGCTCAAGCCACATGACAGGTGACAAGAGCAAATTCATCAACATTGTTAAGTGGAATGGTGGAATAGTCAAGTTTGGTGACAATACAACTACAAGAATTTGCGCAAGGGGGCACCATAAGTATTGATGTAACATCTAAAATATAAGATTTTATATATGTAGAAGGTCTTAAGCACAATCTCATCAGTGTAAGTTAGATGTGCAACAAAGGATAAAATCTTATATTTCATGCATAAGGATGTGAAATCAGAAGAGCAAATACTGGCAAACTGGTGGCAGAAGCTAGTAGGATAGAAAATAACTTGTGCAACCTAAGTGATTTTAATGGGAGGAATTGTCTTCTAGGATAGAAAAATTAATGTTGGCTATGGTACAAAAGGTTGGGACACATCAACTTTGATAGTCTTGTGAAAATCAGTTGCACACAGGTAGTAAGAGACATGCCAAAGATTGCCAAGCCTACAAGCACCTTATATAAAGAATGTCAGATTGGGAAGTAGACAAGGACATGGTTCAAGTCCAAAAAGTATTCTTCTACAAGGCCATTGGAATTGATTCATACTGATCTATGTGGTCCTACCAAAAAAAGAGTCTTCAAGGTGAAAAGCACTTTATGTTTCTCATTGATGATTACTCTAGGATGACATGGGTTACTTTTTTGAAAGAAAAATTAGAAGCCTTCAATAGGTTCAAGATTTTCAATTCTATGGTTGAAAATGAAATGAATTCTAAAATCAAATGCTTGAGTTATGATAGAGGTGGTGAGTTCACATCAAATGAGTTTGAGGAATATTGTGAAGAAAATGGAATAGAGAGGCACTTCTTTACTACAAGAACCCCTCAACAAAATGGAGTTGTTGAAAGAAAAAATAGGACGGTGTAGGAGATGGCAAGAACTATGCTTAATGATGCAAAACTTCCTGATAGATATTGGAAAGAGGAAGTTCACACTGCAATCTACATTCTAAATAGAGGACAACTATGGGTAAATAGCATCAAGACACCTTATGAGCTGTGGAAAGGCAGACTTGCTTTAGTCAAATATTTTAGGGTGTTTGGGAGTAAGTGCTACACCAGAAGAGATGATGATAACCTAGGAAAGTTTGACTCAAGATCAGATGAAGATATTTTCCTTAGCTATTCATTTAGAAGTAAGGCATATAAGTGTTACAACAATAGGCTACGAAAGGTTGTTGAAAGTGCAAATGTGAGGATTGATGAAGATCTACACCCATCCACAAATGTTCAAGAAGATTATTGTTCTGAGGGATCTGTGTCCATAGAAGAAGAGGATGAAGTTGAAGAAAATGAAGAAAGTCAAAATAAGGTCACCAAGACTCCTGCTAAGTATGTTAAAAAAAATCACTCTGAAGATCAGATAATTGGAGACAAGAATGAAGGAGTGCATAATAGAAAAAGATTTGCAAGGACAAATGAATAGGTAAACTTCTCTTTGCTGTCTAAGATGGAACTGAAAACTTTTACTAATGCTAGCAAGGATAAAGGATTGATCAAGGATATGGAAGAAGAACTCAATCAAATAGAGAAAAATTAGACTTGGGAATTGGTTTCAAGACCTACAAACAAGAATGTGATAGGCGCAAAATGGGTGTTTAGAAATAAACTAAATGAAGAGGGGCAAGTTTTTAGAAACAAGGCAAGATTAGTATGCAAGGGTTATACACAAATAGAGGGTATTAATTTTGAGGAAACCTTTGGTCCTATAGTAAGGTTAGAATCAATCATGATGTTTCTTTCTTTTCCAGTTCACAAAAACTTCAAGGTTTATCAAATGGATGTCAAGTCAACTTTCTTGAATGGTAATTTAGAAGAAGTTTATATTGAGCAACCCGAGGGATTTCAGCTATCCATCATAACTTGGTGTGCAAATTGAGCAAAGCACTATATGGTCTTATTTGAAAGTAACTTACTTAGGGACCGTCTGCCTATCATTTTGTTGTAGCCTTTTGGACCAATCAGTGTTATAAGGTCTATTGTGTAGTCTTTGTCCCTCATTGAGGTGTGTTGGTGCACCTTAAGGTGGCAACCCTTTCTCATTCCTTGCCACTTTATATGATAAGTCCTTCATGACTCCCATGAGCTTGCCCAACTTGTCCTTGGTGGTGAGAGGTTTGCTCAAGGATGCCTTATCTAGCTGAGATATCTTCACATAAGATCTCTTTACATGTTTCCCTAATGGTCTCATATTAGTTTTTATGTTTATAGTTGTGGCATAGGCTTCCCTTAAGGTCTGAGGACTCTTGTCCCTCAAACAATAACCAATTTTAGAGTCAAATGCACCACAATAAAACATTAAACACATCAATTTATTTGGTTTAAGGTGTGAAGGTATGTTTCTCATTGTCATGATGAATTATCTATTTAAATCAACATCTATTTCATTGAGTTCCTTTTTGATGGTTGTGAGCTCATGGATGGTAAATTTGGGGTTAATCCTATCCCCATATTAAGATCTAAACACCCGCGTGAATTCTTCCCAAGAATCAATACTACCATCAGGGAGAGCCTTATACAATTCCTTTGCACTTTCTTCTAATTAATGTACAAATAACTTCATCATCTCATCTTCATCTTCTATTTCATATTCATCGATGACATTTATGAAATGCCTAAGGTGATCTTCACCCATGACTGCATTGTTACCCTGAAATCTACGTATCTTCCCCCTTATCTCATTAGGAATAGGATTAGGGAAATCAGGGATGCCAAAGAAACCAAGATGCTTGTAACTTTATGCTCCAAAAGGCCGTCTAACTAGAAAAAACCTTTGATCCTATCTTTGGAATGTGCGCCGTGGATTTGGGTATTCCCAAATTGTTGATTCACTTGTGGTTGTTATGGTTGATTAGGAATATTTCCATACTTTTGATTTTGCTAAGGAGGTGATTGATTAGGAACTTGATGAACTTAAGTAGGGTCCCTATCCTATTGGTACTACTATTGATAATGTTATTACTAGTATTGATTTTGTTGAGGGGGCTAAGGTTGAATATGCTTCTAAGTACTTTAATCCAATTGAGCCTATTGTAGATCAATACGAGCCTGCACCTCCCTTTGCCTCTGTCTAAGATGATCTAGCAAATCCAACTCATTATCAAGGGTTCTTTCCCTTTCATCAGCATCAGGAACATTATTATGATCATTCCTTTGTGACCTAGTAGTGAAGTAGGGTGTAGAGGAGCTCGATGTATCTCTTCATTTTCATTTGGCATTCCAAATGCTCTCATATGTGCATCCCTAGATTTATCCCTACTACATCTACCAATGACATTCTCATTCCTTCGAACTTTATACTCATCTCTATTTTCTCTCCTATTTTTCCTAAGTATGTTGTCAATAAAATCTTTAGATGTATACTCATATTGATCCCTCAAGTCCACAGATATATCACTCCTTCTTGATGTTCCTACCTGATCTTGAAAATTGGGACCATACAACTCACCAATATTTCTTGCTCTCCATCTATTTAACTAATTTTTAACATTTCTTGAAGACCCCTTGTGTCTTGACTGACCTTAGTGTCTTCTTCTATCCATTATGAATCGAATCAATTAATAAATGATTTCTAAGTTAAGTTAAAATAGATTCACCACTTCAAACCTTGGAAGAAAACTTTAAAACTTGACTGAGTTGTAGTTGTGGCAATTTCAACCAGAAATAGTTTGTTTCCTTGGCAACAATGCCAATCTATTGGGTCCCAAAATCACTATCCCACTTCCAAGAATATAGATCCACTTCCAAAGCCAAGGCTGTCATTATGAAAGTAGAACCTACCCATCCATAGATCATGGAGGGTTGAAGATCAACTCTATGAGAATAGGTTTTAACTTCTACTCTTCAAGCTCAACTTAGATTTGGGAGGGTATTCCTTGAGGGTTGATAACCCAGCTGAACAACTAAAATACTGATGGCTAAACCTAACCTATTGATCTAACTCTAATAATTGTCACCGAGTCAAGAGAAATTAGCCACCCAGGTACCTCAATATAGCTAATTTCAACACGTATGCAATGAGTGCAAGGTGCAAGCAAAGCACATGGGCCACAAGATAAATGAATAAGAATAATTTTTGGAAATCTACACCCTATTTCGTTGTGAAACCATACTAAGTTGTAATAATTCTAAAATAGGTTAAAATATTATTTTATAAGGTTTATTCTTTTGATTTTATGTTATTGGAGAGAGAGAGAGAGAGACCACATCGGTGCCAATCCTAGGGTTACAGAGTCACAACTGACAAAGAGAGGAATGTAGGAGAAATCAACCAACAATGAAATGATCTTAAGCATTCAAATGAATCAAATATAGTATTACCATTTTTAAATACTTAATAAGCCATCAATGAGATGCACAAATCCACGTATAAATACATATTGATCTATTACAAATAGTTGTAATAGGCTTAGAATGTTGTCTCATTCACCAGATAACATTTACACTCACAAAAGTAAATGTGAAGAGAGGAAATATCTAACTATAAATTTTCGTGAATATGCTCATACATCCATGGAGAAATAGTAAATGGTAACACATACATTATATTTTTTAGTAACTACCTCTGCCTCTCTGTACTCTGACTTAAAGTGTTCATTTTTCCTTCTTTTATAAATCCCTAGCTTCTTCTCCTGTCCTCTCACATCCTCTTCCTCTCTTCTTTCTTCAATTAAATCCCAAAATTCCCTTATATTCAAACTTGGCTCTTGCTCTAATCTGGAGCACTATAGCACATGGAGATGAATGTTGGAGATTCATTCCAATCTATTTGGGAAGCTTCAAATGCTGCACAAGCTTAGGAGGTACCACAGTAGCTGAGGAAACTTCTTACATTCAATGCAAGTTAGTAAGGCGAGTAGAAACACCATGGCCTTTATTGCCACTCAAATGATATACCTTAAAATATCATTTATTTTTACATTCACCTATAGCAACGTAGGCCCATCGATCTATATTTTCTTGTAGACTACCAATGTACTAAGGCATTTATTCAATGGATTGGGCCCCTAGACATGTTTATTTCCCTCTAAAATGTTTTATACTAGCACTAGACATTTATATCTCCATTTTGAAAGAATTAGATTGAAGGACATTTCATGTGATAGAACAACAAGTATTACTACCATAGAAACTTTGATGATTACAAAGGGTGCAAATACATCCTCCCTCATAATTTGATCCTGACAAAGATTCACCAAGCCATGGTGCAACTACAAAACACTTTCCACACCACCAGAAATGAGTGAAAGAGACATCAACCATTACACCTGAGGATAAAGTCAATACAAGATGCTAACATTATAATCTCGACCCCTGATGTATATGAAGGATGCACTCAGGATACATCAAAATTTGATTTTGGAAGACATTCATTAGGCATCAATGTGAGCATAAAACACATGTCAGGCCCTAAAGATACTTAGGCTTTCAAATGGAGGAGCACATAGGTAGGAGATGATATGACAAAGATATTTTTCAGGCCCCAACAAAGCAATGATCATTCATAAAACTTCAAGGGTGGAAAGAAAGCCACACCCCTAAAATCTTCAACACATCATGATGCTATACTTTTGGGCCATGCACTTTTAGGATTTCATCTCTCCATCAACACTAGTTTTGGGGTTGCAAGACTCCCTGAAACTCTAAAATCATACAAAGAATCTCTAGGCATGTCAAGGTGTTGGATCTAGGGCATACAACTGAGAGCGAGGGTGAATCAGTTGTATAAAAACTTTGCTTCAAACACTCGATTCTCCTTAGTTAGTTAGTAGCATATTAATTAATCATCCATGAAAGCATAAAGCATAAACACAAGAGCAGATAAACATCAACACATTGAACACCAAGATTTTGACGTGGAAAACCTGGTTAAGGGAAAAACCACGGGGTGATTAACCCAAGGATTATTCTCTGTTAGAAGAATAAGAAAAAGAATGGCACTTGCCAATTAGGGCTCACTGCCCGAGCACACTGCTCACAAAGAGGCCCACTGCCTACAAGGAGACACACTGTCTACAAAGTGATAAGAATCACAATCTTGAACTGGAGAATGACATCTCTACCATGTTCGAATCAGTTCCATTTAAGCCCAAAAACCCTTGCTCTGCCTTTCACACTTCTCTTCGCTATGCCACACTCATCACACAATCCACACTTCGAAATGAACTCACAAACCGTAATTTATACAAGACATCAACTTAGGAACAAACATCTAAGTCAGCAAACAACCATAAGAGTATCTGCAAGATGAATAACAGATCTAGCCGGCCACCACAAGAACATTCGCAGGATGAACAACTCATTTGGTCAGCTAGTCTGAACAGGAACTTCATCCGGAAGAATATCTTCAATTCTGGGCTCTACCATCAATGCGGACCAACAACACAACCTCAACATGATCCAAGAACCTTCACAAGCCTGCCTAAATGACCAGGTATATCCGCACTTTCTTTACTTACTGGAATCTCTTCTCTTCCTCTTCCGGAACTTCAAGAACACAGTCTGTTGCCACTGTCATAATGCAAAAGGTACTTCCAGATCTCAAAATCATACATAACTTGAGATGAATTATCACAAGGACATCCCAAACACTCCTTCCAATCCGTAGATTGGGATTATACAATTCCGGACCTCACCGGACCTTTCTGTGATCCTCTGTCACCTTTGAATACTTGCCGGAACCGGTTCCACACAGACAACCACAACTTCTTCAGAGCTTCATGCGGACCTCTGAAATCTTAACTAAAACATCTCAAGACTCATATCTGCAAACCCTTTAATCCGCATCCTCCGGTTCTGAACCTATACAATACATTTGCCTTCTTCTCATCACTGTTCTTTACTGTTCCTGACTGAGGCTAGTTTTCTCAATATCTTTAGCACACAGCTCATCCAATCCTTCTTGTCAATGCAATATGAGTATGTTGACATCAATGACAACACTGGTTCACCTCATACTTGCAACAATCTCCCCCTTTGTCATTGATGGCAACATATGATGTGAAAAACCATCAAGACAAGAACTTCTCCTTTCTGTCACAGCTCCCCCTATCAACAACAACTTTTCACATGTCTTCTCTTCTTTGACTGCTCCCCCTTTGATCATCAACCACTTGTTTTTCACATGTCTTCTCTCGCCCTTTGACATTAATGGCAAAGGGCTCATACTTGCAATTCTAACACATTAGAATCATACCAGTTGCTCCCCCTTAGTAGCAGCTCCCCATCATCAATCTGGATCACAAGATATGACTGTGATATCCACCGGACTAATGCACATCAGTGCATCCTAGTTCATTACCGGAGGGGCCATGACCCCTAACTTCTCCCAGAGATATTCAAAAGAGTCCTTGGGAAGAGGTTTAGTAAAGATATCTGCAATCTAATCCTTGGAGGGAACATACTCCAATCTAACTTCTTCCTTGTTCACTTGTTCTCTCAAAAAGTGAAACTTGATAGATATGTGCTTAGTCTTAGAATGCAATACCGGATTCTTAGAAATATTAATTGCACTTGAATTATCATAGAAAATTGTGATAGGCTCCTCATATTCAACTTTAATGTCTCTTAGCATCTGCTTCATCCATAAGATTTGAGTGCAACTACCTGCTGCTGCAATGTATTCTGCTTTAGTTGTAGACAGAGATATTGCATCTTGTTTCTTGCTTAGCCAAGAAACCAATCTCTTTCCTAAAAAGAATGCTCCACCACTGGTGCTCTTCCAGTCATCCACATCTCCTGCCCAATCTGCATCTGTGTAAGCATGAAGAGAGAAATCCGGATCTCTAGGGTACCATAGACCATACTCAGCTATTCCTTTCAAGTACCTAAAAATTCTTTTGATTGCCATAACATGAGATTCTTTACGATCAGCCTGGAATCTTGCTACAAGACCGACAGCCTACATTATATCTGGTCTAGTCTGAGTGAGATACAACAATCCACCAATCATTGATCTATACTTTGTCTGATCTGCCTTTGGGGAGTCATCATCTTTGCTCAACTTACATCCAGTTGCCATGGGAGTGTTCATTGGCTTTGAATCTTCCATACCAAATTTCCTCAACAATTCTTTCACATATTTGGTCTGAGAGATAAAGATCCCTTTCTTTGTTTGAGTAATTTGCAGACCCAAGAAGAAATTCATTTAACCAAGCATAGACATTTCAAACTCACTTTTCATCTGATTTGCAAAAGTTTTGCACATACTGTCTCTACCTCCAAAAATGATATCATCCACAAATACTTCAACAATCAAAATGTTTTCATGATCAATTTTGAAATATAAGTTACTGTCAGCAGTACCTTTGTTGAATCCAATCTGCACAAGATGCTTATCCAACCTTTCATACCAAGCTCTTGGGGTTTGCTTTAATCCATACAATGCTTTCTTCAACTTGTAGACCATATCATCATTATCAAACAATTGAAATCCATTCAGTTGTTCAATGTAAACTTCTTCTTCTAGATCACCATTTAGGAAGGTAGACTTGACATCCATCTGATATACCTTGAAGTCTTTAAAGGCAGCAAATGTAAGGAATAATCTAACTGCTTCAATTCTTGCCACTGGAGCAAAGGTTTCTTCAAAATCAATTCCTTCTATTTGAGAGTAGCCTTTGTAGACCAATCTAGCTTTGTTTTTGATTACTTCACCAGCTTCATTCAGTTTGTTCCGGAAGACCCATTTGGTTCCAATCACATTCCCATCTCTAGGTCTAGGAACAAGATCCCAAGTATGATTTTTCTTAATTTGCATCAATTCATCTTCCATTGCTTTGGTCCAGTTTTCATCATTGCAAGATTCATTTATTGTTTTAGGTTCAATCTTTGAAATCAGACAACATTCATCCTAATTTTGAGCAACATTCCTTCTAGTTTGCACACCTTTGTTTCTGTCACCTATGATCTAATCTTCAGAGTGGTTCTGTCTTACATACCTTGGAATTTTGGGAGTATCCTGCACTGCTGCTTCTTGATCAGGCTCATTCAGACCTATCTCTTGTTCCTGATTTACCGGATCAGGCTGACTCTGACTTACCGGAGAGGATTGAGTTCCTTGAACCTGAACACCATCTTGATCATCTTCATCAAACTCATAAAATCTTGAGGGCTTCTCAATTCCTTCATCAACTTTCACATTAGTGCTTTCTATCATCTTCCTCAATCTCTTATTGTAACACCGGTATGCTTTGCTTTGAGTGGAGTAACCCAAGAAAATTCCTTCATCACTTCTAGCATCAAACTTTCCTAGATCTTCATCTCTTTTAATATAACACTTGCTACCAAATACTCTGAAATATTTCACAGTAGGAGTGATGCCAAACCAGAGTTCATAGGGGGTCTTATTGGTGTTGTTTCTAATTTGAACTCGGTTGAGAGTGTAGACTGTAGTGCTGATAGCTTCTTTCCAAAACATTTGAGGAACATTTGCTTCCATCATCATTGTCCTGGCAGCTTCCTGGATGGTCCAGTTCTTTCTCTCAACTACTCCATTCTGCTGTGGAGTCCTAGGAGCAGACAACTATCTTCTTATACCCTGCTTCTCACAAAAGTCAATGAACTCACCAAATGTAAATTCACCACCTCTATCAGACCTCAGACATTTCAGTTTCAATCCAGTTTGATTCTCTACCATAGCTTTGAAGATTTTGAACTTCTCAAGGGCTTCTGATTTCTCCTTTAGGAAGGTGACCCACATCATCCAAGAATGGTCATCAATTAGCAACATGAAATATCTATCACCTTGCAGACTCTTGATTCTTGTCGGACCACAGAGATCAGTATGTACTAATTCCAACAATCCGGTAGAGGACTAATCTTTGCTTTTGAAGGAGACTCTGCTCTGTTTACCTAGCTGACATTCTTTGCACAAACTATTTGTAGGTTTCATCAATTTTGGAAGATCTCTTACAGCCTGAATATTGCTTATCTTGATGATGTTATCAAAATTTACATGACACATTCTTCTATGCCATAACCAACTCTGATCAATTTGAACAAATAGACAACTTTTATTTGAACCAACCAGATGAAAGATATTACCTTTTGTTTGAGTACCGGATGCAATTTCAGTTCCGGAGCTTGTAAAGATTCTGCATTTTCCATTCTTGAACCGGAGATCATAGCCTTTGTCCACTAACTGACCAACACTAAGAAGTTTGTTCTTCAATCCTTCAACATATAGTACATTACCTGTCTTGCTCTTTCCATCAAAGGAAATAGTTCCACTACCTCTGATTCTGCTAGCAGAATCGTCACCAAACTTTACCATTCCTCCTTTATACCTTTCCAAATCCAAGAACTTATTCTTGTCACTAGTCATATGGTGAGAACATCCACTGTCAATAACCCAATCATCCTTTTCTTCCACTTGAGTAGCCAAAGCTCTTTCCACAACCTTGTGATTGACAGATTCAGAGGATATTGAATCTTCTTCCTTGATGGCAATAAACACCCATTCATTTCCAGCTTTGCTTCCTAGTTCTGATTCATCATCTGTTACTCCTTCATTGTCATCTTCTTCATGAACATAATAGCAGTTCTTTTGAAACCTTTGTCTGTTAGTATTAGACCTTGCAGATCTTTCCGGACATCTTGAAGCAAAATGACCAATCTTATTGCAGTTGAAGCACTTAAAGGGTAGTTTTCCTTCATACTTACCGGATCCTCTTGGCAGTCTCTTTGCAATGAGGGCTTCAAGTTGAGCTGTTTCTGCTTCTTCTTCTTCCATGTCTCTTCTTGCTTGATCATACCATGACATCTTCCTTGAAGAGTTTTCTCCCGGATCAAATCTCTGTTTGCCTTTCACATAGGCACTGGCTTTGAAAGCAGATTCAGTCTTGGGAGGATCATCTCCAAACTCGGTCATTTCAAATGCAGCTAGTTTACCAGCCAATTGTTCTCTTGTGACAGTTGTGTGGGCTCTGAATTCATCAATGGCAACAACCTTGATTTTGTAGGCAGCAGGAAGGGATCTAAGGATTTTGCAAACAATCTCATTTTCATCCAGAGTTCCACCAGCATTTCTAATTCCACATACTAGCTCATTCACTCTTGGCATAAAGGTAGTGATGTTTTCATCATCTCTCATCTTCAATCTTTCAAATTTCCCTTTCAGACTTTGCAACCTTGCACTCTTGACAAACTCATCTCCTTCATACAGAAGTTCCAGTTTAGTCAGGATCTCATATGCAGTTGGTAGGTCAATAACATTTGAGAGATCTGAGTCATTCAATGCGCTTAGCAGAGCTTCCTTGGTCCACAAATTGTTTTCAGCATCTGTGATTTCATTCAGAGTTGTCGGACCACCTTGTATGCTTTTCCCATGCATTCCAAGTGACATTTCATGCGACCTTTCCAGAGAGTGAAGTTGGTTCCATCAAACTTCGGACTATCCTTCTTGTATGACGACATCCTGGATCTCCTCAAGCGGTTAAGCTCCTTTCAGATGAACTTTGCTCTGATACCAATTGTTGGATCTAGGGCATACAACTGAGAGGGGGGGTGAATCAGTTGTATAAAAACTTTGCTTCAAACACTCAATTCTCCTTAGTTAGTTAGTAGCATATTAATTAATCATCCATGAAAGCATAAAGCATAAACACAAGAGCAGATAAACATCAACACATTGAACACCAAGATTTTGACATGGAAAACCCGGTTAAGGGAAAAACCATGAGGTGATTAACCCAAGGATTATTCTCTGTTAGAAGAATAAGAAAAAGAATGGCACTTGCCAATTAGGGCTCACTACCTGAGCACACTGCTCACAAAGAGGCCCACTGCCTACAAGGAGACACACTATCTACAAAGTGATAAGAATCATAATCTTAAACTAGAGAATGACATCTCTACCATGTCCGGATCAGTTCCATTTAAGCCCAAAAACCCCTACTCTGCCTTTCGCACTTCTCTTCGCTATGCCACACTCATCACACAATCCACACTTTGAAATGAACTCACAAACCATTATTTATACAAGACATCGACTTAGGAACAAACATCTAAGTCGACAAACAACCATAAGAGTATCCACATGATGAATAATAGATCTGGTCGGCCACCACAAGAACATTCGTAAGATGAACAACTCATCCGGTCAGCTAGTCTGAACAGGAACTTCATCTGGAAGAATATCTTCAATTCTGGGCTCTACCATCAATGCGGACCAACAACACAACCTCAACATGATCCAAGAACCTTCATAAGCCTACCTGAATGACTGGGTACATCCGCACTTTCTTTACTTACTGGAATCTCTTCTCTTCCTCTTCCAGAACTTCAAGAACATAGTCTATTGCCACTGTCATAATGCAAAAGGTACTTCCAGATCTCAAAATCATACATAACTCGAGATGACATATCACAAGGACATCCCAAACACTCCTTCCAATCCACAGATTGGGATTATACAATTCTGGACCTCACTGGACCTTTCTGTGATCCTCTGTCACCTCTGAATACTTGCCGGAACCGGTTCCACACAGACAGCCACAACTTCTTCAGAGCTTCATGCGGACCTCTAAAATCTTAACTGAAACATCTCAAGACTCATATCTGCAAACCCTTTAATCCGCATCCTCTGGTTCTCAACCTATACAATACATTTGCCTTCTTCTCATCACTATTCTTTACTGTTCCTGACTGAGGCTAATTTTCTCAATATCCTCAGCACACAGCTCATCCAATCCTTCTTGTCAATGCAATATGAGTATGTTGAGATCAATGACAACACTGGTTCACCTCATACTTGCAACACAAGGTTGGGGAGAAAAGTCATACCCCTAAAAATGTCAACACACTACTCAACTTTACCTTACCATGCCACTCGCCTTCATACCTCCACCATATTGTTCAACATCAACCACTTAGAGATTATGCCAGCAATGTGAATTGAACACACAACAATTTCAAAACTCCCGACGAATGGACATGTTACCCTGAAAACCATCGGGCTTGGCAATGAATTCATGCCATCACACAAAACCCTGAAAGGAAGGCTAATCCATTGGGCTCTGATGGATCGGGCCTCAACTGTGCCTTCTTCCCTATGAACGGGGAAATGAGAATCCCTAAAACTCTAAAAACACCACTCAAGCAATTGCTTAGGCACAATTAACACTACCATAGTGTATCTGACTTAGGAACTCCCTGATAACACATAAGATAATGACTCACAGTATTGACATGTTGACACACTAACATTTAGGTGAATAAAACAGGGATGGAGGCAAAGTTTTGGGGTCACTGCAAATGGATATATGGGTATGGGTGACCCTAAAACAACAAGTTGACAAACATGCAAAACCAAGGGAATATAAGGAACACCCAAACATAGAGAATTATGGATTTATTATACTTTGACACATACAGGGGACCCATAAAAGACATCACATAAGGTTTATGAACAATGGGTCAAAAGGATCAAAGGCATGCAAAAGGAAGGAACATAGGCAAAAAGGAAAATACAAGCATGAAATCCAATAGGTACATGGATACATGGGGGTGAAAATGTTGTTTCATTCTTCTTTATGTAATTACATTCCTCTATTTTTTCTAAAATTGACTTTTTCAACATTTTGGGGAGGATGAAAAGTGTTGGAAGATTTAGCTTCCTTCCATGTTGACTCAAAAGAGAATCTTTGATCTCATTTGAGATTCTTCCTTTATGCTTGTAGTTCTATGTGCTTGGGAGATGATGATGATTCTATCCTTGTCCCTTGATAGCCTTTGAATCATTTATATTTACACTAACCCCAAGCACATAGATCCCTTTGTGTTTTAGTGATGTTTCTTGATTTCTTTATGACATACTTTTGCATTGCTAGGTGTGATTCCATGTTTACACAAAGTTTTTGTGAATCATGCTTGTAGCATCGCTTTGGTGATCTCTCCTTAGGGGAACCCCTTCTTGAGGGCACTCATGACTTTGGGAAATATCTCCTCATCTATGTTTTCTAGAGTCTTCTAACCCTCCTTCCCCTTATTCTACTTTAAAATCAACTGCATACATTTGGTTTATGCAATTATTTTAAGGTGGGGGTGTACTTTGTGCTTTTCACATTTAAATGCACACACCACATTGATAGAATTCTCCCTAAGGTGTTAGTAGCTTGTGGTCCCAAGTGATGCACTTTTTTGGACCAACCACCCTTATCAATATTACCTAACCATGCTAGTCCATGTTAGCTTTGATACTGTATTGACTTGTGAGCCACCTAATGACACAATATTATCTAGTCATGCTCCATTTTTTGCTACTTTTGATAGCTTTTTGTGAGTCACCTAGCAACGTAGCTTGCTAGTCCTCATTATTCAAAAAGGTACTGTGTGATTCCTAGCACTCATAGTGTACTACCCCTAGAACCATACTTTCCATCCTTCTAGTAGTACAACACTAGAAATATCTTCTCCATCCTATCTTTATCTTTTCTTGTATGTCATGTGCATATGTTGTTTATGTTTGTATTGGATGTGCATTAGATTATATGATTTTTCTAACATTATTGTTTTGGAAAACTATATCTAATCTAATCCTTATTTCTTATAGATTTTATATATGTTGTTCTAACATTTATTTTTGTGCAAGTTTTTGTTACCTAATAACAATTTGTGGTTTTGTAGGTTTTTAACATGAGGGCTTCATTCCTCTACTCGAATAGCTCTCTGCGGCCTCTATAGTATACTTTGTATGTAACTTTTGTGATGCTATTTCCTTTATGTACTTTAGCATAGCATATCACCTAGGGTCATATGCATGCTAAAGTGGGTGCTAAATGTCATTAACATATAGGAGAGATGATTAGAATGAATACATTGAATGTCATTAAGTACTAACACATAAATTCAATACAAGGTCACCCCACAACCATGGACTTATCCTAATGTGGAAGAATAGTTAGATCTAAATTATCTAACAAATGACCAAATGAAGGTAGGTGAATAAATAAGTATGATAATCAAATGGATAAAACACATGCATAGGAGTGTGTAAATAGATAGGGTTGTTGAACACACAAATATACTGAGAGGGGGGCGAATCAGTATATATAAAAAAATTTGCCTTTTAGATGCATTCAATTCAATGTAAAAATTTAAACCAAATGAAGCATAAGACCACATACACACATAACACCAGATTTACGTGGGAACCCAAGATGGGAAAACCCATGGTGAGCCAGCTGCTTGGATCTACTATCCAAATCCATCCTCATAAATAAAATGAAGTATACAATGAGTTTTATGGGAACCATCCCAAAGGAGAGACAAATCCCCTATTTTTATGAGCACCAAATCAAAGGAAGTACCAACTCCCTAATACAAAGTTTAATGGGCTCCAACCCAAAGGAAGCATCAACTCCCTAAAGTGCAACAACACTTACAAAATGAGGCACCAACCTCTGCTCTGAAACTTTTGACTAGTTTTGATGGTTTAATCACCTCCGCAACATCACCTCTGTTAACACTTTGACATACTTGACATATTCTTATGACTTAACACCTCCACACTATCATCTCTACTATCATCTTGATCATTTGGCTAATTCTAAGGGCTCAAAAACCTCTACAATACTAACTCTGTTGTGAGTAATACATCATAGCTAACAAAGTTATTTTTCTATCTTCTAGATCATTCTACATTCTTCGTGTCACACACTCACACTCTCATTCCCATGTGACAATCTTTGATCCTTCATATATATCCTCTGTAAGCCTTCTAATCATCTTCTGTGTTGGCCTTAGGGTAATGTGTAACAAGAAACATGTAATCGACCTTAATTGTCGACTCCTAAATCATCTGTGATAATGTAGGAGTGAAAACCCATTATGTGGTTCACACCAATTTATCTAATGGACCCAATTTCCTTCATCCAAATAAATATTGCTAGCACACACTTTTGACACACGGTGCAAGCACTCAAATACACCCTGTCAGCTCTGCAAGTACTTAGCCTTCTAGACTTTAGCTCCAGACCCTATGCGGTACCAGAGGAGTGAAGTATTATCAAGAAGTTCATAAAATGAACATTATGAGACCTAAAAAACCTTCTCACAAACTCTCCTCACTGTTCCATACTTCTACTTGCTAGCACGAGAATTCAAACACTAATGTTGGTATCCTTTACACAAACTAGTTGCACAATCTCAACTTAGAACACTGTAAAACACATTTGTGGTACCTTATACCCTCTAAAATTTGAATATGTCTTACTTTCCTCTTTTCTTTACATATTCTCCAAAATGGCAAGCTATATATGGAGATGCAGTGGAATGCAGTTGCTTTTTGTTTCACCTCTGATAACCTTTAACTGCAACAACATTGTTTTCATTCTGCTAACTCCAAATGTATTTGCAATAGTTCATATGCCCCGAAATTTGGATCATACATACTTTATAGCTATCTCTAGCTATCCTTTGAACCACGAGGTCTAATCTTTATTTGCAGTAGAATGTGGTACAATCTCCTGTGCCTTTGACATTCTTGATAACTTGACAACTTCTCAAATAACTTCATACTTCATGCAACTCTTTTCACCAAGAGACAACATATGCAACAATCACAACTCCATAAAAACACTTTGGAATCAATTAACATCAATGACAACATATAATAATTTGTCATCACATATAACACTTTGACATCAATGACAACATATGCAACAATCCCCCCTTAGTCATTGATAGCAACACTAACATGATATTCAATTTTTTTCCCCCTTTGACATCAAGGGCAAAGGGCAAGTGATCTTCCTTTGTATCATCAAAACACACAAGCTCCCATGTATGTATTAGTATTGACATACCTTTACTCTCTTTATCTACTTGCTCCCGTTGAGAGGTAGCCTCTGTCAATCTAGGGATGATGGATGGACCTTGAACTACTCCCTCTTGGATAGATGCAACACCTGTGCATCTATTTATGAGAAGGAGGGGCAACATCCCCTAAATTCTGCCTAAGATATTCAAAAGTGTCCTTAGAAAGAGCTTTTGTAAATATGTCTACAATCTGATCCTTTGTAGGTGCATATTCCATTTTTACCTCTTGATTTGCAACCTTTTCTCTTAAGAAGTGATATTTAATGGATATGTTCTTGGTTCTAGAGTGCATTATAGGATTCTTTCAAATATTGATGGCACTTATATTATCACATAAGATGGAAATAGGCTCATCATATATTAGGGTATGTGCAGGATCATGATGGGCCAAACTATACCTCTAAGTAGCAATGAAAATACAATAAATTAGACTTAATCAAGTTCATGTGAAAATTTGAATGGATTATCTACACAATTTGAAAAAGATGTAAGAACAAAAATTTGTAGAGAATTGAATCTAGTTTATGGGCTACTATTTTTTTAAAACTAAATTTACTTAGTGAAAAATGAATATTTCAATGAACAACTATTAAATTTTTTAGAAAAAAATAAAAAGTTGGTGTCATTCCAGCCAACCAAACTATGAGCAAAAAAAATATTTTTTTTGAAACTTTCAAAATAAGTAGAGGACTCATGCCTGGATGTGACACATATTTTTTTGAATTTTTTTTCTAATAAAATAATTAGTTATGATTTTTTTACTGTGACTTTTTAAAAAAACTAAAACGTAATTTTCCAGCCAACCTAACTCAATAAAAAAATTAGAATTCAAATTTTTTTAACCTATAGCCAAAAACACATAGAGTGTGATGCAGCTTTTAGATTTCAAAAAGCTGAAACGGTTTGAAAGTTATGAATGTTTTTCAATCAATGTGTCCATTAAGATTTTAGACACACACTATATAGAAAATTATTAATAATTATTTAATAAAATGATAACCATTTACAAATCTTATATTTTTAGAAAGCTAACAATTTCTTCTATAAACCCTTTTTGTTTTATCAATTTTGCATAAAAAAATTTGTCAGCATGAAGGGTGAAGTTCAAAGAAGAGAGTGAAACCTGCAAAAAACATTAGAATTGAGGAAAAGTCAACTATGATAGTCCCAAGCCTACATACAAGGCAAAATTGAAGCAAAAGGGATATCCATTATTAACAAATATTCATTTTTCTTTGATAAAATATCTTTTTCCCTTTTTTTTATGTTTTGCAAAATGAATATCCATTTTAGGTTGCCCAAAACGGATACTCATTTTGCAAAATGGATATCCATTTTGCTTTACCCAATTCTTTTCATTATTTTTTAGTTTTTGTCTTAGATTAAGTTATAGTTCATTTTATTGCTCTTTAAGTTAAGATTCTAAATAATTGTATTCTTTCATACCAAATGTTGGGACTAAGGAACCATGTTGCAATTGGCCAACATAATATGATAGAGGAGTAACTTAAATAATATGATCAAAGACAATGATACTTGAATGTATTATCTATCTAGTAACATTTAAGAAAGCTCATGATAGTATATAAAACTAGAAGAAACAATATGGGACACTAGATTTTATGTTAGAAACCCTTATGCGAGAAAACCTAGTAGTAAAAGAGAGTTACCATTATATTATGTAGAATCAATTGATTTAATAGAAGAATTCTTTTGATAGAGTTTATATCTACATGCTTATAGCATACTTTTCTTTAATGTTTCTTACATCCAACACCTAACTAATCACAATCCAACCATTTTCCATTGACATGAGTAGATAGGTATATGCATCATCACAGAATACCAATTGTCTAACTATCCAACCAACCCATGGAATACCAAGAGTCACAAAGCTATATGTCGACCATATCATAAAATCAATATATCACCAAACATGATGCCTCCATGTGGATAATCATTATAGATGACTATATGTTGTTACACATTAAATATCAATAGATTATTACTAACTATAGTCAATGTATTCATGTCTTCTTGTATAACCACCACTACCAACCTTAAGCTTGTGGTACCACATACAACCATCTAACCAATTCTTTCAACTTGTAGTATTGTAGAACATTATCTTAACATAACCAAGACTCTAGATTGTTCCACATGAACTTCAACTTTGCTACAAGTGCACCTGCATTATTATTTATGCTTCTACTAGCACAATTAAACATGTAGTTGTGAGTACTTCTTCAAATGACTCATGGTTAAATTTCCATAGCATCACCACATGTAGACATATCTCCATGCTATATCACAACACCTAAAACTCACCACATCCTACCACATTACATTTTATCATTGTTCAATTTAGTTTCCATATAAACTCTCTCTCTGACCTATCTACCTTCTAGTTAAATCCTTTTCTTAGCTTTCCTAGTTTTCCTTTTCCTTTCCAATTTCCCTAGGAGAGAGATAGATAGAAAGAGAGTCCTAGTTTTCTTATTTTCATTTCCATCGTCAATAAGGTAGAAGGAGAGATAGAGGGGAGAGATAGAGGGGAGAGATAGGAATGATAGGGGAGAGAGGAAAGAGATAGAGAGAGAGGAGAGGAGACAAATATGGAGAGATATAGGAGATAGAGGGGAGAGATAGGGAGATAGAGAGTGAGCAAGATGTCCAGAGAGATAGGGAGAAGGATTGATAGGTAGAGGGATGATAGAGGTAGGGAGATAAGGGAGAGATGGGGATATAGAGGTTTAGGGTTGCTCAGGTTAGGGGTTAGGGTTTAGGGGCATTATTTAGGGTTTTTGGGGTTTGGGGAGAGAGAGAGAGAGAGAGAGAGAGAGAGAGAGGTTGGAGCTGATTCTCATATCAGGGATTCTCATTTCCCCATTCATAGGGAAGAAGGCATAGTTGAGGCCTAATCCATTAGAGCCCAATGGATTAGCCTTCCTTTTGGGGTTCTATGTGATCGCATGAATTCATCGCCAAGCCTGATGGTCTTCATGGTAACATGTCCATTCATCAAGAGTTTTGAAATTGTTGTGTGATCATTTCACATTGTTGGCATAATCTCTAAGTGGTTGATGTCAAACAATATGGTGGATGTATGAAGGCAAGTGGCATGGTAAGGTAAAATTGAGTAGTGTGTTGAAGTTTTTAGGGGTATGACTTTTCTCCCCAACCTTGACATGCCTAAAGATTCTTTGTATGATTTCAGAGTTTCAGGGAGTCTTGCAACCCCAAAATTGGTGTTGATGGAAAGATGAAATCCTAAAAGTGCATGGCCCAAAAGTATAGCATCATGATGTGTTGAAGTTATTAGGGGTGTGGCTTTCTTTCCACCCTTGAAGTGTTATGAATGATCATTGCTTTGTTGGGGCCTGCAAAATATCTTTATCATGTATCAGCTCCATTCCTTAAAAGATATCTAGTCCACCAATTTTTTCACAAGCACCACGTTATATTCCTCTTCTCCTAACACATCTTTATCATTATGGAAAGGAGAGGTCAATCCCAATTGGACTAGTGAGTCAATGTGCCCCTTCCAATCACAATCTGCTCTAACACCTCCAGTTGAGTCTTGCACTTTAGAGCGGCCTTGTTTTGACTTTTAATTTCATTTACCTTGGCTACTACCATGTATTGATCATCTACCCCGCCATCATGATGACCTCTTCTAGTAGACTGTTTAGCTTCTCTAGGATGCTTTGGGCTTGAGACACTTTAGGTGCAAGACATAAAATTATATCCACTTCATTGAGATCTCCTAATGATTATATATTTAATTAATTTAAAAAATAAAAGATTCTTTATTTTTCCAAAAGATGCTTTCATTTTGTCAAAAGATACTTTATTTTACTTTCTAAAAATAATTCATTTTAACAACTTTGCAAGTTTGTGGAAAAAGTTGGGTTACTTGTGAGTTAAATATTATTAAAATATTTAAATCTTTATAGTAAGTTGGAGTTGGAGAATGAACTTTCTTTTATTTTCTTAAACTTTACTCTCTCTCTCTCTCTCTCTCTCTCTCTCTCTCTCTCTCTCTCTCTCTCTCTCTCTCTCTCTCTCTCTCCAAAACCCTAAATAATGCCCCTAAACCCTAAACCCAAGCAACCTCCTTTAGGTGCAACTAATACCACTTCTCTACATAGGTGCAACTAATACCACTTTTTTATTGTTTTCCACATTTAATACTTATTCTTTTCCATTTTCCAAGTCCTACATGTGTCCAAGTTATATTGTTTGTCAGTTTTTTAGTCCAATTGTTAGTCCTAGCTCTCATGGTTATTAAAATGTTAGTATAGTTAGATTTATCCTTAGGTAACATTAATTTACACATTGTTGCACAAAAAACCACACTAAAAAATAACCTTACCTAATTAAGGTTAACCTTTAAGGTTCTTTCATTTGGTGAGCCTAACAGATCCAACTAGTTTAATCTTCTTATAGTCCATGCTTAGCCTTCCAAGAGAGTTCATGCCATGTTAACTTTGCATTATGTTCTCACTTTCCTCTTGTTAGTTGTAGTACTATTTTTTTCTAATCCTATCCCTATATCATACTATTTTTGTTGACTTTTCTATAGACTTTTTGTTAACACCTACATTCATAGACTCCATTCCCCTATCGACACCATCATTGACAATCATTTTAAGGAGTCTTCGTTGAATAATCATTAAACCATGGATTATCCCATATCCCCATCTTACACTTTCCTCACCTTTGAACCCTTAGAAGATGAAATTTAGCTATCCCCACTATTACCAATCACACTTCTAGCAATCCCACATAAGACACCTTACTTGACATTTCACCTAGGTCATCACCAATTAAATCACCTCATTAATCCATTCAACCATACCCATACCACCCATTTCTCACTCCACAACATGTATTAATGCATGATTTACCCCATGACATGCTACAGTTACCACAATGACAATTCACTCTACCATCATTCTTCATATTATCTTATGAATCACCATCATTTCTTCCCATTCATTGAGACATAATACCATGACACACATCCCTTCCTCCATTACATCCTCTCCAACCCTTTCCCAACATTGATAGCCCACTACCCATGCCACCTCCTTTTCATAACACATTTGACCATAACATTGCCACAACAATCATCACTCATCCTGACACCATCCCTCAACCATGTGACATTTATCTAACACATATTCCCAATTATAGTTATATCTACACAAAACTCAAGGTGTTGTAAGTGCAATTAGAAGACCTTAACCCTCCTCCTCCTTCCTCATTAATAGGATTGATTAAATCACCACTATCAATTGACATCATCTTACAACCATCTCCTCCTAAAATGGTCTTGCTTAAATTTGATAATATAATGTCCAAGGTGATCTCATTGCACATATGAGACACTTCTTTGTCCAAGCCACAATTGTCATCATTGATGATTATGTCCTTGCTAAGAATTTTCCCTCTACATTGATATAATATGCCCTTGTATGGTTTGACACATTACTACTTAGTTCTATGAATTCAATTTAGATCTCATGCATAGCTTTACCAACCAATAACAATTCAACATCAAGTCTAAGGTTTTCTTAGTGCATCTCACACATTGCACACAAGACTCACTAGGGATTACTAGAGAGAGAGAGAGGTTCAAATTTTAAAGAGATGCAACTTTGTCAATTGGTTGAAAAGATGTTAACCATGTAACAATAGAAATTTGCAAGTTGAATTGTAAGTTCTATAAGTTCTAAGCATAAACCAATGAAAAGAATGACAAAAAATACCATTTGTATAGTTCCAGAAACAACTATCTATTTTTGGAAAATGGATATCCATTTCTAGAAAATAGATATCCATTTCTGGAAAACAAATATCTGTTTTGGAATGGATATCTATTTTGGGACCCACATAATAGATATCCATTTTAGTTTGGTATCCAAACCAAAATAGATGTTCTTAACATACCTATGAAAGTCAAAGTTGGCCAATTCACCAATTTGGCTAAGTAAAGACACAATTTTTTTTCTATTGCCACTGTTTGGCCCGCGATGATCCTGCACATACCCATTACCTTGAAATCCTTTAATGTTTGCATCATCCACAAAACTTGAGTGAAACAAGATACTACAGCTATTAGTCTTCTTCTATTGATGATAAGGAAACTGAATCCTATTTTTTACTAAACTATGAAACCAATTTGTCACCTAAAAAGAAGGCTCCACCACTGGTACTTCTCCTATCATCAATGTTGCCAACCCAATCTGCATTAGTATATGCCGTAAAAAAGAATTCATTACCTTTTTGATACCATAGTCCATAATCTAGTCTAGTGCTCTTCAAGTATCTAAAGATTCGTTTTACTACCTTCACATGTGTTTCTTTTAGATCAACTTAAAACCTTGCAACCATACAAACAACTTGCATAATATTTGGCCTTGATGTAGTTAAGTACAGTAGGCCCCCAATCATAGACCTATACAAAGTTTGATTATCCTATGGTGACTCATCATCCTTACATAAATGACAACCTATTACCATAAGTGTACCTACCAGTTTGTTGTCTTCCATACCAAACTTTTCAACATCCCCTTGACATATTTTACTTGTGAGATAAAGATACCTTAGTTTGATTGGGTTATTTGAAGTCTAAGAAAGAATGACATTTCACTTATCATAGACATCTCAAATTCCTTCTGCATCTCTTTTGAAAACTTCTTACACATTTCATCAATGCCACCAAAGACGATATCATCAACATATACTACCACTATTAACATGTTCTCATTCTCTATTTTGATACATAAGTTACTATCTGCTATATTTTTCTTGAAGCGTTGTTGGAGTAAATACTTATCCTAATCCATTGAAAAAGGACCAAATAAATTTCCATGAGGTGTCACCCTGGTGCAGTGCATGCTATCTCCCACATGATCCTTCAAATTATGCAGTGGCTCATATGATGAGTAGGGAAGATCAATTCTCTAATAAGGAGGGAGGATTTGAATATTATGAATATGATATCAACCAGTTTGATATAGAGATTTATGAACAAATGTATAAGAATGATGATTATGATAGTTATGAGGAAGATTATCATGTCTTCCAATGTGATTATGATGCAAGACCAAGGAAATATCAACTACCTGTTCATGATTTTGAGAACTTGAGAGATATCATGCAAAAGAAGTAGAAATAGTCCAAGCCATCTGATGATACCAGCTAAGAAATAGGCATGTGCCTATCCAAAAATAACTCTATTGTGAAGCATAGTAAAAGTGGACTAGAAAGTGAAAAACAAGACATTCATGTTGAGAAGAGGGACAACAATGCTCCCAAAAGGGTACCAAAGAAGAAGAAGATCCTGGTACAACAACAAGCACCAAAAAAGAAGTATGTGCAAAAGGCCTCGATGCCTAATGTGTAATCAAATACTACACAAATATTGGATGGCCCACAATCTAAAGAGTGACATCAAGCATGATCAGTCCCAAGTACCAAAAGAGCTAGAGAAGATCAAAGATACAAAGAAGGAGTTGAAAGGTATGGATGTTTCCTCCAGTCAGTTGATACCCTACATTCCTAGTGCAGATGATATTACTATTTCATGTGATATTCTTGTTGATGGTTTATGTCGTCTTCACCTAGGAATTGAATCTTCATCACAATAAATCACCAAAGTAATTGGAAATCCTATGATTGTGGGACTTAATTTGTCAATCACAAGATAACCTTTGGGATTTTAGAAGTTGACTCTTCTTAAGGTTCTCATTAATTCTTTTGAAATGTTGGGGAGCATAAAGAGAAGAGAGAAAATTAAAATAAAATCTATTCTAAGATGATGCGCTAGAAAATGAGACTTGAAATGATGCAATAAAGGCACAATGCTTCTCTGTTTAATTCACAATACTAACTCATGGCTGCCAGGACCTCAAACTAGCATGATTTTAGACCACTTACTAACATCATTCATTGAAATTAAAAACAAAGACATACATTAGTGTTTCAGACTCAAAAGAAAGACTCAATAGTCACAGAATAAGAATGAGGTGTCACTTCTTCTTCATTGATAAACAAAGAATGAGTTACAAAAAGGTGCAAAGGTACAGTCATAAAACATTCAATCCACTCTTGAAGAGCATACACAAAGGCTTGAAAGCCTACAAATTCTTCTCCTAAAGTCTAAGAATTGGCTCAATGAATAAACATTGCCCAACTCCTATTGCAATGGCTCATGGCCCTATATATAGCAGTCTAACTACCCTAACATGAAGTCGATAGAAAAATATCTACCACCACCTTTGTTACATGAACATAAATTTCCTCTAATTTCGTTGTCCTTCTCTATTGAAACTTGATGGTGCTAGATTGTAACATTGAAAGTCCACCAAGAAATGTACAGAAGGATCAACCATCATATTGATGTTTCCTTGTACTGTTGTGCCACCTAAGAGAACTTTAGGTAGCACTGTACCTTTATTACAAGACTTGGAGTTCTATTGATTCATCTGTCAGTTGTTGGCACATTATTTCTACTCTTAATCTGTTGAAAGGTCCTACATAAAATTATTGGTCATCAAATTTTTATGGTGGTCATGATCTATGGCTCAAGAAGGTTCCTTTTCCTTGAATAAATCTTGCATGCTACTGTACCAGATGGTGGCATGGCACATCTTGTGGTGTTAATACTACAACTTTGAAACTATGTGCAAGTGCACCAAATGTTAGGTCTTCATGTGGTCCTTTCCTTTGAGATACTGAGCCCGCCTTTGGCTCATAGTTAAGACACATGGCATCTTATCACCTCTCGAAATGGTTGTAGCCATGTCAAGGTGTTGGGCTTGTGCCATGATGACACTTGGTAGTGACCACAGCCATTTGGCTAACCCAAATCTTTTAGTGCTTAGGCCCACCTTAGTGGCACTTGAGACGCTTTGTGCTTTAGTGCTTCTTAACAATGCTTTTATTTTTGTGACTCTATGGGATTGAGAAAACTTTCCACGTGGAAAGAAGTGGCACTTCAACTTGGTAGCTCATCCCTACTTGAATCAAAATTGATAGAGGCTCAAAATGAGGACAACTACTTTGGAACCATGTGCACGATTTGTTCGACCACGAAGACATCCCAAACTGATGTTGATCTACCTTGACTCAAAAACAAATGTAGAACTAAAATTTTCTAAAGTTCATGGTGACTCTCAGGAAAGTGTGCTCGCACATGTCAAATCCCAGACTTCAAAAATGATAGAAACCAAAATTAAGAATTTGAGAAAGGAGAAATTGGCCTTATAGAGTCACTAGGATAGTCCAAAAAGATGCCCATTCATTCTCTGAAAGCCAACCCTTCTTCCTTAGTGTCTCAAAGGCTTTATTTATCTCAATTATCTCCTTGTGGGAGATACTCTGCAATTTCTCAACAAAAGCCTTTGATTTGTGCTCCAGTCGAGCTAGTGGTTGTAAAATCACCTCAAGTTTTGTGATGCTTGGTGTTTGTACCCATTCCTTAAAAGATATCTAGTCTACCAATTTTCTCACAAGCACCATGTTATATTGTTCATCTCCTAACACATATTTATCATTCTAGAAAGGAGAGGGTAGTCCTAATTGGACTAGTGAGTCAACGTGCCCCTTCCAATCATAGTCTGCTCTAACACATCCAATTGAGTCTTGCACTTTAGAGCGGTCTTGTTTTGACTTTTGATTTCATTTACCTTGGCTACTACCATGTATTGATCATCTACCCTGCCATCATGAGGGTCTCTTCTAGTAGATTGTATAGCTTCTCCAGGATGCTTTGGGCTTGAGACACTTTAGGTACAAGACATAAAATTATATCCATTTCATTGAGATCTCCTAATGATTAAATATTTAATTAATTTAAAAAACAAAAGATTCATTATTTTGCCAAAAGCTGCTTTCATTTGTCAAAAGATGCTTTCTTTTTGTCCAAAGATACTTTATTTTACTTTCTGAAAATAATTCATTTTAACAACCTTGCAAGTTTATGGAAAAAGTTGCAAAAAGTTGGGTTATTTGTGAGTTAACTATTATTAAACTATAATTAAAATATTTAAATTTTTATAGTAAGTTGGAGTTGGAGAATGAACTTTCTTTTATTTTCTTAAACTTTATATCAGTTTATTTTTTAATTAATTGATTTATAATAATAATAATAGAAACAAAAAGTGAAAAGTAAAAAACTAAAGTCTAAAATAATAAAAGAAAATTCATTCTCCAACTTTAATTTATTATAAAATCAAATCAAATATATATATTAATATATTAATGTATGTGTACATATATTAATATTAAAAAATAAAAAATAATAATTATAACTTTTTAAATTTTATTTATGTTTATTATAAAATAAATCAAATAAATAAATAATATATATTAATGTATGTGTGTATATATTAGGGTGGTAGGGTGGGCACCCAATCCAAGAAAATTTGGATGGGTCGTTGCCATAAGGAATCATTATGGCCAATCTCTCTGCAATAAATCTTCATTGTGGCATTCACAAAACGGAGATACATCTTTCCCCTCACTGAGATAGCAGACCTTCGATTTGATTCATCGCACGCTCCACTTTTGCCAAACTCTCTATGCAATGATTACTAGCATTGGTTAAATGAACACGACCCCTCTTCAGTGCAGACAGACAGACACCTTTGGAGTTCATTCCTTCCTTTCAATTCGAGCGGTCATTTGCTATTCTTGACGTTGGTAGTAGCAGGCAGTATGGAGAAGGGCTCTGGCTTCATCGCTAAGATCTCTGTGCATGGGATGGTTAATCTGGGAGCTTCAACACCTCTCCAGTTGGAGAGCTCAGTTCGGCAGATGGCCTTCAAAGGTGTCGTTACAGATTTAAGGTTGAAACGTATCCTGCGAAGGCATGAAGGCCTTCTCCTCCCGGCGGTTAAGATTATCTTGGGGACAAACTTTCTGGCACAGATGAGTTCTACAGGGTAGACTCTCACATCTCATCCCATTTCTTAGCTTCAATCCTGGATGCAGGGGTGTCTACAGAGGCGGCAAAACTTCTCATGGTGAAACTATTTAAGCCAGAATTCCTCTGGGGCCTCAATTCCATTCTTGAGGCGGTCATTCCAAGGGTGGGTATTCCCTGACCGAAAGACATTGCCTCCCACAAAGATCCTCTGGAGGTGATGAAGGTCTTTCCCCTCATCCTCGACCTGAAAGGCATGGTGCTGATAGAACATTAGGATTGAGTTCTCCAGGTTTTTGGTTTCCTCCAGAACATGTTGTAAGAGGACATGGACTCCGGGGAAGGGGTTTGGGTTGGCAGGCTTCATGCCATGGTAGTGGAGCTTGGCCTTTTTTGATATCGTAGATGCATAAAACCCCAGTTCGATGTGTTCTTCCCCAGTAGGTTTGTTTATAATACAGTTACTAACTGACTAGTAAGCCTAATGGCTAATTTTGTAAAGCTTCAATAGGTTTGTTTAAGGAAGGGTTTTAGGAGTTTTTTGCCAGTTTGGCTGGTGCAGGTAAACTGCTTATAGGCACCTGCTTGTTCACACTCTCTTCTGATCAATATAAAACTTCTTATTTACGAATTAAAAAAAAATGTATGTGTGTATATATTAATATAAAATAATTAAATAAGTAATTATAATTTTTTATTTTTTAATGTTTATTATAAAATAAAATAAATGAATAAATAATAAATATTAATGTATGTTGTATATATATTAATAAAAAAATGAAGGAGTAATTGCAACTTTCAAATTTTTATTTATTTTTATATGTAGTAATAATATTTATAAAAATACATAAAAAAATTACTTTAATTTATTTTATATGTAGCATAACATTTATATTAGCAATAGTAGCTAATAAAAAATTAATTTAATTTATTTTTATATGCAGCCATATTAATTTTTATTTATTTATGTGGCAACTTTTTTATTATTTATAATACACTATTTAAAAATTAAAAAAAATAAAAAATCATCTTCATTAGAATATAATACAAAAATTGGGGAGTAAATTTATATTTTGTATTAAAAAAGTTAAAAAATCCAATTCAATTTTTTTTTTTTAAAGAAAGATTTATTTATATAACTCAACTTCAAAAAAATCTAATTCAAAATAAAAAATAAAAATTTTAGAAACATCTTTTTCTATAACTCAACTTCAAAACTCTAATTCAAAATAAAAAATAAAATTTAAAAAAAATCTATTTCTATAACTCAACTTCAAAAAAAAAAAAAAAAATAGAAACATTTCATATAACTCAACTTTAAAAAATAAATAATTTGGGTTAGCTTTTGAGTATTTTTAATTATTGTCCTTTTTAAATTTTTAGAGAGAACATGTGTAGATTTAATTTTAGAGTATTTTTAATATATATTTTTAATTTATTTAAAATCTTAATTTAATTTTTTCAAATAGGAGATGTTTTGTGGGTGGAAAAACCTTATGTTGGTTAAAAACCTACATCTTGTAGCAAGGTGAAAACCAACAAAATACAGGAAGCACTAGAAAATGACAAGAAAACCCACTAGACTTGGATTATTTTTTAATTTTTTGCAACTTCAACACATGATAATCACATTGGGGATGACAAGGAACATAACTTAGGAAAAATTAACCAAAGGGGCAGCCCATTTAAAGTATCTTAGATTGGTTATCTATGATGGGAAAAATTAGACAAGTGCAACAAAGTGGGACCAGACTTAGGATTTTTGCAAATTCAAATTGGGTTCCAAAAAAAACTATTAGATAGATCTAGTCTACCAGACATCCAATCATGCTCATGTATGTAAGCTTGATCAGATATCTAGTCTAGGTTGACTAAATATTTGGCCTTGCCAAAAAAGTTGGTGACCAAACATTGCTACTTTTCCACCCCCATTTCATTGCTCCCACCTAAGTGATGCAAAGGAATTCTTTATATTGAGGCATTTAGGACCTTTCTATAGTGTGACAATCTCTTCCAAAATCTTTTGTTATGTTTTCCCTTACACAAATGCTTCATTCAGACAAAACCATCTTTTGGTCAAATAATCTAGAGATTACTAGGGTTTTTAGTTTGAGGGTGTTGATTATGGTTAACTTTAATATGATGGGATATTTTACTATAGATAAATCCATTCAAGATTATATTTTCCATATGGTCCTTCAATAACATGAGGCTAATTTATTTGTTGGGGGTTGCTGACTAGATGGTAGAGCAGGCTAAATGCATGATGATTCAATTTATGGTTTGTAGGAGGAGATTTTGGTCTTAAGGAAGGGAACCTAAATTGTGTTTCTCTAAAAAGAAATTTTGACATTCTTCTACAAGGATCTAGCCATGACTATCACATTCCTAAGATAACCAATAGGAATAATAAGCCAGAGAATTCTAACTAGTTTGCAATGTCATCTTTGTTGAATGACATTCTATGGAGGGCATAAAATTTTTTTAACCCAAGGGTGAAATCTCCTTATCAATAGAATGGGTCATAAAAGAAGCAACGAGTTTAAGGTGATAGCTTTGGCCTTACTACAACAACTACAACTAGAGGAGTAGGAGGTGGTGAAGTTGTTGGCATTACTTTAGGATCTTTACATCACTAAGAGGGGAGGCTCTTATGTTTATCGATTGATATTTGATGGCCCCATGAATTATAATTTTAACTAGTTTTTAATTTTTAAAATTTTAATTTCTTGGTTGGCTGTGCCCTTAGTTGGTTAGCTTGTATGTGACTTTAGTGCCTTCAATCTTCTAAGATAGAAGTACTTAATTTTTACCAGTGTTAGTTTTTTCCCTTTTATTTATATTTTGTATGTACATTCATTTTATATCATGGGAAAGGCCTTAATAGAACTCGCATTTACTAATTGAAAGAAATATTGTAGTACTATCATCATCATAATTTGGTAACTAAAATTGGTACTTGATCATCTATCTATACATTCATATAATGTAACATAATAAGTATTTCTCAAATAAAATCACAATACTAATAAAATAAGATAATGTATTGAACCAATATTGAAACATTATATAACTATCTCAATCTAAATCTTAAATATTGCAAAGAAAAAAAATTATATTTTTTTTCTACATTTGGCAAGTTTTACAATTACATAAAAACCAACTTTTAGTAATAAATTAATTTAGAGTTTTTCAATTAACATTCATTTCCTAATTGTGAGGCCAATCTAAAACAAGTGCCCCATTTAATAGGAAGGTCATTATTTATGGTTTGTTAGTCTTCAACCTTAAAAGCATATAATTTGAAAACACAATATCTTTTTGAAAGCGTATTCTATTAATATTTTAAAACAAGATAGATTTAAAATAATATAGATTATGAAACCAAATTTTTAGAATCCAACTTTATGTTTTCTTTATGTCTAGTCTCCCTTTCATTTAAGGTAGCAACCATCATGGTCATTTCAAGCAATGAATCATCTCTTCTCTTTCACCCTTCATTCCCATCAATAACTAAGAAAATAATTGATATCCTCCCTTCTCTAGTGTTGCCTCATACCTCTTCTTTAAAACTTCCACACACTACTCACAATCCAACACTACAAAATTCACTACTACAATAACAATAACAATGGTGTATCATAATGAGATTCATTTTAAGATTTGTAATAAGATAAAAGACTAAAATATTTTGTTGAAATGAGATTCTTCAAGAAAAATATGTCTAAAAGGAATCTGATCAAACATATTGCCTCTCACATGCCCTACTCCTTTAATAAACACAACAATGACAATCTAACATAATCCATCATATTTTTGTTGAAAATAGTGTTGCTTTAAAGAATATTACATCCATATTCCCACTTATTCATACCACTAACTTAATTGAATACATAACATAAATGTTCTTTAATAAAAATAATTTAATTTTATATATGAAACACACAATTATAAAATTTCATTTACATTACATACATTTTATAATTAAATTTATATATAAATTAATAATTTTTTTAATCATTCCCATATAATTACTCAAATTTATTATTGATAAATATTATCTACAATGTTACTTACCTTTTCCTAAATGTTTCAATAATTCATAAAAAGCATCTACAACTATCTTTTCCTCACCCATGGCGAAAATTCCCATGTCTACCCCATCAACGTGCAACATTCCATTATGAAGAGAGGAGGATGTCCATAATCCAAACTGAACTTCCCTTCCCCCGGGCGAAGAAGATTGAGTGAAAACACCTATCCATACCCATTTTCCATCTTTCACATTCGTACGATGGCAGAGTCCACAATCTGTCCGCGGAAGTTAAATCAAAGCACACGATCGATGCCTCGTTGGAATAACGCCTCTGCGAAAAGGTAAAACTCTTCTCCTCTCCGCACGAGTCAATCAAAGTGAGACCAGGAAAGCTATAAGACTCCACAATCGCTTCCACGCTAGGCGCTGTCCACGTTATAAATTCGGATAGACATTTCTGCAGAAAGTATACAATATAATCAACCAATAAACACTTGTTACATAATAATATTTTCAAATATCTTAAAACAATTATTACATCCTGATATGTGAAATTGTGGTGGAAGCGAGTGTCTCCTCAAAGTCTCCATATGCTTCAGACTTTGCATGACTGGCAACTCCCTCCAAGTATTTGTTATCAACATCTCCAGTGACCTGTAATTTTCTAATCCTTCTATTTTTTTAAGCTCCCCACATTCCCATATAACCAGTTGCTTTATCTCTGCCAGACCACAATTACTGCTTATGTTTTTCAGATTTGGACAACTGATCAAATATAAGCCCTCGAGTGATATTGGCAAGCTATCGATCTCTACTAAGGGGTGAGTGAGGCCAAGTACTAGGTATTCCAGGCTGGAGTAACATTGTGGAGAGATTGATATCCTGGACACAGGACAACACCATAGTCTTAAATATCTGAGGCTGCACAACGAAGAAGAAAAGCACCCCGACTGGATAACCAATTCTGTGAGGGCGCAGCGATCAATTATGAGATATTGAAGGCTAGTAAGTTGCGCAAGTGTTTTCGACAGAAAGGTGAGCTCGGAGCATTCTCTCAAGTATAGGCCCTGCAGATTTGTCAAATTGCCGAACTTGTTCGGCAGGGATTTTAGCTTATAACATCCATTTAACTCGAGGTGCTGCAGCGATTGGAGACTGCAAAACTCTTCTGGTAGATCTTCGATCTCACTGCATTCTGTCAAATATAGATCCCGCAGATTTGTCAAATCGCCGAACTTGCTAGGCAGCGATTTTAACTTGTGACATCCACTTAACTCGAGGTACTCCAGCGATTGGAGACGGCAAAACTCTTCTGGTAGACCTTCGATAGGAGCTCCGTCTGAGTCAAAGGATATCTTTTTCAAATGCTTTAGGAATCCTATTGACCTCGGAAATCTCTGGAAACTTCCAGCATGAATGATTTTCAGCTCTCTCAACTGAACAGGAGGCTGCATAAATAACAAGGCAAGACCCTTCAACAACTATAAGAGATTTAATGTCTGGCTGCATAAATAACAGTAAAGAAAAGAAAGATACTTACATCGGCAGTCTCGCTCCACAGTTGTTCTAATTTATAAGCCTCACGAAGCTCTAAAAATCTCAGCTTCTTCAATAAAGTCCATGACTGAAGAGTTGTATGCGGAAAGTTGACCCATCGCAGCCAGATAATGCCTGCTGCAAGTGTTTCTAACTCTTCTGTAAAATAATTGTTTGCAACATCGAGGATTTCTAAACCCCGCTTAGACCTTCTACCTGATCCTCTCAAAAGCTCCATGCACTCTCCATAAAACTCATCTGTTTCCGCTTTAATTCCGCGAATCAGCACGCTTTCCTAGATGGAAAAATATAAAAAGCAGTGAGCTCACAAAAACAATTAGCCTACAAACATATAAAACATGATATTAAACTCACCTGCCCTTGTGTCTCAATGTGTTTAATTTGCTGCGGTAACTAAAGGCGGTACGGTGACCATGTCTTTGCAATTTCTTTTCCCAGATCCCTCAGCTGATCATGCATTCTTATGCAGTTTCTCCCATCTATCTCAACCAAACACTTATTCACTAGTGTTACCAAACTACACACCCCACTCCATCCGGACCCATCCCACAATGTGATGGCCGAATCTGTTTCTGTTCCTATAAAGAAACAAGATATATCTAAAAATATCTCTCTGTCTTCCTCATCTAATGCATCAAAGCTCACCTTTAGTATGTCTTTAATGTCTTCGGGCAATAATCTAGATACCTTATTTAATTGAGCATCCCAATATTCTTTGGACTTTCCATGTACAAGTCCTCCTAACACCTTTAGGGATAAAGGCAACCCTTGGCAGACTTCTAAAAACTTTTTAATAAGATATTGAAATTCATTTACTGGATAGGGTTGTAGGAAAGCATGCCAGGAAAAGAGTTCCATAGCATGTTCAAGTTTTAATTTTTTCATCTTGTAAATTGAATCAAAAGAGATTCCCCAGGATGTTAGAATGCCAAAATCTCGACTTGTGACCACTATCACACTACCCTGTCCAAGACTATCTTTTGCTGGCAATAGAGAATCTAATTGATCTAGATGATCTACATCATCCAAGATAATAAATACCTGAACATATTTCAAATGTTCTGCTAGGATTGTTTTTCCTTCTTCTACATTATCAAATGATATATCTTTTGACCCACCAAGGTCTTGGAACATTTTTTTCTGCTTTGCATGCAAGTTTTTAGCTGATGTATCTCACACATTGCAAACAAAACTGCATCTGTAGATGGAAAATCTTTTCTTATTGTAATATTCTTTTGCTAGTGTGGATTTTCCACATCCACCCATACCAATGATCCCCACAATTTTTACCTTTTCAGAAGATTCTAATACACATCTTTCAAAATCTTGTAATGTTTCATCAAGCCCCACAGAATGTTTGGCCGCCACTAATGAAATCTTTTTAGGGTGCTTCAGTATGTAATTTACAATGTTCTTCAACATTCCTTCGTCACTATACAAAAAAATAATTTTTTAAAAAGTCACCCAAGTTAATTTTCTCTAAAACAAATCTTAAACTTAAATTAATAGAATTTATTTAACATATTTTTAACTGATAGACAAATATCAATTGTTCATATTTGATACTTACTCCTCATTTTTGACAATGGAGCCTTTAACATATGAAACCTTTTGCAGAGCCATTTTCCAATCCTCAAGCGTTTCTGAAGCATATCTAGCCTTGGCTTCATGCTCGGAAAATGCTTTAGCATAGATTCCTTTTCCTTTACAAATCCAATGGATATCATTGGGATCAACATTGTAAAAGATAGGAATAATTTTCTTGTCGGTTTTGAGTATAAAGGATAACTCAGCCAAACACCAAGTGGATTCTGCATATCTGGGTGAAAGTATAGCAATATGAAGGAAAGAAGTAGTCATGGCATCTTGTATTTCAGATGGTATGGAATCGCCAGTTCAAGCTCTGACTCATCTAAGAAAACTTGAAGTCCCATGAGTTTGAGGGTACGGTAGATAGAGGCAGCCAGCGTTTGCTTGGTGTCAGGGCCACGATGGTTTATGAATACATCGTAGGGCACCTTTTTCGTCGGAGTTGAAGACGATGCAGATGCAGATGGTGGCAAAATTTTGTCAAAGGCACTGGTAATCTCATTTGCCATTGTCATGTAATTAAATTGAAGAGGAACTGAAACAAACGCAGGGGTAGAAAGGATAGAAGAGAATGAAACCTCTAAGCAACAACCCCTCAATAAAACACTTCCATCATCTTAAAAATGAAGTTTGAAATGGAAAACATCAAACAGTTCCATCATCTTAAAAATGAAGTTTGAAATGGAAAACATCCCGTGGAAGTTTGGAACCTCGATGAAACGGACCCCACAAATCCCATCATTTAAAGCTGAAAAGATCCCGACGTTTAATTGCTGGAAAGATTCCCTGTGCCCGTTGCCCATCGCCGTGTAAAAGAATTGCCTAAAGTGGCACAAATTTTCTGTCATATTGTAGGGAACGGTGTACATGTACTCCGAGCCCTATGAAATGGACTCCAAACTCCATGGAATGAATCTGCACCCTACATGTCCGCAAATTTGTGGTAACTCCAAGCTTGAAACTATTGGATGTAAATGCGTGTAAATCCGTTGAAGCGAGGAAACAATACGGCAAGCGTTAAAAAGTCTTCCCAACGGAAAAGAAAGGACAATGAAACCCTGGAAAAGCCAACACTCTCTTACGTGTGAAGTGCAGAGCAGAAGAAAAAATGTGTAGATTAGACTTTGGGGTCAGTAGTATTTTTCATTGGCAGGGCTAAAGCACGGCTAACACTATCATTTTGGTATTTAATGTCAACAACTGTTTTATGTGTGAAATGTAGAGCAGAAGAAAAAAATATATACATAAGACTTGGTAGCACTGCTATTTTCATTGGAAGACTAATAGTATCACTCCCCTATAAAAGTTGTTAGTATAAAAAAATATTTCGAGTTTTTAGTTGGTAGATGAAGACATCGTGTCTACATAAAGTTGTTGCAGATAATAAAAGTTCCAATCAAACTCACATTAAAATATGCAAAAAAAGTCAAAAACCAACAATAAAAATAGATGGTGAAGTGATGGAATCCCATGTTTAATCTTGATCCATCCATATATTAGAGTTTGGTTAATTATCTAATTGTTCAACATTTGTTACGGATATCTTTCTTACAATTTGGTTGAAAATTACATCTATGGAATATGATAGGTAAGAAGCATCATTTTCTTACAAACTTTCTCTTATGAAGTGTAGGATATGTTTTTCTTAGGAAACTTTTAAGAAGATCATAGCTAGAAAACATGTCTAGGGCAGGGTCTCATTATTTTGTCTAACAACCACTATTTAATTTTTTATTTTTTTAAGGGGTCATTTGTGGAGCTAGTGGTTTCATGAATATTTTATTTTTCTACTTATTTTAAATTGCAACTTTTTTACTATATAAATTTTAAAAAAACAGATTATTAATATAAAAAAAATTAGACGATAAAATTTGGAGGAAAATGAAAAAAAAAAAAAAGCGACGGAATAATATTTGTGGCATTTTTTTCATTATGCAATTGCTACATAATTTCATCCCCCATTTTTTTCATGGCATATTTCCAATCCCTAAAATGTAGTTGCTCCACTATAATAGGGAAAGATTCTAAATTATTTTTTATACATACTTTAAAATTTGCATGGGATCACCTCAAATTTAAGCTAAAAATCCACTTATGCAGCCACATGGGACCATGACATACTAAACATATTTAAATGGCTATTATCCTTTTTTACTTGTATTTTTTTTTGGCATCCACCAAACCTTCTCCATGCCATCAAGTCTCCACAAATTCCAAGCATTAAAACCATTATATTTACTACTAATTGTATCTTCATGTGAGTGAATATATAATTGATACATAGATAAGTATAATATAAATTGTAAGTGAATTTGGTGTAAAAAGCTTTGGTTTTATTACACCAGAGGCGTTTCTACATTCACAACATGAATGGGAGCTGACAGATTCTAGAATTTCTATGTAAACTTATAAGATTCCAATCTAGAATCTTTATTAAAAAATTAAATAATACAAATAACTTCACTCCACAAATAAAAGAAAGAAAAAAAAATATTTTATATTTTTTCCAATTTCTCTCTTGGTTTTTATTTTTTATTTTTTCCAATTTCTTTTTTGGTTCCATAGCTTTTGTGATTTTCTTATTTTCAATTTCTTTTTTAGTTTTTATGTTTTATTTTTTCCAATTTCTTTTTTAATTTTTATTTTTTCCAATTTCTTTTTTGGTTATTATTTTTTATTTTTTCCAATTTCTTTTTTGGTTCCATATCTTTTATCAATTTCTTATTATCATTTTTTTAAATCACTAAAAATATCAAATAAAAAAATTGAAAAATTAAAAAATAAAAACGATGGAAAAAATAAACTATGGAAAAGAGATATCCCTCGGTGTACTTTAGATATATTTTTTAAAATATAAATATACTAGTTATGGTGTAATTAAAGTTTAGAGTTGACATGAATAGCTTAAGGAAGAAGCTATTTAAATAATCTCTCAAGAAAGAGATAAGCAATATTTTTTAACTAATTTAATAGTATTTAACAATAATATGTAGATAGGAAAAATTGAATGTCTTTGTTTTGTTTGCATAAATAGCTATCATTCATAGTAGTTTTATATTCAATGGACACATCTATTCAATAACATATATGCAATGAGTACAAGGTGTTTTCCAACTTCATAGAAAAATTAAAATAAATTATGGTATAACCAAAAGAAATAATGAGAATCTATCAAATAATAATTGATAATATAAGCTTGGAAGGCCAAGACCAATAATATATAAATGAAAGAGAAACAAAAGGGAGGAAGGATAGAAGGGAATGGTAGGATAGTGCGAAAAATAGAAAAATGGTAGAAATAAATGTGGATCAAGAGGAAGGCTTCATCCAAAGATGGAGCGAGAAACATGTGAAAATGACCCCACATGAATTATCTACATAACTTTCATATACCACAAAATTTTGGTCAATGATGGAGACAAGAACATGTACAATAAACACCACATAAATTTATTTTCATGGTTGTCATTTTCAAACATTAAATTTGTGAGAGTGACAAGAATCACTTTTAAAGACCCCAAGATTTTTCATTAAATGGTTTCCACTTTCAATTACCTAATTTTAATCTCTATTGATGATAAGATATTAAGACATCTCACTAACCTTTTTTTACTACCTTCTTACCTTTTTCTTCAAAATTGCAAGAGAAAAACAAAATTATTTAATACTAATATCACTCCACAGCTAAAGTTGTTTCTCAAGACTCAACCTAGAAAATATTTTCTTCAGATTTTCACAAATCAAGATCGGACTTCTAGATTAAGTACTTATATATGATTAAAGAGCCTTACCAAATGCATGTCAAAATATGTCATATTAAAATTATTAAGTGGCATGGTAGAATTTGAAAAGTAAAAGAGAACACATGGTGATGGAATCTTCTCTTCAATCTTGGCTCTATATCTACATATTGGAGTCTAGTTATTATGCATTTCTAATGAGATTTACTTAAATATTAATTCATTTAATGGTTAAATGGTCAATAATAATTTTACACCTCATCCACACTAACAAGTGGTAAATAGACAGAGTAATTAGTAGTTGTGTAGCCTAATTTTACACTCATCAAAGTCACCATAGCTATTTTTGAATGACTCAAATTTTTATGAAAACTTACATGGCAATTTCACTACTTAAACCTAAGGTTCCATGTCCACATCATCACATGTAATGCCAATCAACACACTTTTGTTGAGGCATCATAAAGAAAAAAGTTAGTCCAATAGTTGTGCATTAAGTTGTATTTTTGGTTTCCATGCTAGAAGGAACCTTTTTTATTTTTATTTTGAATAAAATGTACCTTTCTATTGAAAAGAAAGAAATGTAGGAAATCATGATAAATAAACTTACTATTGTTGTTGTATTTTACAACTTAAGAACTACTCAATTTACAAAATAATGGTAAAATTTAGAGGCTAATGATAATTAATTCATTTCTCACAGTAATTAAGGCAAACATTAGCAGTGATAACTTTAAGGAAACCCCCCTAATAAAACCTATAAAATCCTGGCGAATCTTTCCTTTTTTCAAAAAATTTATTAATTTTCCTGGTGAATCTATCCACATTATTAAAAAATTAAAAAATTTGTGGTGAATCCTAGTGAAAACTCACTAAAAAAAATCCAATGGAAAATATTAGAAAATGATTACTAAGGAAATTAATTATAATGGTGAATCATTCCTTTAAAAAAATGCCTATTTGGTCGACACAGTCCCCCATATATTCTTTTTTTTTTGTTTAATTTTGAAGCAGGGGCCTGGGGGCGGCAGCCACCGGTGGGGTAAAGGGGTAGCACCCCTTGCAGGGGTTGAGGGAACAGCACCCCCTTGCAGGGGTCGAGGGGGTAGTGCCCCCTCACGGGGTCTAGGGACAGCGGCCCCGATGTGCTCCTATCACGATACAGGTGGGGTTGAGGGTCAGAGCCCCTCACCACCAAGCACAAATTCACTATCCCAAATACATTAGATTACGTATTTTTTAAGCATTTTGCTTTAAAACAAGACTAAAATAAAACTAAATTCTTGACATTGATTATCATTTTGATCAGACGGATGTGGTTGAATTCCATGACCCCTTTAACATGTGCCTTTTAAAAAGCTTACTGGGGCCTAGAATTTGTTTTGGGCTACAAGATCATAATCTAATCGTGTGGCCCAAAACAAATTTTGGGCCCCAACAAGCCTTTTAAAAGGCACATGTTAAAAGGGTAACGGAATTCAACCACATCCGTTTGATTAAAGTGATAATCAATGGTAATGAATGAAAGACATATTCAAAGTGAAATTAGCCCTAAAGTATAGGATAATGTATTATTATAATGGCAATATTACCTCGAAAGTAATGAAAAGAATATAATAGTAATGGCGAATCCAATTAAGATTTATAAATTTATTATAAACTATTGGTCAATCAACTCGAATGACACATAATTTACTTGGCAAAACAATTTAATTTATTAGTTTACAAAAATAATTCTCTAGTGATTTAACTAAGAAAAATTAATTTTTTGTAAAAATTGGGCGATTTAGCCCCTTGCTGGTTGCAATATATTTGCCAAATTTGCATTTCCAAATTCAAACTATTCACCAATTGGCGAAGATTTGCCACTAAAAAAATCCTAGGACATCAGATATATAGTAATCCTTACTCATTTACAATATATATAGGAAACATCATTATAACCATCTTGTGAGTTTCCAAAACAAGTTCTTTCAATAAAGAAAGCATACATGTATGAAATCTTTATTCGTCAATAGGTATGTCAGGGTGTTACTATGCAATCTTTATGACTCTAATCTGCACATGACATAAGAAACCCTATAACATATAGTAATAATGCTTCCATCCTACAATACTCTTCACATAGGCTATCCTACTATTCCCATATGCTATCCTTCATGGTAGCACTCTAGAGGCTTCCAATAACACATATGTATATGTAGGTACACTACAAGGGAAAATTGTTTCATCATAATTTTCTTCTTGTTTGGTGCAAACATTTTGTGCATTAAACTAGGCCAACATTAAGATAAATCTCTAAATGATGAGGCTTCTCTATGTATATTGTTCATCTTGTGTATGGCTTGAATCTTTTCTAAGATGAATTTCTAGATTGCATTAGTCTTCTCCACTATTTAACATTATTCTTTGTACAAGTTAAACTTTTTCTATACAAATGTTGTAAATTGGGTCAATATTTATATTACTTGAAGTTTTCTATATTGCATCAATATTTGTTATATTTAAAGTTCTCCTACATCAAATGGTATAAAACACCATTCTTTGTATGGTTTGAGATTTTTATATAAAAGGTCATGTGCATTGCATTAGTATTTTACTCTTTGAAGTTTTTCCCTAAAAATTGTTCTAAATTGCATCAATTTTTTAACATATTTGAATAAATAGAGGAACTAGGCCATGACAAGGGTTGCATTATTTTCTTAGCTATTAAGTGAATTTAGAATCAATTTCTAGTGAAATGGTTCCATGACATATGAAATTGTTACCTCTTGCTTACAAATTTCAGAATTATGCCTTTAGAAGTGTTAGGATTAAGGTGCCATCAACCTTGTAAATCCTATGTAATGAATTACTCCTAATATTGTTTGTAAATCACCCATAAGGGATGAAAGGTTTCACCAGCAGTGGTCTTGTTTCAGCTACATGTTTATATCCGGTCCTTGATGCTAATTCGTCCACGACAGAGGGTCGCAGGGGGGTTTCCCCCTACAAGGGGTCTGGGGGCCGCACCCCGGTGGGGGTTCAGGGGCGACCTCCTAAAACCACATTTTATTTATATTTTATCATTGCAAATCTAGACCGTTCATCATTAGGTCATAGATCTAATGGTTGATAATATGTCAATTTTCTTGCCCTAGAAGGCAACCCCCTTTTATAAGGATATTTGTACTACGTTTTTAGCAGAGTTGAGAGTAACAGGCATCGCTGGATTGAAGACTGAAGGAGAGGAAGTGCATATATTGCAATCTCATATTTAAAGATAATACAACTTGGAGCCTCTTTTCTTGGTGGAGCTTTTTACCTGAAAGGGTTTTCTCCACATTACATACTGTGTTATGTGTTCAATTCTTAATGCATGTTATTTCTGTGTAGTGAGTTTTATTTCTGTTGCAATCTCTATTGATTCTACATTGTTTAGAGGACATATTTATAAGGTTTGAATTAGATTTCCATTGTGTTGTTTGCACCTTCATTTCTAACAATAAGTACCACAATACAATAGGACATATAATTTATTTGCATCACTAAAAGAATTTTGGTATATACCAACAATAAATTAAGCCAAACACACTCTATTTTTTATATTGTTATTGAAAATAATGTTTTACAACTATATACTGCATGGGGTCTGTAACTCTCTTCATTAAATAAAGATGAAGTATTTTCATTTTTAAACATTATGTTTTTTTTTCATGCCATAGCATCAAGAGGCCTATAACTTAGAGACTTTTTGAGACTTTTAATAGGACTACACACAAAGTTCTATGATATACTTGCTATGATATACTCTTTTAATCCTCACTCTATACGCTCTCCTCTAAAGGGAAGTCCTCTTCCAATTTGAAAGGATCCATAACATCAATCCCTTGAAATAGTTGTTATCACTCTACATTATTGGCCAAAGACATAACCATTAATTTTAACACATCTTGAAGAATTTTAGGACAAACCATTTTTGAATCCCTAAAGTTCTCCACAAGCTTTTGCAAAACAACATCCTTTTGAGACATAGGAGACACAAGTATTTTTGGAAAATAACACTTGTAGATAGGAGGAAGAAGCAAAACATATTCCAACCCTTCTTTTACCCTATATGACACTACATTCATGAATGTTTCTCTAGTCCTGAATAGTGAATCTAGACAATTATTAGGAGAAGAATCCAAAGTTAATTGCACAAATCAATATTGAGGATTCACATTCAGCCACCATGTCATCTTACTTGGTTTTATTTTTTCTTTTGTGCACACTTTAGATAAATGTCCCACCCTAAGATCAATATTTTTAACATATTCAATACCCACATTAAGGAATCAATTTTTTTATTGTATTTAACATCAAAAATTTCATTCAAAATAGTATTAATATATTTTTAATTTCTAATCATTTTAATAGAATATTAGACATTAGTCTTGAAGTTAAATGTTGGGTATATAATTTGAATATTATATAGAAATGTAAATGTTAATGCTAAACTTTATCTTGTGTTACTTATTCTAACTAATATATTTAGCACATTGATTTAAGCCACCTTAGGTGTGAGGTGTCGACTTGGAGAGTTGTGTCCAACTCTCCAAGCTATGTGTCGACACTCATTCGACACTTGGTGAGTGGAGTGTTGAAGTCGACTCCTAAGTTGACTCAACCTCCTCACTGCTCAACACCTATATGTATTTGTCCATTTTACCTAATCAAACTACTCAGATTTGATTCTAGCTTATAGCTTTGTTGATCTTAGGTTCTCATATGGTATCAGAGCTAATCTCATCTCGTTGGTTGGCTCATTTTTGAGGCAAAACCCTCATTGATGTATGCAGGCTCGTCTAGTTGTTCGCTGGTTCGAATGTGTGAATGGTGAATCTCTCCTTGCTTGGTCATTTTTTGTAGACAACTCTCGAGGTTTTTAAGACTTGGCTGTATTTTGCATTGAGGAGTGCTGGTATGAGTAGAAGGGGCACCCCCTATTGAAGGATACAGGTGGCCTGTTTGAAAGACTGCACCCCTGTTATTCAAAGGTTGCGGGCCTTACTCGATACCATGCTCTTATTTTGATAAGGCCGCCTCACACAGGCCAGTCTGAAGATCTTCTCAGCTCCCAATCTGAGCAAGAGACTAGAGATCAGAGGTTGGAGAGCATTTGTTTTGTTGTGCTGACTATATAGAAGGACGACCATTGCATAGAGGCTCACGACTTGCTTTGATAGTGGCCCGCAGCCCTATTTTAGTTCATGGGTGCTTCGACCTATTCAATGTGCACATTCTGACGCCTTCTCCATCATCTAAACTGTAGCCTCTGCCTCTTCATTTCACCCTTGATTTTAAGTAGAAGTCAGCTAGCTCACAAAAGAAAGGCACTTGGAACATGGGCGATTTGATTTTGCAGAGAAGGTGGTGTTTCATCTGCAAGAAGAATCAAATCTCTCAATAATAGAGGATGTAGATCTACACATTAGAGTGCAGAAAGAGCAGTTTGCAGGAAAGCGCTAGATTCTCCTTTCCCCTACCTTGCCGCCATCACCCTCATCTGGCCGTCATTACAATCTTGGCCGCCCCTACAAGCAGCATGCCCTAATTTTGGGCATTGGAAAACCCTATTGTGCCCTATTTTTGGCTTTGTCCTCTTTCCCCTTCTTTTTTGGCATGAGATTTTTTTTTTTAATTTGCAAAGTCACTATGTGCTTTTTTATTAAAAATTGACAAGGCAAAATATTTGCCCTAAAAGCAAACTATTCAAATTTTTGTATTTGGTGTTAAAATAGACATTTTAATTGTCTAAAATGCACTATACAATATCGAGTGCCACATTTAGGGGGAAATTAAGCAAGATTTTTTTTAAAAACATGCACTCAATTTATAAAGTGTCGCTTAATTATGGGGGGTTATACCTAGGTTTTTCTTTTTCGTTTTGCGATAACTTGCAAATGGAAGGAGGGGGTTGTAATTTTATGTTTTTTGTATTTTATTGAGGTTTGCAAGACATAACTTAATCTATGTCTTCTTAATCCGCCTCATGACAATAAATTTGTAAGAACTCAAAAAGCAAATAAGTTTGTAAATGCACTTATATAATGTGCCACAAAACTGAATGTGTGTTCCACATGGAGGGAATTTGGGAAATTTGTACTTACACTAAATTATAAAGTGTAATGGGGGGTTGTAACAATCACAACAATGGATCCTCGTGATTCTCACCTCATTCGTGTGTGCCTTGGTGCACACCCCTTTTATGTTCTTGTACATTTTTTGGACCTACATCTTGGTCAACATTCCTTGCGCACTCTCAATTTCAGTTGGTCTGCTTATTTCTCTTAGCATTAAGGGGGACTATGATGTGTTACATGCTAATGCTTTTGTCAATGAAGCAGTGGAGGAATCTTTTTTTGAAGGTCCCAAATCCTTCATTTTAATCTCTTGCATGAGGGATTTTTTCAGTGGATCACATTTTGAGATTCTATGTCATGCCCACATTTGCCATGTGGTCATGACGCGTTACACACGTCATGTCCATATCTATCATGTGGTCATGACATGAAATATCAAAAACTTTTCTACCTGACTCTACAAACCCCCTCGCACGCATGAAGCGAGCTCGGTGACACACACACATAACGTAGTTGCGTCAACAACCATGCTAGGCACGTCGCCCGAAGGTGGGGAAGTCAATCTCAAACGGGATAATGCGATCATCAAATCGCATTCCATACGAGGTGAAAGCCACTAAGGGCGTTCACGTCACGCAAAACGTTAAGATGGTTAGTTCCTGTCTTGGGATCCAACTCTAGAGTTTACCTTACGAAGTGAATTGATTTTGAATCAAATCAAGATCTAACCTAAGGAACATTATCAACCTAACTAAATAACATTAAATTAACACTATATTCAAATTTGACTAAAACTTTTAATAAGCCTCTAATGCATAAGGGGAAAAATTAGTTGAACTAATTAAAGCAATTATCTCATTTAAGTCTAGATAAATTTCAGCAGCATAACGAGTCAAAATGGAAATAAATCCTATAGTGATTTCGACAGCATAATGCCATCTCATCAACTATAGGAGATTGCAAAAATAAATTTAAAAATGAATTCTACAACCTAACCCCTTTCAAGAATTAAATAATTTGAATGTAAAACCATACTATAACCCCTTTCCGAATATTTTAATCGAAATAATTTAAACATATCTTCAACCATAGGCTTATTACCAACATAAACTTAATAAGAAATTAAAGTGCCATAAGGTTTGCTTAAATACATGCAATAGGAAGAATAATTTAATTTCACACATATAAAGCACAACCCATGAAACAATTAAAATAAATAAAAGAATTAAATTCCTCCACACCCACAAAAGACAAAACAAACTTCCACTCTCCAAGTGGGTTAACTTAGATAAAAACAAAATTACTTTAAAACTAATCAAACCATCTTCTAACTTAGGGCACCAAACCCTAGGACAACATTATAAATTCACTAACATCTCCCATTTGTTCTCATTAACCATCTCTTGTTTTCTAGTTGGGTGTGCAAGTTTCAAGGAGCCAAGTGGAGATGGAAGGTACCTCCCCAAGTGGGAGGTATCTTCCCCAACATGGATTTTCTAATAGGTTTATCTAATTTTCTCTAACATGATTATTTTCTATAGGTTGCTTTATTTATTTCTTTTCTAACATTATTCTCTGTTTAACTAAGTTTATTTTCTAATTTTCCATTTCCAAACATGGTTTAATGTATAGGTTATAGTTCAAAGTTTTATAATAAATTTATCTATACTTTTCTAAGTTTATCCCCAATAGACTAACTCTATGGTCTGATTTTCTTTTAAAACTAGAAAGATACATATAGGTAGAAATAAAATTTAGATCCAGCACTCCTATATATATATTGAGGCAAGGATAAACAGGCTAAAACTACCATCAAATCACAGACTAGAGAATTTAAAGAAAGAGTAGATAATTAAAAATATTTCTGGTCGTGCCCTAATGGCCAACAACCCTGTTGCGCATGACGTGGGTTTCAAGTTCAAGGAAGGGGGGCAGGGGGCTCCACCGCCCACCCCACAGAGCTCAAGGCTCTGTGGGGTGGGGAACGGGGTCCCCCTTTCCCCACAAACTGTTGCATCAAGAAGGGGGCGACATAAGGTATTTGGCCCTGAGTCTACCAAAGCATACTTTAAAAAAAAAAAACTTAACCCTAATCTCAAAAAAATGACTCAGCCAAGTATTATTCGATGCAAATAATATATACTTTGTTCATAACTATGTGTTGCTTTATATATATATATATATATATATATATATATATATACAAAATTCACTGGTACTTCAACAAAATACTCACTGTTATAATACAGTGAGCATAAAATTTTAAAAAAGCAATCTAACTACAAAAACATATATATATATATATATATATATATATATATATATATATATATATATATATATATATATATATACTTCAACAAAATACTCACTGTTATAATACAGTGAGCATAAAATTTTAAAAAAGCAATCTAACTACAAAAACATATATATATATATATATATAACAAAAATATATTTATATTTGAACTCTAATACATGTATAAATAACAACAAAATAAAGGTTCTTACTCACAAGAGATAATCATAAATCAACTACTTTTCTTTTTTCAATAGACACGTATTGTATAATATTCACTAATAACTATAGCCTAAACATTTTCTTTCTTAGAGTTAATTTTCTTTGCATAACAAAATAATAGCTATAGAGAAAGTGAGAGAGAGAGAGAGATATTTTCATTTCAACATTGGAATAAAGAATATATATTATTGCCATTAATCATGTAGAATAAAACCAATATTTACAAAGAAAGTAAGGCTACAACAACCTTAAGAGTTCAACTCCCAAATATGAACCAAACTCATTACAACCCAAATAGGGATGAGGCATCTATATGCTCTCATTTACAAAAAAAAATACAAAATCCATGAAACACAATATTCTTTTCCCAAGCCAAACTCCTCCATAGCCTCCATATGACCTACAAAACACACAAAATAGTTCACCATGCCCATGGGTAGCTCTCCTCCCAACCGAGGCCTTCAAGTAGGCCACCCCCAAGCTAGGAGGCCTTTCAATAGCTAAGATTCAAACCACAAAGGATGCAAACATGATAACACCCACCCAAGTCAAAACACAATACTAGCCCATTTTGAAAATGAGTTTGAAGGGTGAGAGAGTGGACTACTCTCAACTCATGGAAACCCAAAACTCAAATACTCAAAAAAAACCTTGGCCTCTTGCCATAAACTTCTCATATTTCCATCCTAAGGCACTCTTGGAATAAAACCGTACTTCTCAAGTTGCAACACAAGGCCTATGGCCATACAAACTATACCAAAACCAAGAGGGGAAACCAAGGAGGTTCTCACCTCTCTCACCCAAGACAAAGGTGAGCTCTCTCACATGGAGAGCTCCCCCAACAAACCTTTAGAACCCACATACACAAAACTAAAAATAACATAAGCACAACACTCATATACATACATATTACATAAGCAAAAGCAAGTAACACAATAGGCTTGAAGTCTTGAGGCAAACCTCTCAAGCTTCAAGGATGGAGGATGTTCATGAAGAGCTTTCCACAAGTCCTCAAAATCCTTCAAAGTTCCACCAATCCTTCTCTCCTCCCCCCACAAGAGTAAAAATCCCCAAAAGAAAAGAACCCCCATCTCATCTCAAAGAGAGATAAATAGGCAAGGCTCTCAAACCCTAATAGATGAGAAGGTGACACTTTTCACCTTCTCCTCCATTCACATAATGCTCCTCACAACCCCACAAGAATGAGGAGGTGACACTTGTCATCTCCCCATTCCAAAAATCTACACACTCTCCCACAAATGCTCTCACATGTGTGAGAGCATAGGGAGATGAGCTCACACAAAGGAACCTTCTCATGAATGAGGAGGTGACACATGTCTCCCTCTCATTCCACAATGATACACTCTTCCCCACATATGTTCTCACACATGTGTGAGAACATAGGGAAGAGGTTTCACACATGTAAGAAGATTCAAGAAGCTTCTAAAGCACTTGAAGTAAGGGTAAGCTTACCCAAGTGGGTGAGGTTAGGTTAGGTGAGATGGTGACCTTCCAACCACCTCTCACACTTCCCAAACTCGTCACTTCACTCAAGGGTGAAGTTTGGGTGACCATACAAGGTTCAAATCAAGTTTAAACATGTTAGGAATGGTCCTAGACCCTAGGGGTATGACCTAGGGTCAATAGTTGACTATTAATAATACTAGGAAACACATAAATTCACTTGAAAAGGGCTTCAAACATTTAGCACTAAAAAATTGTGCAAACCCAATCATTACAATATTTTTACAACACATCAAGAGATAAATTAAAAAGGGGTACTCAGGTTACAAAATATCAAAAATCAAATACAACATAATTAACATTCTCAAACACAAATGACCTCAGTCCAACTTAGGACTAGGTCAGCGTAATGGGGATATAACATATGGTTATTGTCCGACCTTTGATTTTCCATAGGCATGGAATGTTACCTACACACTTCCACAAACCCATTAATAGCACATGGTACAAATAGTCAAAGTGAAGTGAACTACATATAACACACACATGATCGCATAATCACATATAACATCAATAATAACCACATGCTAACATATATATATTTTTCTCAATTCATTAACCATTCACATGTATAATCAGGATCGCATAATGTAAGATATATCATCAATTTCATCGTTATTAAACATACCAATAGCAACTAATTCAACATAGCATTTAAACATCATATCATCAAATGAAATCAAACATAAGATCTAAACATCCATAAAGCATAAATCATCTAACTAACCAAGCATAAGATATAGCAATGAAGATCTAAATGTGGGATCACTAGTTGTCAAACGACCACATATCACACATACTCTGAACAACAAGTCTCATGACCAAACAAAAAGTGCAACATAAGTTAGCCTTGTTATATGGAGCCTAATCAAACTCAGAGGTCAAAATTTCCCCACTTTTATCGACGGTTTCCCCCCAAATTATTTAATGGCTTCATAAAAATAACTAAGGGTTAGGGTTTTCGTTGATATTGTATTGTAGCATTTGCAGCAGTATTGAGTTGCAAGGATTGTTGGTTGTAATCGGTTTGATTGCTGGATAATAATATTGGACTCTCTGTTGGTGGATGTAGCCCAAGTTTAGGTAAACCATGTTAAAACTTGTCTCTCATTGTTATTATTTCTATGTATTTGCATTCCTCTATTTAATCTTTATTTGTATTTAACTGATATCTTCTACATGCAATTCCTAACAAGTGGTATCAGAGCAGGTTGTGTTCGATTATCATCTACAGGAAAGTCTCACGGTTGAGTGGGAGTCTCATGGTTGAGTGGGAGCAATGGTGGATGAGGGTAAATTGAAGGTAGATAAATTCAATGGGCAGACTATCAGTTATGGAAGATGCAGATGGAGGATTATCTCTATTAGAAGGATTTATGGAGGCCGTTGGGAGGAATAACTACGAAACCGGTAGTAATGACTCATGAGGATTGGAATCTTTTGGATAGAAAGGCACTGGGAACCATTCGGTTGTGCCTGACACCATTTTTGGCATTCAATATAACAGAAGCGAAGACAATAGATGAACTGATGAAAGCTTTGGCCAAATTGTATGAAAAGCCCTCAGCCTCAAATAAGGTATTTCTAATGAAGCATTTGTTTAATTTAAAAATAATTCAAGGTGGATCTATGACAGATCATTTAAATGAGTTTAATATGATTACTAGTCAGTTAACTTTTGTAAAAGTGAAATTTGATGAAGAGGTGAGGGCTCTCTTAGTTTTATGTTCTTTGCTAGAAAGCTGAAATAGCTTGGTAATGTCTGTAAGTAACTCTATCTCTGGTTCAAATACTTTAAAATTTGATGATGTTGTTGGTGTTATCCTTAGCAAGGAAATGTGGCAGAAAAGCTCAAGAGGGTCCACATCAAGTAGTGTTTTGAATGTAGAAAGCAGGGGTAGATCAAAGGAGAGAGGAAAAGGTTCTGGAGGTCATGGGAAGTTACGAGGAAAATCAAAGGACAAGAGGTCCCAATCTAAAGGATAGAAGGGTTGTTGTTACTGTGGAAATCTAGGTCATCTGAAAAAAGATTGTTGGTCTCGAAAGAATAAAGGAGACAAACAAGAAGGCAATAAGGAGGCAAATGTGGTAAGTAATAAATTTGAAGATGATGCTTTGATTATTTCCCTAGATAATGCTAATGATTCATGGGTTTTAATTCAGGGGCCTCATTTTATGCTACACTCTATAGAAGTTATTTTCTCTATTATGTCCAAGGAGATTTTGGGCTGGTTTATTTGGGAGATAATGAACCTTGTTAGATTATTGGAAAGGGAAGAATCAAGATTAAGTTGCAGAATAGAAATCATTGGCTACTAAAAGAGGTAAGGCATGTTCTAAGGTTGAGTAGGAATTCAATTTCAGCAGGGCAGCTAGATGATGAAAGTTGCATAGTTACTTTCAATGATAAAAATTGGAAGGTTTCAAGAGGTGCCTTAATAGTAGAAAAAGGTGTGAAAGTAGAAACCTTATATATTTGTATAGGTCATACTATTCCTTCTACTTTAGTTGTTGCAGAGAAAAATCAAATAGGTTCAGGAATAGTTGTTGCGGGTTCGTAAGAAGAGACTGAAATAGTTGTTACAGGTTCTGAGACAACACTATGGCATAATAGACTTGGGCATATGAGTGAAAAAGGTATGAAGGTACTTCATTCTAAGAATATTTTACCAGGTCTGAAATATATTAACATGGATTTCTGTGAAAGTTGTGTGTATGGCAAACAAAAGAGTTAGTTTTCTCAAGGATGGGAAGCAAAAGAAAGATGAAAAGTTGGATCTTGTGCATACAGATGTATGGGGACTGACTCAAGTATCTTCTCTCAGTGGCTCTCGGTATTATGTTACATTCCTAGATGATGCATCTAGGAAGGTTTGAATTTATTTCCTTAGGCAGAAATCTGATGTATTTAAACATTTAAGAAATGGAAAAACTTGGTTGAGAATGAGACGGGTAAAAGATTAAAATGTCTTAGATCTGATAATGGTGGTGAGTATTGTGACAAAGAATTTGAGGATTATTGATCCTTTAATGGAATTCATCGACAGAAAATGGTTCTAGGGACTCCACAATAAAATGAAGTGGCTGAGCACATGAATAGGACAATAATGGAGTGCGCAAGAACCATGAGATTGCATGTTGGGCTGCCTTTAAACATGTGGATAGAGGTTGTCAATACCACTATATATTTAATTAATAGAGGTCCTTCAATTCCTTTGGGTTGTGGTATTCCAGAGGAAGCATGGACATGTAAGAAGGTGAGTTATTCTTTTCTCAAAACCTTTGGATGTAAAGCATTTGCACATGTAGATTCTAAAAATAGAACCAAGCTGGATGCAAAATCAAAAAAGTGTATCTTCATTGGATATGGCATTGATGAATTTGGTTATAGGCTTTGGGATGTTGAAAATCTAAAAATTGTGAGAAGCAAGGATGTTGTATTCAATGAGAAGGTGCTGTACAAATATCAGTTGTAGCAACATGAGAAGAAAGAAAAGGATTATGTGGTGTTGGCTGATACTCCAGATAGTGATGTTCTAGTGGTTCCTCATGCTCTGCAACTATAACAAGAAATACCACAAACTCTAATGAATGTTAGACGATCAAGAAGGCTAAGTAGACTTCCTGAAAGGTTTTCTCCCTCTTTGTATCCTATTTTGTTAATAGATGCTAGTGAACTAGAAGGGTATGATGAAGCTATGCAAGTGGATAGAAAGGTTCAATGGGAGCTTACAATGAAAGAAGAAATGGACTCCTTGCTGAAAAATCAGACTTGGGAATTATGTAAGTTGCCTGTAGGTAAAAAGGCTTTACCAAACAAATGGGTTTATAGGCTGAAAGACGAAGATGGAGGTAAGAAAAGATTTAAAGCCAGGTTAGTTGTAAAAGGATTTATACAGAAAAGGGGCATTAATTTTGATGAGATTTTTTCTCCGGTTGTTAAGATGACTTCTATTCGTACTGTTATAAGTATTGTTGCTGCTGAAGATTTGCATTTGGAATAGCTAGATGTGAAAACCATCTTTCTCCATGGTGATTTGGAGGAGGAGATATATATGGAATAGTCCCAAGGATTTGAAGTCAAAGGTAAGGAGAAACTAGTGTGCAGATTGAAGAAGAGCTTATATGGTTTAAAACAAGCACCTTAGCAATGGTACTTGAAATTTGATAGTTTTATGGTTAAGCAAGGCTACAACTGATGTAATTCTGACCATTGTGTTTATTTTAAGAGGTTGGATAATGACAACTACATTATTTTATGTTTATATGTTGATGACATGCTTGTAGCAGGGTCTAACATGGATCGCATAAAAGAGTTAAAACATCAGTTAGCAAAACCATTTGCTATGAAGGATTTGGGGATAGCAAAACAAATCCTTGGTATGAAAATTTGCAAAGATAGGAAGAACAAAAAATTGACTCTATCTCAGGCTGATTATGTTGAAAAGGTGTTGTAAAGATTCCATATGGAGAATGCAAAAGCTATTAGCACACCTTTGCCTAGTCATTTGAAATTGACTAAGGAGATGTGTCCAAAGACACAAGAGGAGGAAGACAAAATGTCCAAGGTACCATATGCTTTAGCTGTAGGAAGTTTAATATACGCCATGGTATGCACGAGACCAGATATTGCACATGTTATAGGAGTTGTAAGCAGGTCTATGAGTAATCGCAGATTGGAGTATTGGAATGCAGTAAAATAGATTCTCAAATATTTGAGATGTACATCCAATAAACACTTATGTTTTGGGGGCTCTAATACTGATTTAGCAGGTTATGTAAACTTAGATTTGGCATGGGATATTGATACCAGACGGAGTACTACAGGTTATGTCTTTACTGTAGGTGGGACAACAGTGAGTTAGATCTCACAGTTACAAAAGGTGGTTGCTTTATCCACTACGGAAGTAGAGTATGTAGTTACAATCGAGGCAAGAAAGGAGATGATATGGTTGCAATCTTTCATGAAAGAATTGGCCAAACAATAGGCTAACAGTTATTTGTTTACAGACAACTAGAGTGCCATACATCTTGCAAAGAATTATGTCTTGCATTTGAAGACCAAACACATATAGTTGAGGTATCACTTCATTTGATTAGTGTTGGATGATGGATAGTTAAGGCTGGAAAAGATACATACAGATGAAAATCTAGCGGATATGTTTATAAAGGAAGTGAGAAGGGAGAAGATGAGCTCCTCTTCATCTTTGGTTGGTCTTCAAGACTAAAAATAAAAAAAATCAAAACAGCAGGGTCTAGGGTGCTTATTTCCAGTGGGAGCTACAAGGTCAGTGGTGGTATGATTCATCTCCAAGTGGGAGATGATATGTTGTGGAGTTTGATCAGTCTCCAAGTGGGAGATTGTTGTTATATGGAGCCTAATTAGACTCGGAGGTCAAATTTTCCCCACTTTTATTAGCGTGGTTCCCCCCCCAAATTATTTAACGGCTTCATAAAAGTGGCTAAGGGTTAGGGTTTCCGTTGATATTGTATTGTAGCATTTGCAGCGATATTGAGTTGCAAGGATTGTTGGTTGTAATCAGTTCAATTGCTAGATAATAATATTGGACTCTCTGTTGGTGGATGTAACCCGAGTTTGGGTGAACCACGTTAAAACTTGTCTCTTGTTGTTATTATTTTTGTGTATTTTCATTCCTCTGTTTCATCTTTATTTGCATTTAATTGATATCTTCTGCATGCAATTCCTAAAAAGCCTCACACTACAACACTAAAGAATCTAGTTTAAAGCATGTTAGGTGATATTGCAATCAACCCCAACTAGGATGTGCATCACATATGAACCCACAGTTAATCCCAACCACCTTATACAAAGATCCACAAAAAATCACTATACTGATGCAAGATAGGGCCAACATGCCATAGGACAAACCCTTAGCTAGGGTGAAGAAATGATATCATGGTCTGAGAGGGCAACTAATTCTAGTAGTATAAGGGCGGGCCTCACATTCTAGTACTCCTAATCACAATACTATTTGTATTTTTGACTTCACAAAGTTTGGTTGACTTTGTGTACATAGTTGAGTAGTGTTCGAATGTTCACTCATGTAGTATTTTGTATCTCTTATCTTGATCTACATTTCTTAAAGATTCATTAATTCCAATAGACACCAATTCATCATCGATAGAGTTTACAACTTCTACATGCTTCAGGAGTTCATCATGATGTTTCTATCATTAAGGGACATCTTTTCAAAAGGTCTTAAATCCTTCTCTTTCTCTCTTTTGGGGAGGAGTTTTATTTCCCACTGGGTTTTCTCATTTTCTCTATTTATGAGAGATTTTTTATGTAAATGGGTACCTCACCAGGCTAGTAGCTAGGACCTATTTCTCTTTATTGTACATGGGTACCTCACCAAGACTTGTATCCAGGACCTATCTCTTCTTGTACCCACCTAAGTTGTGCTGAAGGGGGGGTGTTAGTGCTAAACTTTATCTTATATTACTTATTCTAAGTAATATATTTAGCACATGGATTTAAGCCACATTAGGTGTGAGGTGTCAACTTGGAGAGTTGTGTCTAACTCTTCAAGCTATGTGTTGACACTCATTCAACACTTGGTGAGTGGAGTGTTGAAGTTGACTCCTAAGTCGACTCAACCTCCTCAATCCTCAACACATATATGTATGTGTCCATTTTACCTAATCAACTACTCATATTTGATGCTAGCTTACAGTTTTGTTGATCTTAGGTTCTCATAGTAAGTTTTGATACATAAAGAAATAATTAAATAAATTTAAAGAGTACATCAAGAGGTCCATGAAGAAGATTCTTCACATGTGCAACAACATAAAAAAGTGCAAAGATTTTTTTTTAATGTATAACCACTATTAATCTAGGATCAATTACAATCACAAGCCATATTTTGAATTCTTATATGCACTTGCTTCAATATAATCACATTGTCATGCTTTTACCTATGTTAATATAAAATAAGACCTAATATGGTAGTGTAAAAATTATGTAATTAGGAAGTTGGTTTAGTGAAAAAAAAGGAACATATCAAGTATTTTCATATGAGATGTTAATACAATTTTGGTGTAGTTTAATAGTTGTCCCCACCATGTTATCATTCCAAATTATTAATTTCAATGTCTTACAATGGTCTTGTACTAATTCATGAATTGTAATCTTGATTTTTTTCTTTTTTGTTTTTCAATTGTGTCCATGTAATTTTAATTGTATAAAAAATATTATTAATATGATCTCTTATGAGGTATGGTACTTAAATCATGTATTTTCATGTTGTTATAATACACATTTTTACTCTTTGTTTGAATGTGTATACAACTTGTTTGTATTGTGTAGAAGACATTGCAATTGTATGAAAATGATTATAATAATATTCAAACATTAAACATTCAATTAGTGATTCAATGCATCTAACAATGTGTATAACACAAAAAAGACTGATTTATTTTAAATATTTTTTTAGAATAATGCATTTAAAAGTGATGCAGTACATAATGTGTCTTGAAAAACTATAGTATTATTGGGAATATACACACCTTAAAAAGAAGATTACTATCCATCCCAAAATGTTGGGAAAGTCTTGGATTGGCACTACATTAAGATGAAAACTTATTAGAAATGTAAAGAGAATGTCCTTATGAATGATAATGAAGAAAATAACAAATTTTTATTTTTCATTAATTATCAAAAAATAAAAAGCTTACATCTTTTCCATAGTTGCTTATTTCATTGGTTCATAAATTAGTCCTTCTCATGGTTAATACTTATTGTGTCATTGTTGAGTATTTTTGGAAATCAACATCAATGTTAATAAATGCTAGGATGTAGATGATGGAGGATGAGCTTAAGGAGATAAGGGAGAACCTGATGAAGATTGGGGAAACTAGAAAATCTAACATGAAGTCTACTGTGGAAAGCTTGAAAGTCTTGGGGTAAAAAACCAAACAAGGGACCAAGGAAGGAACTCAATAGGAGAAAATTGATTACCAAAAAGGAAGCATATACAACATGTGGGGAAACACTACCAAAGGTAAAAGCAACAAAGGAGATTATAGTGCTGACAAGGGATTCCTCACGGTGGAATTGGAAGCAGCTGAAGTTTTGAACAAGTTGTAATTTAGCTGGGGACCTTTTGGTTTTATGGAGTTGTGTGCCCTTGAGTTGGCCATTTTTTTTCTCTTTTTTGTCTTGGGTTTGTTGTTTAGTTTGTAGGATTTGGTTCAATCAAACTACCCTATAGCTATGGTTTTTCTTTCTCATTTCTTGGTGGCTATTCTGTTGATGTAACTTTTGCTCTATACAAGGTTTATGGTCCCTTCAAAACCAACTTAATCTTAATCAAAGCATCAATGTTAATAAATTAAAATACTTTTGAAGTTGCTTCTTACTTATAAAATCATCAAAAATCTCTTAAATTATCACACCCACAAAATTATTGAAAACTACTAAAAATACATAAAAGGTACTATAAAAGGGTCAATAGACATAAATATTTATTCTTGTTGGTCAAATACTACATAAAATGACTCTTAGAAATATAAATGTGTAGTTATTGGCTAATAGGGCTATAAATATTCGTGTTGATTGGCCATTTGATATCACCTTTGACTGTTATTACTAGTACCATGTCACACCCAAAACCTCTCACACCTACTTCACATCTACTATACAAATCGTCATATATTACACCTATCAGTGTGCTCACTACATCTTTGGATGCAATTTCTAGTTTGGTAGATAGGTCATTCTTAGAATGAAATTTCTTAATAATTCTCAAAATTTTGGTAGTCCAAAAAATAATTTTAGTTGTCAATAATAATCTATTTATTTATTTTGACATGCAACCAACTTGGTGGTAGACTATAGCTTTTCCATTTCAATAACGTATTCATCACAATTTTAACTAAAAGGAAATAGTGTGAAATGTATATGGTTATTGTTCAGACCAGAAAAAATCTTGTTCCCAAACTTGGATTCTTTTTCTCTAAATCCATCAAAAATCCTAATTTGTGCCTTTACTGTCTAACCCATCATTTATACCTGATCTGAGACAATTTCCATGGGTTCCCTTCATAAATTTTCTAAGTATAAAATCCTCCAAGCCCTATTTGTCTAAGTATTTGAATTTGTCTAAGTGTTTCATCTTAGAAAAAATGTCTTTCAAAAGCCTATGTGTTGCCCTATCAGTAGGTTTGACAATTTGTGAACCTGCCGATTTCCTGATTTTCCTTCATTATGTTTTGCAAGTTTTTGTCTACAATTCGACCAATTTGCAAACCCTTGAAATCATCAACTGTTGTTCACCAATTTGTCATTTTATTGATTGGCCAACAAAGAAAGGAAGAGAGGTGGAGAGATGAAGGAAAAAGAGAAAACTAAGTCTTCATTGGCAAAGTTGGAAGTTCACAAACTTAAAAGTTCACCGATGGGAGAAGGTTCAATGGAAAGAGATGAAAGATAAGGAAACAAATGTCTTCGTTGGTAAAAGGGATGGTTCATGAACCATAAGGTTCACTGACAAGGTAAGTCACCGACAAAGGGAGATAAGGAAGAAGAGACAAACGAAAAGAAGAAGAAATAGGGATGAAGTGGATAGTTCACGAACTTGAAAGTTTACCGATAGGCAAAATTACTGATGAGGAAAGTAGACAAGATAGAAAAGGAAATGGCAATGAAGTTTGCGAACCACCAGGTTTTCCAATTTTAAAGTTTTCCAATAAGTTAAAATGCCAACGAGGAGGGACAAAGTGCCAAAGTAGGACTAAAGAAAGATAATTCCAAAGGTTCGTGATAGAATAATTTCATCGATAAGGCAAATGTGAAGATCAAATCAAATGTAAAGCATGAATTAAATATAATAGTCTGAAATATTTAAAGTTTGGTTTAAAATAGTTTAAAGCATTGTAAAATATTTACACATAGATACTTTCGGCGGACATTGTATTTTGAAATGGTCACCTACTCCCTAGCCGCTGTGAATGCAAAATTGAAGATGATGTACAAGTTGGTGGTGAGATAGGTGGGATTAATTGCAAGGAGTAATGGCAGTTGGTGGGTTAGTTTTTTCCCACTCAAAAGGTTGGAGTAAACATAATGCTATATATACATGATTCAGAGATGTTTTAATGGTTTGATAATGAAGTCGGTATTGTGTTCAGGTTTAGAGTGAACCTTGTCATAGCTAATCTTTTGCTTGGTTTCTCTAACTCTGTAAAGTCAATTTTGTACCTTAAAATTGTCGTATATTAGAGAAGTATATATATATATATATATATATATATATATATATATATATATATATATATATATATATATATATATATATATATATATATATATATATATATATATATATATATTAGTTTTAGGAAAAGAAAAGTCATGTTTTAGGCTCAAAGATGATATAGAAAAGACTTTAAATTGATTGTTGTTTAATTATGTGCACTCAATAAGGGTTATTGAATGTAACCTTCTTTGTTTTGAGTATGAAAAACAAAGGGGTTTCTAGAATAAAATATTTATAAAATGAGAACCTGGAACTGGATAGAATATACACATAAAGAATATATTTTGATTATGTAACAGTCATGAGTTTTGTTAATTAGTTTATGTGAAATATGTGTGCTTAAATTGCATCATTATTCTATCAAGAGTCTGTTGGTAGTGTTGCCTCGATTGTGTTTATATGTTAAATGTATATTTTGCTATTTAAAAGAAAATCACTGTCGAATTTACTGGTATCTATTGAGAACCATCTGTGTGGAGTGAACTCCACAGTTATACTCTCATTGCCCTGTCAATCTATATATGAATATCATAATGATTAGGGTATTGATTTTGTCGATTACACCCTTAATCTTGAATCTTATAAATGATTAATTGTTGAGATTCTCCCATCATTGGGTAACGACTGTGTGGAAGTGTAATACACAGTCCCTTTTATATTATTTTGATGTTTTGTTAATAAATCAACTATGTCGATTAAACCACTAGTATACATTTAATACATAATGTAATATTTAGTAGAGAATGGATATCTCTGTATGCTGATAGTGATATTGCATCCATAATATAATTCATAAAGTAACATTTGGCAGAGAATGCATATCTCTGTATGTCAATTTTGATATTGCATACACAGTGTAATATTGTTACATTCGGCTGCAAATGAATATCTTTGTATGTCAAATACATGATATTTCATACATAGTTTTATATTATTATATTAGCAAAGTATGGATATACCTTTGTATGTCAAAGAGTTATTGCATTCACAGTATATTAATTTTATTGTTAGCAGAGTATGGATATACCTCTATATGTCGAAAGTGTTATTGTATATGTAGACACCTGAAAATGGTCACAACCAACTTCATTCACTCACACATTCAACCCTAATCCACCTGCATCACTTTGTCTAATATGATTATTAATTAAATAATTTTTAATTATTTAATTAATTTCTTGTACACCTTTATCATGTCATAAAAATCAATTCTTCTACTATAGTTTGAAAATTAAATATTTTTTACTATAGTTCATCCCAAAATTAAATAAATTATCATATTTATTTAATTCCCTATTTTGTGCACTTTTGATTACTTTTTGTAATCATAATTATCTTCTTCTAACCCATGTGCACATGAATTAACTTTAATTAATTCATCATTACAAACCCCCATGTTTCTAGAAGTCCACTTGTCATCTAATGTACACACATGTACATGACAAGTGGTACTTTGGAAACATGGGCAAATCTCCCAAATTGAGTACATTTGTCCTCTTTCTTCCACCCCACTCCATGTGTCACTATTCACGTCAATTTAAAATTCCATGTGGCACTATTTGAACACTATTCTTCTAATTTTAAATTCCACTTGTCCTCTCCATGGAATTTAAAATTCCTCACAAAGTCCAAGCCTTACCTTTTCATAAATGAGTTGTTACATGTCATACACCTACTCAATCTTGGCCATCCATCCATTCAAACTTGCATTCTCATCCATTGATCATCCCTTGAATCTTGTGGCAACCTTCTCATCCAATCCAATCATGCCACTTGTCCAATTCTCCTTGCTTGAGGATCCTCAAGCAATCTCAACCATTGATCCTTCAAATTGTTTCTCGCCCTCCAATCCTATCCCCAAAAATCTATAAATTGAGGCCTCCACCTCCCATTTGGAACAAGTCATTTTATGCAAAGTTATTCTGCCAATTTGAGTACTCACATCCATAGCTTATAGTGCAATTCAACTAACTTGGATTAGTCTATTTATCCATCTAAGACATATCATCACTAGTTTGCTTAGATAGGGTGCATATTTTAGTATAGAAGCATAGTAGTTATTTACTCCAATCTTGAGGTCACTTAGACTTGAGATTGGGTGCATTCTAGGTGTAATTACCCCCATTTGCATCCATTTTATAGTTGTCGACAACCCCCATTCCACACCATCCTTTGACATTACATGCCATCTCAATTCATGTCCCTATCCATTCATTACTCTTAGCTTGTGATTCATCCTAATCATTGATCATTATCCTCACCATTGGACCTTAGACATCATTAGTTGGAACTCTGTCCTTAATCAATCCATAATTGATCATGACCCTTGAATTAATCAAGACCAACCATATCATCATCCAAATCCATTCTAATAGACTAATAAAGCCAAACCACATCCAAATCCTAAGGAAAAAACTCTAGATCAATCATCGACCCCCCCTTGGATAAATTAGCTTAGGAATCTAGACAACTCCTAAGTTAGTGGATTCCAAGAAATCTTGTTTTTCTTGGTGCGTCTTGTCTACCCCAAGTAAAATAATCCCATTGTCCTCTTGCTTAGGCTCTTGTCTACCCTAAGTATATAGGAAAACCATCATCCTTTAATAATCTTGATCTAGATTTTGGACCTATCTTCATATCTCATCATTGGTACCTCATCATCCAAATCTGACCCAAATTCACCTTTTATGCCTCCCATCATGCGATCACAAGCTAAGAAAATGGATACCCATTATCAACCCCTCTCTCCTAGTGGCTCTACCATGAGCAACATGGAGGAATATGTCAACCAACCTGAAATGGGTGAAGCATCCACTCATCCTCATCAAACTTATTCCCCCACCTTTGTCGAGTTCCTGAATGAAAAGAGGTTACATGACAAGTTTGACCAATTCATTGACAACCATAAGGATGAATTTCTTCAACATCTCATTGAATATGGTGCATGCCTTCCATATTTATATGACCATGACAAGCTCAAAACCATATTTCATGACAAACCACCAACACCCATCCACAATCAACCATGGGGACGTGTCCCTAATCCTAACGAACCCATCTACGATAATCCTTGGGCTAGTTTTGCTTCTAACACTACCTCTATTCACACCTTGGGACAAAACATGAGGGCTAGAAATGTTTTGCAACCACAAGCATCCAATCCTCCTGTCAGGTTACCTTATGACATGCTACCTTCTGATATACCCATTTCTGGGGTACCCTCAAATTTCACCATCACCGCCATACCACCTCCACCAAACAATCAACAAGAAGCCACCACGATTGTACCACAACCTCTCCCTCCACTAAACATTCCACCAGGGTCGATCATCACGCAAATAGTAGCACCACCCACAACTCAAACACCCATTGTGAATCCACTCAACCAACCCCAAAACCCATTGACAAACTATGCTAATCCCATGCACACATATCAATCTTCCACACATCAACCCCACCATGAATCATTAATGCAACCTCCTTACGACATCCAACAATAGCCACAACCCCAAACTCAACAAGTCATCCTACAAAAACAAGCATATGGGTCCCATGTTTACACACAAGCCATAGGCCTATTCCCACGTGTTCAACATCAACAATATATCCAACCTCAAACTCAAAAAGTCATCCCACAACAAAAAACACATAGCTCTCACACCTAGACACAAACCACAGGTCTTCCACTTCACGCACAACAACAATATGCCCATTCCCAACAACAACAATAATACGTCCACCCTCAATACCAACAATCGTCAATGCAACAACCTCCACTCCACCAAGGACCACAACTACCTCTTGCTAACCCTTTCTACCAAGAATGGAAAGAGATGAAAAATGCCCTTAAAAACATCCAACTAGGGACCCAAAAGAAACACTATAAGTTCAAAGACTTATGTCCCTACCTGTTCAACAGAAACATTGCCATCACACCTTTTCCTCAACACTTTGAAATGCCAAAATTTGATAAATACAAAGGAAAAGGAGACCCTCATGACTACATCAAGGAGTTCTTCATGACATGCCAACAAGTTGCCTATGATGACCAATTCCTCCTTTGTCTTTTTCCATGAAGCCTAGGAGGACAAGCCCTAGAATGGTTCATGCACTTACCTTATGGCTCCATATCCAATTTCCCTGATCTTTCAGAGAAATTTGTTGCCCACTTCTCATACAATGTAGAACATGAGATCACTATGCTTGACCTTTGCAACACCAAACAATGAAGTGGTGAGAGTTTCACTGCTTATCTACAAAGATGGAGAGCCCTTGCTAGTAGGCTACCTTGGACAACCCCTGAAAAACAACTTGTCCATATTTTCATCCAAAAACTCAACCAAGAAATGGACTCCCATTTGCAAGTACATTGTGCATCAATCTTTGACAAAATTATAGAAAAAGAGGTCACTATCGAGAAAGCCCTTATTGCAAAGGGTCTAGTCAAAATCTACAACAAGAATGACAATGACAAAACCTCCAACGACAAACCTAAATTTAGGGCTAAAAATAAGAACACCAGAGGAGATGGTGCTACCGATTCCAAGTACATACAAATCGTGTCTCCTAAACCAAAAGAGACAAACATAGTCCAAAATGTTTCTAACAATGTATCAGTCCCGCCCACTCATCCAAAGAGAAATCCTCTTAACAATCCAAAGCCCAAATATACCCCCTTGGGTGAGCCACTCGAGGTTGTATTCCAAAAGCTACTCCACGCCAACATGATTGAGTTCCCCATAACAAAACCATTTGATGAAAACAAACCTAAGCCCATGTGGTACAAAGAGAATGAATATTTTGACTACCACTGCATCAAGGGCCATGCCACAAACAAGTGCATGAAATTGAAAAACTATGTCCAAGACCTCGTTGAACGCGGTGTAATCTAAATGGAAGACCATGATAATACATCACCCAATGATGGCCTAGGAGTCTACCAAGACCCTCTTCCCCACCACAACAATAATCAAACCGCTTCCTAACCATTCTCCTCCAATGCCAATCCTAACAACCAGACCAACAATATTAACTACAACAATGTTCTGCCTCCCTACGATAACATAGTGGGTAGAATTGATTTTGATTCTACTCGTGTCGCCACCATCAAAGTCAAAAATACCACCCTCGAATGTGCTGTTACCACCCGCCGTGGGCGTATAACTATGAAGGGACCATCCCCATCCTCCGCTACCACCACTTCCCAATATAACTTCCTTGACCATCTTGGAAAGACCCCCGCTCAAATCTCCATCTTGGAACTCCTTAGGACATCTACCATCCACCAGGAAATACTTGACAAGGCTCTCTAGGAGTCTCATGTTCCTACCAGCATACCTCCCGCGCAATTCCCAAAGCTTGTCGCTCAATTATCATCATCCTATCATCTCACCTTTAGTCATGCTGACATGCCACCCATTGACCCTACACATAATAAATCCCTTCATATTAAAGTCCAAATCGCCAACCATAGAGTCAAGAGGGTCCTCTTGGATAATGGATCTGGCTTGAACATGTGTACATTGAAATTCATAAAACTCCTAGGGTACTCAGTGACTAACTTAGAATCTTTGGTTATCTCCATCAAGGCATATGACAACACAGAGAAAGAATCTAAAGGTACTATATGCTTCCCTATCAAGGTAGGCCCACTCACCATGCCCACTCTATGTCACGTGATTGATCTTGACCTTCCATATAATCTCCTCCTAGGCTGACAATGGTTGCATGCCATGCAAGCTGTTCCCTCCACCTATCATCAATGCCTCAAGTTCCCTCATAACGGCGTGGAAGTCACTATTCCCACTAATCAACAACCTTTTGAATATTGCAAGGCTTTAGAGGTTGTTTATGATAGGCAATTCCATTGCCTGAGCACCTATGGGGATCATGTCAAAGATCCCTCATCCACTCCATCCACATCATCATTCACGCCACACATCACCATTGAACAATCACAAGCCTCCACTTCATCTTCCACCCATACCCCTCAAAAGGTTAAGATTATAGACAAAGGGTGTGACGAGTATGAGCTTCACAATGCCTTCCATGTGGGATAATTACCATTGTCCCCTTGCTCCCATAGCCGTCATCTTCTAAAGAAGGAAAAAGAACAGTAGTGCAAGATCAATGATAAAATTCCTTTTGTACCAGCACAAGTCTCTAGAGAAGAAGCTGAAGAAACAACTCTAAGTGATTGGCTCTATTGTGATGAAACTACCCCAGCACCTGTCAATCTAGAATACTTTAAAGAAAAATATCCTGTACCATTTCAAATTTGTACCAAAATGCCTTACTATGGAATAGGACTTGGCACCGATGAACAAGGTGTTACAGAACCCATACCAGTTGATCCTACGTCTCCCAAGAAATATGCTCAATACTTCAGTTTAGGATATGCTCAACTGACTGTGACAATTCATCGACCTGCTAAAACCTCGGTATAGGTAATGGAATCCTCTTCTAGTGTTAAAAACATCACGTCGAGTGTCATCATAGCTTCATGTAAAGATCTGGACCTTTCTTACATCTTCCCCAACAATGTCATCTTCATTATTGACCTCCCCCTCATTCATCCCGAACTCATTGCTCGGGATTGTCAAGGACCCCCACCTCTCCACGTATTTCTGAATGATGAGGCTCTCTCTGCATTTCTAGAACTTTGCAACACCTCACAATATGACATATGCTTGCACGTTGATGACTATTTTGGGGAAGAGGAGATCCTTAGTCCAAAAAAGAAAAAATCAAAAAATAGAAAATCGTCCCCTAGTGAAAACCTCTCTAAGGCACTTTCAGACACAAAAGAGAAAAATAAAGATGTATCTCCTAGTGAAAACCTCTCTGAGGTGCTAGAAGATGAGGATCTCAATCTTCCCCCTATACCATCTCACTGGCAAGAGCGTTCCAACATTTTGATTGAAGGCACACAAGAAATTAACCTTGGCACGTAAGAATCACCTAAGCTCACACATCTAGCAAAAAGTATCGATACAGAAGAAAAATCCAACATCTCTACAGTGCTTAATGAAACACCTGATGTGTTCGCTTAGTCTTACGCTGACATGCCAGGATTGGATCTATCTTTGGTTGTTCACCATCTTGTGGTACATCTTGACGCAAAACCTGTTAAGAAAAAACTCCGTAAGATGCACCCTCAAGTTGCCTCGCTTGTCAAAGAAGAGATGCAAAAATTACTAGATGTTGGCTTTATTTGTCCTATCAATTATCCAGAGTGGGTCTCCAATATTGTGCTAGTTGCTAAGAAACTTGGGGGCATCCATATTTGTACAGACTTCCGACACCTTAATAAAGCATGTCTGAAAGATGATTTTCCACTTCCTAAGATTGATATGATTGTAGATCTCATAGCAGGACACGAGATGCTTTCTCTCATGGACGGCTTTTCGGGGTATAATCAAATCAGAATCGCCCCTGAAGATCAACATAAAACAACTTTTACCTGTCCTTGGGGCACATACTGCTGGCAAGTCATGCCCTTTGGTCTAAAGAACGTGGGGGTAACCTATCAATGTGCAATGACTATAATCTTTCATGACATGATACATAAGATAATGGAAGACTATGTAGATGATCTCCTAGGGAAATCTAGAACTAGGGAAGAACATCCTGCGATCCTGTGACAAATCTTTGCACGGCTCAGAGAGTACAAGATTCACCTCAACCCCAAGAAATGTGTCTTTGGCGTAACATCAAGTAAACTATTAAGGTTCACTGTCTCCCGCAGGGGCATCAAGGTAGATCCTGCTAAAGTCACGGCCATAATAGAAATGCCTCCTCCAAAGATGCTCAAACAGCTCTGAAGTCTCCAAGGCAAACTACAGGCTATACGAAGATTCATCGCTTAACTTGCAGACAAATGCCATCCTTTTTCCCATTTACTTGGCAAAAATGCACAATTTAAGTGGGATCAGAATTGTCAACAGGCGTTCGACCACATCAAGGAGTATCTTACTTCACCACTGGTCCTAATGGCACCTATCCCTGGAAATCCCCTGTTATTATATATATCAACAACTTCAGTAGCACTGGGGCACTTTTAGCACAACAGGATGATACTGGCCGTGAGAGAGCTATATATTATATCAGTAGGACTTTGGTTGGATATGAGCTTAACTACACCCCCATGGAACTCGCATGTCTAGCTATTGTTTTCTGCTCTCAAAAGTTACGACACTACATGCTAAGTCATTCTATCAAGCTCATATCTAAGGTTGACCCCCTTAAGTACCTCCTTTCCAGGACCACACTCACAAGAGGAATGGCAAAATGGGTCATGTTGTTGAGCGAATTTGATATTGAGTATGTTGATAGAAAAGCAATCAAAGGACAAGTTGTAGCAGATCAGCTGGCCGAAGCACTCCTCACAAATTATCAGCCACTATCCATTGACTTTCCAGATGAGTCAATTCTAACCATGACAGAACCTACACATTGGAAACTATACTTTGACGGATCCTTCACTAATCTTGGTTCAGGGGTGGGAATACTACTGGTGACCCCACAGGGAGATTACATCCCCAAAGCTTACAGACTTGCTTTCCCCTATACAAACATGTGGCCAAATATGAAGCTCTGATCATTGGTCTCAAAATAGTCGTACAATGGAATATCTTACAGCTACAGGTCTATGGAGACTCTCAGTTGATCATTAAACAAATGAATGATGAGTTTACCACAAAAGATGATAAGCTAGTACCCTATAAACAAATGGTTTGTGAATACAAACTATTCTTCACCTACATACAGTTTGAGCAAGTACCTCACCTTCACAACAAAACAACTGATGCCATGGCTACTATTAGTTCACTTCTAGACATGCCCCCTAATAGCCACCAATGTGAATTTCTTGTGGAACAGCTCCTAATGCCAGCATATCGTGTTGCCGAGTTAGAATTCATGTGTCAGATTGTTGGTCTGAAAAATCCCTAGTATCATGACATTTACACCTACCTCCAACATCACACTTTCCCTCCTGAATCCACCCACAAACAACAATGATCCCTCATTCGCCAAACTGCCTGCTACACTATTCTTACCGACACCCTCTGTCACTGAAGCTATGATGGCACTCTTCTTCGATGCTTAAACATGAAAGAAGCTTCCCTTGCCTCACACAAAGTCCATGTAGGTATCTGCGGAGCATACACAAGTGGAATTGCCCTAGCCAAGAAGCTCTTACGTACTGGATATTATTGGCCTACTATGGAACATGATGCATGTGAGTACGTGAAGAAGTGTAAACCTTGTCAGCAGCATGGAGATCTCATTCACACTCCCTCTCAGGTGTTGCAACCTATTACTACACCATGGCCTTTTTTCTCAGTGGGGCCTAGATCTCGTTGGTAAAATCCACCCATCCTCCTCCGACGAACACAAATTCATTATCACCGCCACAGAATACTTCACTAAGTGGGTCGAAACCATCCCCCTCACTTTCACCACTGGTAACCAAATTGCTAAGTTCATCCTCTACCATATCATTCATCATTATGGTATCCCATCCACCATTGTTAATGACAATGGTAAACCTTTTAAAAACCATGATGTTCGGGATCTTTGTGAACAATTCCACATTCAACATCATTGGTCTACCCCATATTACCCACAAGGTAATGGATAGGCCAAGGCAACTAATAAAACCCTACTTAAAATCCTCAAGAAAGTTGTCAATGAAACTGGGTGTGATTGGCATCTCCATATCCATCTGCCCTCTGGGCCTATCGCACTAGTATCCACACACCCACAGGCACTACAGCATATTCCCTTGTCTTTGGAGTAGAAGCCATCCTACCAATCGAGATCGAATTGCCCTCCTTGCACATCTCCTTGCATAATGTCATCACTGATGAAGAATACCATTTTGCATGCCTCCAAGAGCTCGAGCTATTGGATGAACGGTGCCTTGATGCCCTCAATCACCTCCAATCATACAAAATCAGCTTCGTAGATCCTATAACAAGAAAATCTGTGCCAGGGAGTTTACAGTAGGAGATCTGGTCCTGAAGGAAAATCAAAGGAATCTATCTGAATGAGAAAAGAAAGGCAAATTTGAGCCTAATTGGCTAGGACCCTACATTGTCACTGCAAAGTATTGATCTGGAGCATATTGCCACTCCACCCTTGAAGGAGAGGAACGAGAGGAGCCCATAAATATCATTCACTTGAAACGATTTCACAGTTAGTTTGTTGAATACCCTATGGCAAAAAGTACAAAAAAAATCTAAAAATCTAAAAAATTACAAAAAAAAATAGTAAAGAGAAATAATCTGTCCTATGGTGAAAACCACTCTTCGTGGCGCCTTGGAAAAATACCATGATGAAAACCTACTTGCAGGCGTCATGTGTAGGTTCAATCTAGATCCATTGTTCAAACCACCTTCCTATCTTCATCTACATTATCCACTCCACCTATCCCCTCGTCTGAGATTCAGAATAAATCCATCATCTGAGCTTCCATTATCCATCATTCCCAAGACATCTCTCATCTCCCAATTACTTAATTTCCATCTTTCCACATCACCATTATGTCACTCACTCTACCCTCCTATCCATCCATGACCTTGGTCCCTTTAATATTTTCACCACGTCACACCCTTTACTACACTAACACCATTCTCTACCTATCATAATTTTTATACCGTGATACCCATCGACAAACTAACATCCACATCATCTACACCATATCTCATCATTCCACATGAACCAAACCCTATCCTTACATCATCAAGTCTCCCAGAACTACATATTATCACCACCTGCATTGTAATGTGCCTTGATCCTGTGGATATAGGGTATGTAGGTAGTTTGGAATACGAAGGAAGTATCCAATACGTAGGTACATACGATGCACCCATCCAACCTGCTTGGATGGTCCCACATTTCTGAGCTTGTTGATTACACTTGACCTACGATCAATATACTTGCTGAGCATCTCATCAAAGCATCACACTCTCACAAAAAATCTTTCACCAACATATTGGCTTTTTCATAACACGCAACACATATCCCTCTGCCCATCCTTAGTTCAGTTTAATCCATCATCGATTCTTGTCCTAGGATGCATCCTTCCTACAATGGACAAAATCATCAAATTCTCCATCCATCCTTTGGCAAGAGATACAATGACTGTGTGTTTTGGGTCAGTCAGTCTTTTGGTCTTTGATTTTTATCTTATGCATCATTCTTGGACTATGTTAAAACTGCCTTGAACTCATTATATCATGGCATTTGGCGAACAAACCAGAATGGGGCATGGTCATTGCTTTTGTATGTTGTTCTTGTGGGAGGTTCTCATTACTCCGTATTAGTATTCATACCTCATGGATCATAGGGTCGGTTCTAGCATATTGTTCCCCTTCTGCATCTAAGGTTCTTCATACCTTTGGTGCATTAAGAACTTATGCTATGGGTCCGCTTCCCTCATCTAGACAAGGTTGTACTATTATGGGCATGAGTGGGTTGATCCTATTGTTTGTAGAGTCAAGTCCTATGCATGGATGTCTTGTCACCTTGGTTCCACATACCCTGGTACATAATATCTCATGCTATATCAATTATAGCACTCAGTTTAATTATCATCGGCAGAATATCTTAATATGACATTGTCCCTTGCATTCACATCTACCCTCGTCACCCCATCCCTCTCTTGTTGCCTCAAGATTCATTAACACTTACATTCCCATTCCTCCTATTTTCTACCACTTGCTTTCTTCCTATCATTTTGTGACCATTTTCAAGGTTCTATTGAGGCATCATGATCACCTGTCATCCTGCATCCAACCACATGATAAAACTTCTTACATCTCAAACATCATAAAAATATACCTAACATACTCACCCCCTCGCCCCCTCCTATAACCTCATGGCCCAAGGAGAGCACAACCCCCCCACCCTCTCCTTTCTCTGATCATCCTAATCATCCCACATCTAATTATTCCACCTCATCCTAATCATGTCCCTTTCATCATATCTTCGTCATTACACCTCTTCATAATCATATCCTAATCATCATTCTAGAACATTACACATCATCATCCTCATCATCCTTGTCATTCCACATCATGTCCTAATCATCTTTATTCATCATCAACCATATCCTAATAATCTCCCAATCGTCATTCCACATCATCCTTATGATATCCTAGTCTCATCATCCTAATCATATTATATTCCTCCTAGCTTCATCATTATTCATCATCATACTCACCTACCCTCACCCCTAATCATTCCACTTCATTGTAATCACCTCGTATTCATCATTGTTCATCATCCCTAATCATTCCACCTCATCCTAAACACAACCCCCCTCACCTCGAGCACCACCCCCCCCTCCACCCCCACCAATAAAACATCACCAAAAAAATCAAAAAATTAAAAACATTACAAAAAATCAAAAAAAATTAAAAACATTCCAAAAAAAATTTTAAAAAATTAAAATTAAAAACATTACAAAAAATTAAAAAAAATTAAAAACATTACCAAAAAAAATTTTAAAAATTAAAACATTACAAAAAACTAAAAAAAATTAAAAACATTACTAAAAATAAAAAAAAAATATTAAAAACATTACAAAAAATAAAAATAAAAAATTTAATTAAAAACATTACAAAAAATCAAAAATCAAACATAAAAAAAAATCAAAATCAAAAATCAAACATAAAAAATAAAATAAAAATCCAAAATTAAAAATCAAACATAAAAAATAAAATTAAAATTAAAAATTAAAAACACAAAATAAAAAATAAAAATAAAAATAAAACAACAAAACAACAAAAAACCAAAAACAAAAAAAATTAGCACCTGAAAGGCGCTACACCCAAACCCTAGCGCCCAACGAGCGCAATCCCCGCCCCCATACCCACCCCGTCTAACCCCCGCCCTCCCCTTTAAATCTCCCTCCCTCCCCTAACACCTAGCCCGCCCCCTTCCCTCCCCTCATCCCCTGATCCTCATTCCTCCCTTCTGCCCGACTGCTCCCATGATCCTCATTCCTCTCCCCTCTCCTCCCCTCCCCTTACCTTGTCCTAACTCCTACCCCGTCACCCCTACCCTCATCCCTATCCCCGACCAGCACCTATTCGCTGTTAGAACCCACCCCTAATGCCCAGCCACCCCTCTTGATGCCAAAACACCATCTATAGCGCCTTCTAGGTGCCCATCCCACCACCTCTGCCCCCTAGCACTGGCTCGGCACTGCTTCTTGCCCATAGCGCCCCTAGGGCGCCACCATACACCCCCCCTCACTAAAAAATTCAAAACAACCAATTAAATAATTAAAAATCATAACAACAATCAAGTAAAACTTTAAAAATAAAAAATAAATAATTAAAAACAACAATAAAAAAATAAAAATAAAAACAATCCAATAACAATTTAAAAAGCTAAAAACACATCAATAAATAAATCTAAACAACCCAATACAAATTTCAAAATCAACCACAAATAAATAAATCCATAAAAAATAATAATAATAATAATAATAAAAACAAAAAAAAATTCAAAAAATTTCAAAAATACAAAAAATTTTTTTTTTTTTTTTTTAAAACACAAAAACATTTTTAAAAAATAAAAAAAAAATTAATTTTTTTTTCAAAAATACATAATACAAATTTCCAAAAATTTTCAAAAAACTAACACCCACCCATTCGCTCATTTTGTGCTCTAATACACATTTTCGATCCTACACCCCTGCAACCCGTGCCATTCCCCCCACCCACTCCACTCGGTGCTCCTCTTGATTGATGTGTGTGCTTGCCTCGTCATCATACCAAACCTTCTTAATCCACCCAATATTATCATTCAACATATCCTAATCACCCTTCTTAGCCACATCATATCCAAGCCATCCCTCATCATACCCTAATCACATTCTTGTCACTTTCTAATCATTTCCACGTCATACCCAAATCATCCATTCATCGTATTTATCATCCTACTTATATCCAACTCATCATATCCTAATCATTCATCCTAACCAACCTCAGTCATTCAAATCTCCCCGTTCCACATCATCTTTATCCTCATCCCAATCATTTTTATAATCCATCCAAGTTACCTCACCTCATCATCACACATCGTCATCTTCATTCCAAGTCATATCAATTTTAACCCCATTCATCCAAGTCATCCAATCTTGTCATTATCCTTATCACTATCTATATCATCATCATAATCCAACCAAGTCACCTAAAATCGTCATTGCACTTTATCATCCTCATTCCAAGTCACTTCCATTTCACCTTAATTCATCCTAATCATTCTCCTTGTCCTTCCTCAACATCCTAACCATCCCATTCCTTATCATTCAACCACATCCTAATCCTATCCTATTCATCCTATTCATCATACTAATCATTCTTTATGTTTCCACCACATCCCCATCATAGCCTACTTATCACTTTCTAATCATTCCACCACATCTCAATCATAGCCTACTTATCACTTTCTAATCACCCCACTTTGCTCCAATTATAGCCTAATCATCATAATTGTGTCCAATTCAGCATGCATAATCATTACACATACTCATCTTCATTCTAATCCCGCCAATCACATCTCCAAACCATTCATTCCAATCCAATCACACCACATTCTAATCGTATCATAACCATTCATGATTATCCCATCCGTTTCATCTTTCATCATTCTTAATCGCCATTCTCCACAATCGTAGGGAAACTTGAAGCATCTACTCTCCCTATCGAATCCAATTGCAATGGTGTCAAAGCCATCCCCTAGATATCCAATCACATTCCTTTACGATCAAATTTCATTACAACATTCTATCTCATTTAGCCCTTGACATCAATAGAGGCTCCCAAACATAGTCTTCCTAAGGTTGAAACATAGGGGGAAACTGTCAAAGATCGACTGTATCATAAGTACAAATCTAGACCAAGAGACCTTGATATCTTTTTCAAATCAATCATTACTTGGTTTCATACCACAAGACTAGTTTAAGTCCATCCTTCCAAGTGAATTTTGAAACTCAAGGGTTCACTCTAATAAATCCTTTCATTCCCACCTCAAGGACTTGATAAATCCAATTTGTACTTTGATAAGGTCATTAGTAGACAAGAGTACCCTCTTGGAGCTAAACTTTTCGAAGACTATTATCATTCACCTCTATCATAAGTCTGTGCCTCATCACCTTGCATTATCGTCTCCATAGCATCCCGCAATCCACAACTCTTGTCTGGTAGAGACACGGTTGCAAAAACAAGAGAAAGGGAGTATGTCTTCCTAGTTATCCCTCATTCTAAACATTCTACACATTCCCACTAACACTGTCATTCTGGACACTTTCATTCTAATCGACATCCTAATCCTTATTCTTCTCCTTCTAGATCATCTCATAATCACATCCTGCTCATAGCTTCGTCATTCAACATACGTGCCCTTCTCTTTCACCTTTGACCGATCCGTTTCCTTTCGAGAGCATACTCGTGTTTGTCCCACCCCCTATCCTCTCGAGGGGGCATCATCACCCTATTCTTTCATCATCATCCCATTATCCTTTTCATCTATCCAATTCCTTAACTTCTTTGAAATGATGTTACTCGACACAAATTTTATCATCTCGAACATCACTTCAAAGAGGGGCAAAATGTAGCCTGAAAATCGTCACAACCAACTTCATTCATTCACACATTCAACCCTAATCCACCCGCATCACTTCGTCCAATCTGATTATTAATTAAATAATTTTTAATTATTTAATTAATTTCTTCTGCACCTTTATCATGTCATAAAAATCAATGTTCTACTATAGTTTGAAAATTAAATATTTTTTACTATAGTTCATCCCAAAATTAAATAAATTATCATATTTATTTAATTCCCTATTTTGTGCACTTTTGATTACTTTTTGTAATCATAATTATCTTCTTCTAACCCATGTGCACATGAATTAACTTTAATTAATTCATCATTACAAACCCCCATGTTTCTAGAAGTCCACTTTTCATCTAATGTACACACATGTACATGACAAGTGGTACTTTGGAAGCATGGGCAAATCTCCCAAATTGAATACATTTGTCCTCTTTCTTCCACCCCACTCCATGTGTCACTATTCACCTCAATTTAAAATTCCATGTGGCACTATTTGAACGCTATTCTTCTAATTTTAAATTCCACTTGTCCTCTCCATGGAATTTAAAATTCCTCACAAAGTCCAAGCCTTACCTTTTCATAAATGAGTCCTTACATGTCATACACCTACTCAATCTTGGTCATCCATCCATTCAAACTTGCATTCTCATCCATTGATCATCCCTTGAATCTTGGGGAAACCTTCTCATCCAATCCAATCATGCCACTTGTCTAATTCTCCCTGCTTGAGGATCTTCAAGCAATCTCAACTATTGATCCTTCAAATTGATCCTAGCCCTCCTATCCTATCCCCAAAAATCTATAAATTGAGGCCTCTGTTGGGAATTAAGGTGTCTCAACCTTGGTAATTCTCTACATTTGTAATGTTTGTATTTATTATTTAATTACCTATGTTGTAAATATTTGGAAAATCCATATTGTCATATTGTGGGATGTGGCACGGTGATGTGTCAATCCTATATGGATTATGACAACTTATATTTTTGTCCTCACATGAGGAGATAGGTGTCCCACTTAGTGGTAGGAATATTCTACCATGTGTCGACATCTTTCATGTTGTGTAAGGAATGTTTGATCGAAACGGTTATGATGGATTCCTATGACGAATCTAGGACATGTAAGAGTCAAAAATAGAAGGTTGTAAGACAGGAGATGACATGTGTCATGAAGCATCTTTGAATGAGGCATATTTGGGCGCCCCAAGGTGGAATATGACATGTTGTAAGAGAATATGCTATTTATAGCATGTGTATGACATATTCTCTTACAACTGTAAGTTGTAACCACTATAACAGATTCTATGATGGTCGTGTCATAAGAGCATCTTTCATAGACCATTTTGGAAATAGGTGACCCCTTTGGGATGGGAGCTGTGGACAAGTGTCAAGCACATTCTACAATGTTGACCAAGTGTCCTTGGGCGTGGGTTTTGGTCCATGAAGCCATGTTGGACGCCCATTCCAAGAAAGGTCCAATATTGCCTTGTATTTCCTATATATACAGGTCTTGGAGATGGAGTTTGTATCACAGGTTTACAGGTACTGTTATGCTGCCGGATTGACTCCAAATATGAGTGTTGAAGACCATTGAAGCTTGCATTGCAAGTGTATTGTAAACATTCTTTCAAATTTGTTAATACATTGTGCAGGTTTCTGAGTGTGGGGTTTTTTACCCAATAAGGGTTTTCCCCACTGTAAATCTTTGTCTCTCTTCTTCTGTCTACTTTCTGGTTCTTGTGTTTTGTTGCAATATCTCATGTTAATGGTTTAACATCACTGTAATAGTTAGGATAAATTTGAATTTGCATAGCCCTCTCCTCATTAGATTAGTGTAGGAAGCGATTTCCACACACCTAGCTTCCTTTTAGCCTCCACCTCCCATTTGGAACAAGTCATTTTATCCAAAGTTATTCTGCCAATTTGAGTGCTCACATCCATAGCTATTAGTGCAATTCAACTAGCGTAGATTAGTCTATTTATCCATCTAGGACATATCATCACTAGTTTGCTTAGATAGGGTGCATATTTTAGTATAAAAGCATAGTAGTGATTTACTCCAATCTTGAGGTCCCTTGGACTTGAGATTGGGTGCATTCTAGGTGTAATTTGCATCCATTTTAGGTCTCATTTTCATAGGTAGACAATATACATAGTATATTAAGCTATAGTTAATAAAGTATGGTTGTATCTCTATAGGTCAAATGTGTTATTGATTACACAGTTATATTAGTTTTATATAACAGAGATTGGATATATTTTATATGATGAGTATGATAACAGTATTCACAGATGTCAAGTATTATTTGTAAAAGTTTAATCTTTTCATTGATAATCAATTGCGACAAAGAGTTTCTCTATAATAATACTAGTACAGTATGAGAGAAATCACATATTATGTAATAAGCCATGTTAGGTGTGTATACTTCAATTGTAAAGGCTTTATGCTTTTAATAATGAAAAGTTATTATATTGTGTATATGAAGGACCTAGTGGTTGGATTGATAAAGCATTGTGTTTATATTGTTGTTAACCTTAAAATGTGATAGGTGAAAATATAGTAAATGCAAGCAGCATGTTTTGTACTTGAGTATATTTATAAATGAATATATGCATTATTACATAGATGCATTTATAAATATATCTTCATTGACATATTCTAAGGATTATTTCCCTTAATTATATGCTAGAACCAATTCAGATAGAACATAAGGGAATCATGCGTTCGAGTTCTTATATTATTTAAGAACATATTATGTTTAATTTTGATCCATAATGATAACATATGATTTTTATTGTGGGAGTTAATTCTTCTTAGAGTTAAGAACAATAGAGAATAAGTAACTCAGAATTATCACTACTTTTGTGGAGATGGTTTATTTTGTATAGAATCGATTAAATTTATAAGACGAGATTATCTTTTGATTATGAAGATGAGAATGCAGATTTGCACAACGGTATAATGATAAAGTTAAACTATCTGCTCGATCTCTATTCTAAACTTGACTGGTTGGAAATGTAGTTGGAGTTAAACTTTATTCATTGAACCAAGTCTAGAATAGGTTCAATATTTGATTAAGTTTGTATAATTGAGTTAGTATATACACTTGTGATCACTCAAATATGTTATGACAGTATGTGTTACCAATTTGAGATAGAGGTGCATGAACATATGACACACATATTCATTGGAAATGTGTTTGATTTCTAAAATCTTTGGCCAAAGTAATGCAAAATTACTGCTTGCATTGTCGGTTCACAGCTTCTCATTAGTATTGCATAATAGTCAGTATTATGTTATACTTAGCTAGAAGGATCTAGAGTTGTATGATAGATTGTTTGTAATAGAAACAACACTAGTTCTCTGAAGGCATGTTGGATCTTGTTGATTTCTTAAATCACTTCCCTGGTGAGAGTAGGGCCACTTCCAGGTGGAAGGTGTGCATGGGACCGTCAGTCTGTGGTTGGAGGTAAAGCACTTGGGTGATGCTCTCCCTCTTACAACTAATTATGCCGAAGACTTGGTATTATACATAGAGATTTGATGGCTTAGTCATATACATATTGTATTCCATTGATATTATTGTAATAATGATTACTTGTATAATTGTACTCCATAGCATCAAGATGATGATGCAATTTGTAATAAGTGTTTTATGAATGTAATACTGTTATTCATTGATTAGTAAATGTGGAATTTGAATAATTCTTTCTCAATTTTGATATTGTGAGATGATATAATGGTGCATTGATGAATCATTTAAAAAAAATTGTAGTGTTTATGTTTCAAATCTAGTTAAGATTTGTTTAAGTTAGCAGATAGGCATTCATTACATGTGGTATCAAATCACGGTTTGAACACTCGGGCCTATGAGCCTACTTTATAAGAAGTTGTTATAGATAGATAACATCAATATTATGTCTAAAACAAATAAAACCCTAAAAGTGGGCCCACCAAAATCTCCCAACCCAAAAAAACTTTTGAAACCCATGAAAATTGTTTTTTTGCATTCACCAAAAGACAAGAGGAAAAGAAAAAAATAGAAAAAGAGGAAGAGCAGTTTCCAAGATATCAGTCGGATCATGACTCTAATTTCTTAGTTTGTACTTAATGTACCTATGTAATATGAATGATGCAACATTTTTCTTTGGCATCTCTCAATATAAATCATGTTTCATATTATGTCCATGACTCTTAGTCTACCAAATGGATTATGGAATCAATGAATAGCCATTGTACTTACTCTGAAGAATTTCTTCTTCTTTTTGGTTTGTTTATGTTTTTTTTAGGTATTTTTGATTTATTTGTATCTTAAAAATTCAAATATTAATTTTATATATTGATCTAGATCCCAGGTGGTAAAAAGGACAACACTCTAGACAAGGACCTAGATGTGTTGTCTGTATGGGGAAGTAATATGAAGATAAGGGTTTAGACAAAGAAGAATGCTAGAAATGGAACATAACATTTTATTAATTTGTGTATTTTGAACATGACATACACTCAAAGGAGATGTATGGCTGCGTATTTTCTCCTATCTATCCTCTCTAGTCTTTTTATATATGCTTATACCTATTTGTTTATGTTACAAATGCACATTTATAGATTACATGTTCTTGATGACAAAGATCATTACGGAAGTTGAAATGATTGAGCTTCCATATGTGATGCTTTACCTCCCCAACAGTTAGAATTCTGGTCCCTCACTATGCTAACAACTGGCATGTCATGAAACGACTCCAAAAAATGTGTTGCACTATTGTGCAATGTTTTGAGATGTTGAATGGTGTTCAACACTAAGTTATGAATTATGCATCCTTTTTGCACTAACAAGTGTATCTATAGATGTGGCATAGAACCTATATAGAGTTTCCTGTGAAGTTATGCACATGATCCTTGGCGTTGTGTAAATGGCGCGTGATGTCAAGAGTTGTGCAAAAGTTGTATGATGTCTTTTGAGGTGTGTGGAATGGTTCCAATCATTGCACAATTGGTGCATGAAGCAAGGAGTTATGCATTGTGGTGCAACATGGTTCCCAACCTTGCATGGGTGGTGCATGATGCAAGGAGTTGTGCTCATTGGCACGACATGATTTCTAGTGTTGCACAATGGTACAAGGTGCAAAGAGCTACACATAGGATTGTGTACTACCATGCAAGTGACCAAGGTTGGCACTCATGCTTATGCAATAATACACAAATCATTCACCCCTTCTTGCAAAACCATTGTTACAAGATTTGCCCAGACTCAACGAGTCGCAAGCCGAGCAACCCTAAATGAGTATGGGAGACTTGGTAGTCGAGTACTCACTAGACTCACTGGGTTTTTTAGACTCACCAGACTAACTGAATCTAGGCAAGTCCTGCTAGGAAGACTTAGAAAAGTCAATGAAAATCAGGGAGAAAACTATAAAAAATAGAAAATGGTTAAATATAAAAGTGTGAAAGTCAAGATTTTTTGAAGGGTTTGGAGGATTTTTTAAGGCTATTTAAAAGAAATAAAATTATGAAAAATGGTGTGTATCATGAATGTCTCTGTCATCTCAAAGACTTTAATTTGGTCTTGGTGGTGGAGGCTCCACCCCTCGACTCTGCAATGTAGGGGCATCTGGCCTCTTTCAATTTTGGTTTTGTTTGTTTTAATATTTTGGTTTTCTTTTGTGAATAAAGTAGGAAGCTCTTTTTGTGATTTTTTTGGGTGTTCTTGGGGCTCCCGTCGCCTTGCATACTTGAACCTCATGTTGCCTTTTTGATAAATTTTTTTAGCCTTTTTATTTCTGTCGACCATTTCTAAGATATTTAATTTCTATTATTACCTAGAGGTCGTGGTTGGTGGTTGCCTTCATTTAAAAAGAAATTAAATAGCCTCCTATCGTGCATATTAAGTATGGACCAGCTGGCTAAGGGAATTCAAGGATTCGATGTGATTTTCTTTCCTTCTTGATGGCTCGACCATTTTTAGAAATAGCAGAAAGTCTGCATTTATCTTTGGTGATCGTGCTTCATGGCATTAAAGTTTGTCATGGCGTGCATGGCTATTTGTCTATCTTTTCATCTATGATTCCATTTTTGGAATCCTCTGCATATTGGGGGCATCGTGGATAGTCTTTTCCTGGAGGCGACTGTTATACTTTTATCCTCTACTGAAGACTCCATGGAAGCAGGTCATGGTCGACGTAGTTATTCCTCTGGTGGTAGTGACAAGATAAAGTTTGATTCTTTCTACAAACTGTGCAAAGACATATATACATGGTTGGTCATCTTCGATGAGGAGAGGTTGGAAGAGATAGAAAAGAAGGCTGTTAGAAGAGAGGCCGATGGTCTGAGATAGGCCGATCATTGCTAGACAAAGGTGCAGGTCAGACCGAAGGGAAGTAGAATGATATTGTGAGAGGGCCGACAATGTGGCGAGAGATTTAGATTTTTGGCTTGTGTTTGTTTTGATTCTCTGCATAAGAGAGGCTGACTATATGGCCGATATATGGTTTTGTAATGAACAACAATATTAAATAATAAAGCATATCTCATTTTCATTATTTCCTGTCACTTCCATATCATATTTCCTGTCATTTTTCTGTATTGCTCTTGTGGTTGATTTCTGAAAATGAAGTCATAAATGGTGACTGGCAAGATGTGCCATCACTCTATCCTATATTGTGTTAGGGAGTGTGCCAGAGGCACTACCCCTAGACCCCGCGAGAGGTGTTGCCCCTCGACCTCGTTGGGGGTGCTATCGCTAGACCCCCACAAGGGGCACTACCCCTCAACCCTACTAGGGGCGCTGCCCCTTGACCCCCAAAAGGGGCACTACCTTCACCACAAACAAATTTTGGGCAGTGATTTATCACCCATCACAGTAGAGGAGGCTGATCCACAATCAGTTGGATCACTAAGGTTGAGGATCTTGTCTTCAATGATGAGGACCTTGCATGGGTTGACCAGGTGGATAGAGAGGTAGAGGCAAGTAGTCATGGTAGAGGAGGAGGATAGAGCATGAGCAGACACATTGGATGTTGGTGTGAGTGTCACTAAGACACAAATAGATATCTATTGGGATTAAGTATGTCATACACCATACAAGTCCTAATATTTGAAATATTTATTTATTTGTATTTAGTATGCATGCACATATTTTGGGCATCCCACTTGAAGTGTCACTTGTATTTTGTATTTTGGTAAAAAAAATTATCACTTAGTGTTATGGGAGTTGCTAAATGCAACTATCACAACTTGTAATGTGTAAGAGTTGCTAAAATGGAAAGAGCTTGAAAAAGGAAATTACCATTGGAAACTTGACAAGCATGATTTTAGAAGATTGTGAAAGCATGATTTTAGGAGCTAAAAATGGAGTGCCATATTAGGAGAGTCAGTTATGATTTGAGTGACTTTCTATATTACGATGGATTTGATTCTCCATGACTAGGCATTGTAACTCATGGTTTTGAGTTTCTATTTTGGTGGTTTCTTGTATTGGAACTCCTATGAATTGAATGCTTGAGGAGAGGTGAGGAGAGGATTTTTATGTAGGCTTATGCTATCAGTTTTCCTCCAAAGAAGCAAGATGTAAATCTCCATGTTAAGTCTTTGAGACTACAAGTGTATTGTAACATTGTTGTTGCAAATTAATACATTGGTTTGATACTTTGGAGTGTGGGGTTTTTACTCGGAAGGGTTTTCCCCATGTATATTGGTGTTTCTTCTCTTCTGGCTATTTTCTTCTTCTTTCATGTTTTTAAAGTGTTAATTTACATGTTGTTATGTTGTTGAAATTTTCTTATATCTGTAAGCTACATTATCTTTCCTCTAAGGGTTAATGTGATGGGAAATCAACTATGTCTATTTTTGCTTTAAGGGCATAGTAGTATGTGCTTGCATCAAGTTATTGAATATTTGTTTAAGTAAAATATAGGATGTTGTAAGGTGCATGTTGGGTTCTCTTTTCCCTTTCAATATCATGATTGCATCATCATCCAATCTTAGACGTTGCGACTTGTGGTAATATTGGGCCGAGTGATGTAGGCTCCTCTAAGCCATAGACTTCTAGTTTTTGTTTTAATATTTGTTTTGAACTTGTGATGTCATGGATTTCATATTCCTTGAGTTTTGTATACATTTGACAATATTTATAGATCTAAATGTGTTATTTTGTTTAACTAAAATTTGCATTTATACTTATGTGATCAATGTATACTTGTGTATGTGATCAAAGTAGCTTCTATTTGATGAGTTTATTATGTCTTTGAGTTTTATTTATTAAAGGGTGCATGAAACAAGTTTTAAATCCTTAAAAATCTCTAAATTTCATGGGTTTTTCAATTTGCCGAGTCTTTGGTGAGTGGCGAGAGTTTAGGTCAAAATCTAGCTTGCCAAGTCTTGGGTGAGTCCAAACCTTGTAACATTGTACAAAACAATAATCCCAATTGTGCCAAAAGATACTTGTACAATCCAATGTGGTGACTCAATGGATGTTTAAATTGTGGAATCACTTCAGGAATCCAATATCTCTTACCATTCATTGATATTGTGATGCTCTAAGGATTAGTTGTGTACATATCTTGGTAACAATGCAAATAGGGATGCCCAATGATTATATCACTAGAATCAATTCGCGCAACATCACATTATAGCTCCTCATGAAAAGGATGAATAGCATATGAGAAACGACATTGACGTGTGACATGTATAGCTCTGGTGCTACAAAAACTAATCCATCCCAAACCATATAGCTACGAATGATCCATCATTCAACCTATGTACTTAAGTTATAGCTTAGAAAACAATCAATGATAGCAGTAATTTTTGACATGGTTGTATGTTTATTCCCATTTTATTTGACACCTTTTAAGTACTATTTTCTAGAATTACCTCTTAGCTCATCATAAGATTTAAATGGGGTACGGGACTATAAATTAAGAATTTACTGTTTGCAAATCTTTGGAGAATTACCTCTCAGCTCATCACAAGATGTACATGCCTAAAATACATAGTTGCAATAATAGCCAAGAGAAGAAATCTATTTCATATGTGGCCATGAAGGCAAGACGATTGCAGTCTTCAAATGGACATCTATTTTTGTTTGTAGTCAACTCATGGTTAACACTAAAATTATAGTAAGGCTCTGTTGTGAGCCAGTGAGTTTGCCCGCCTTGGGATCTCCATTGCACACAATAGTGTTAGAAGTGGTATGGCTGAGATACCACTCAAAGGAGGAAGAATAAAACTAACAGAGAGAGAGGAGACACAAAAAAATCTTACACAAATAGATATTTGTATTAATCAACAAAACTATTTTACATAAACACAAATACAACTCAGAGCTATGACTCTGTTTCATCTATCCTACAACTACTGACCTCTCTGGAGTTCGCTCGACATTACAACTATCCTTCTCTATTTGGATATACTCTTCTCTTCCTTCTAACTGTCTGCTGTGTGTGGCGGAAGTTGTCTGGAGCTCGACCCTCTATACTCTCTTAGTGTTGTATTCTTGCTTATTGTTGTTACAACAAACATTCCTTCTTCTCTACACTACATTGCTACTGCTGCTCACAATATTCTCTTCCCTTCTAACTATTCTACATTCTCATTCCTTCCTTTTGTCTTTTCCTTAGCTTCCAAAAAATTTCCGCTCAAAATTTGAACTCACCTAACAACATTCAATAGACTAACTAGCATTGAATAGAAACTGACAAGCCAACAAAGTGCATTTACAATTTGGTTAGGGGTGGCAGAATGAGATCTCTAGAGATCTCTGATGGGGTTGGTGCATTAATTGCATGCACACTCCAGATTAGATTTTCTAACACTCCCCCTTAATTTGGAGCCACATACCACTTTCATTCTATGTCTCTGGAGCTGTCTATAGCTGTCCAGAGCTATCTACAACTTTCTTTCCAAAGCTATCTATAATGCCCAAGCTATCTCTCTAGCGTTTAAAGCTCTCCTTCGACAGTGCCTTAGTAAATATATCAACGATCTGCTGCTCGAACCTACAAAATTGTAGTTTAATCTCTCCATGCTCCACGAACTCCCTTATGAAATGATACCAGATCTCTATGTGTTTACTTCGTCCATGGAAGATTTGATTCTTTGTCAAGGCTATGATGGAAACATTGTCACAAATTATGGTTGTACTATCTTCTTTCTATTCATTCAAATCTGCAAGGATTATTCTCAACCAAATAGCCTGACATGTTGTTGCATTTGTTGCTATGTACTCTGCTTCAGCTGTGGAGAGAGAGACAATGGGTTGCTTCTTTGATGCCCATGAAATGGGTCTTGAACCCATGTGGAACACATATCCAGATGTGCTCTTTCTGTCATCTATACTTCCTACCCAATCACTGTTAGTGTAACCAACCAGCTAAAACTCACTAGATGTGGTGTATAATATGTCATAGTCTTGCATTCCATTGACATACTATAGGATTCTCTTTCCTTCTTTCTAGTGTGTGTCCTTAGGTTTCTCCATGAACCTAGATATTAGGCTTACCGCATACATTAAATCAAGCCTTGTAGCAGTCAAATACATCAAACTTCCAACCATACTCTTGTAGAGGGTTGGGTTCACTTCATTGCTACTGTCCTCTTTGCTCAGTTTCAGACATGTAGCTATTGGTGTTGGAGCAGGCTTACTGTTCTGCATCTTAAATCTCTTCAAAATCTGTTTGGCATAGGTAGTTTGCAAAATGAATATGCCAAGCTTAGTTTGTTGGACCTCAATGCCAAGAAAATATCTCAACAAACCTAGGTCAGTCATCTCAAACTCTTTCTTCATCACTTCTTTGAAATCAACAATGAAAAGATCACTATTCCCAATAAAAATCAGATCATCTACATACAAAACAACAATTTAAATCTCATTGTTGGCTGCTTTGATGTAGAACAGGGGCTCACTACCACTTTTGCTAAAGCCCTTACTCAGTAGATAGGAATCTATCCTATGGTACCATGCCCGATGTGCTTGCTTAAGCCTGTAGAGAGCTTTTCGGAGCCTGTATACCTTATCTTCATGCCCTAGGACTTCATAGCTAGGTGGCTGCTCCACATACACCTTTTCCTTCAACACTCCATTCAAAAAGGCTAACTTCACATCCATTTGATATACCTTCCACTTGTGCTGGGCTGCAATTGCTATGATTGCCCGCATGGTTTCTAGCCTTGCAACTAGTGCATAGATCTCATCATAGTCTCTTCCATGCTGCTGTTTATATCCCTTAACAACCAGCCTTGCTTTATGCCTTTCTATCTTTCCCTCAGTAGTACTTTTGGTCTTATAGACCCACTTGATTCCAATCACCTGTTTACCCTTGGGTAAGGTTGTTAACTCCCATGTCTCATTCCTTTCTATTGCATCCAACTCTTCATCCATGGCCTTACGTGCCATTTTTCTTCTTTCACAACCTCTTCAAAAATTGTTGGATCACCATGAGAGAACAAAAAAAGTCCAGATTTTCATCTAAATCATCATACCTGGTGTCTTCATAAATTTCCCTCACGCTCCTTGTCTTTCTCGGCATTAGAGAAGTGAGCGTAGGATCTGAACTGCTTCTGGAGTTACTTCTTCTTGACTTCGGAGTGCTCTGGAGCTGACTGTGATGCTGTAGTATTGAACTAGCTGAATCTGAACTATTCCAGGAATGGCTCCGGAGAGCTCCAGAGTTGGATCCAGAGTGCTCTAGGGCTAAATCTGCTTCACTGCTAGAAATTCCTACTTCATTTCCACCTTCTTCATCATCTATGGGTATTGTTGATGAGATACCTATGGTGGTGTCAACCGTGCCATCCCACGATTCATTCTCAATGAATTCTACATCCCTGCTGATTATGACATTCTTTGTGACAGGGTTGTACAACTTGTAGCCTTTTGATTCTTTACTGTACCCAATGAAGATACACTTTTCTCCTTTGTCATCAATCTTTTGTCTTTTCTCCTTAGCACAAATGCATATGCCACACACCCAAAAATCTGTAGGTGCTCCACACTCCATTTGTCATTTGTCCATGCTTCTTATGGAATTCTATCTTGTATAGCCTTCATGGGACTTCTATTTAGCAGATATACTATTGTTGTGACTGTCTCACCCCAATAATCATAAGACAGTCCCTTTACCTTTAGCATGCTTGCTACCATCTCTGTGATGGTTCTATTTTTTCTCTCAACAACTCCATTTTGTTGTGGAGTATACATGGTTGTGAACTATTTATGAATGCCTTCATACTTGTATAAATTCATAAATTCTTTGGAGATATATTCTCCCCCTCTGTCCTTTCTGAGGACCTTGATATAATGGCCTCTTTGCTTCTCAGCCAAGGCCTTAAACTCTTTGAACTTCTCAAATGCTTCAAATTTATTCTTCAAGAAATAAACCCAAGTCTTTTTGCTATAATCATCAATGAAGGTAATGAAATAAACATTCCCACCTAGTGTGGGTGTCTTCATGGGGCCACACAAATCTGAATGCACCAACTCCAATGGTGCTCTTGCCCTCCTAGAATGCCTTGATTGAAAGGGTTGTCTATGCTTCTTTCCTAAAATGTAGGCTTCACATTTTCTATCAGGCTCAACAATTGTTGGAAGCCCTCTAACCATGCCTTTTTTGGACAAAAGACTTAAACTAGAAAAACTCAAGTGCCCATACCTTAAATTCCACAGCTTGGATGGGTCTTGGATGACTGTCTTGAAGGATGACTGTTGAGCCACTATTGTAGACATCATCTGGTTGACTCCAGAGCCATCCAAAGCCATCTGGAACTTGACAGGTGCAGCTCCAAAGAGCGCTAGAGACTGCAACCTAAGGGGAAACATTCTATTTTTTGTCATCTACACTGCTACAATGACCTTTGTGCTACCATCCCTATCATAGATGATGCACTCCCCTTTCTCCATTAGGATTCTATACCCATTTTGGACCATCTATCCAATGCTCAATAGGTTGTGTTTTATGCCTGGGGCATAATAGACATCTTGGATCTACATTTTCTCACCTTGCTTGGATAGGACTGAGATGATGCCTCTTCCTATGACAGGAACCTTTTGACTGTTCCTTATCATGATCTCAGACTTGACACTCTTGTCAATGGAGGCAAACAAATTTGCATTACCACTCATGTGGTTGCTACATCCATTGTCCAAGTACCATACTTCAGGGGTGCTTTGCTCAGCAAGGTTACACACAATAAAGACCTTAGACTAATTTTCATTTTTAGCCTTGTTCTCATTTGCCACATTAGCATATTGACTCCCTTGGTCACATTGTTTCTTCCTGCACTCATTTACAAAATGACCAAACTTGTGACAGTAGTAACACTACACATTTGACTTATCATACCTCTAGTTGGAGCTACTACTCTTCTTGTTTTGGAAGTCTGTTTGGGAGGTGCTAGCCTCCTCTTGATTGTTAGAGTCTCCTCTTCTAGAGGTGCTTCTACCTTAGCCCCTTTGACCTTTTCCTCTGCCATTTCTTCCTCTTCCCCTACCTCTCACATTTCCTTGTGCTTTGAATGCTTGTTCTAGGGAAGGAGCAAATCTATTTAGCCGTTGCTCATGGGTAAGAAGTGAACCCATCAACTCAACAAGTGCCATTTTTGAGAGATCTTTTGTCTCTTCTACGGTAATGACTATTGGGTCAAATCTAGGGGGCAAACTTCTAAGGATTTTGTCTATAATCCTTTGCTCATCTGTGGTTTCTCCATTTATCCTTAACTGATTAACTAAGGTGGAAACCCTTGTCTAAAATTCTAAAATAGACTCATTGTCCTTCATCTGCAGGGTCTCAAAATCTCTCCTATGTAGCTGGAGTTTCACTGATCTCACCTTGTTAGTTCCCTTGTAACTGTTTTGCAATATTTCCCATGCTTCTTTGGCATAGTTAGCTAGTATTATTCTAGAGAAAATACCCTCTATCAAGGCTTCCTTAATCAAACTGAGGGCTTTTGCATCATTTCTTCTTGTCTCCTTCAGCTAGTTCTTCTGGGTGTTGGACAGGGCTACAAAAGCATTTCGGTCAGTCACATCTGTGAACCCATTGACCACAAGATCCCACAAATCATGACTGACCAGATTGGTCTTCATCTTCTTTGCCCAGACATCATAGTCTTCCCATCAAATATGGGTGGTTGCTGCCAACTCTTGCTATCTCCTCCAGCCATTCTTCTAAAACAAAAGGGAGACTGTTAATACCCAGAAAATCTTAGGGCTTTTCCTCAATACCCAAAAATCTAAAACTCTAGATCTACTAACCTAGGCTCTGATACCATGTTTGAAGTGGTATGGCTGAGATACCACTCAAAGGAGGAAGAATAAAACTAACAGAGAGAGAGGAAACACAACAAAAACTTGCACAAACAGAGATTTGTATTAATCAACAAAAACTATTTTACATAAAAACAAATACAACTCAGAGCTACAACTCTGTTTCCTCTATCCTACAACTACTGCCCTCTCTGGAGCTAGCTAGACATTACAACTGTCCTTCTCTATTTGGAGCCGCTTTTCTCTTCTAACTGCCTGTTGTGCGTGGTGGGAGCTATCTGGAGCTCGACCCTCTACACTCTCTCAGTGTTGTATTCTTCCTTGTTGCTACTACAACAAACATTCCTTCTTCTCTACACTACAGTACTGTTGCTGCCCACAATATTCTCTTCTCTTCTAACTATTCTACATTCTCATTCCTTCCTTTTGTCTTTTCCTTGGCTTCCAAAAGTCTACCACTCAAAATTTGAACTCACCTAACAGCATTCAATAGGCTGACCAACATTGAATAGAAACTGATGGGCCAGCAAAGTGCATTTACAATTTGGTCAAGGGTGGTAGAAGGAGATCTTTGGAGATCTCTAACGGGGTTGGTACATTAATTGCATGCACACTCTAGATTAGATTTTCTAACAAATAGTTGACTCTTATTTAGCATTCAAACTTAATGGCATACCTGTTGATTCACACAGAGATTTACATTGTAGAAATGATGGTTGGGTAGTGACCAATCTACATTTTCTCTTTGCACAATAATACAAGTTGGATCTCTCTCTCTAGTTTCTACAAAGGAAAATAGTTCTTTACTTTTTAGTTTCCCTTTCATTAGTTATACCTCAACAAAAGATACAAGTAAGGCATTACTTAATAAGCTTTCTTAGCAGCCTCTATCTAGCCTACATGCTAGGCATGCTTTGGTCATTGTTGAGCATAAATTTGAACATATTGTGTGGATATGGCTTGCAACAAAGGAGGATATTAACATACCATTATTAGCATAATAGAACAAATACAATAATTGCTAAACAAATGCTAACACAAGGCACCTTCTTGGGAACTTTTAACGCCTCCGCTTCATCCAAAGCCTATTTCATGATTTGTTGCTTTGCCAAAAAGTAAGAACTCAACTGCAAAAACAATTGTAAAGTGATATGAGCCCAACCATAACTTTACTTTAGCTTAACTGATATTATGGAATTGAAGTTGAAGAATGAAAATCTAGGCAAAGTAACGCATAAAACACAAGGACACAAAGTCCTAACTCTTAAAGCTCCAAAGTCCAAAATATCAACTAAAGAAATGGAAAGGAGCCGAACAAACAGATATCTGAAATTTGGCTGAAAACTGAATCTTATTTTCCATGTTTATGTTTATTTAAACTAGAGAAAAACATAATATTTAAGGGAAAATCTAATTTATGCTAAGACAATAGAGAAAAACAGAATTATTTAAGGAAAAAGTTAATTAATATTATATATAATATTTTGTATATAGCCTCATAAAATTTAGGAAGCAATTATTCTTCCTATAAAATTCTTTCATAAATTAGGTCAATAATATGTAAATTAGGCAAAGTATATATATGCACATAGATATAATATACATAGACTATATAGGTCATAATAATTATTTTTAAATAACAACTTTATTTTTTTTAAATAACCAATATTTTATATTCTTAAAATACTAACAATTAAATATGCTTTTATGTTTAAATTACATGAAATAATTATTATATATATTATATATATTAAATATAGTATGAAAAGCATTAATTATTAATTAATATTCTTTAATAATTATTAGATAATTGTTTAAATATAATAAATATTGTTTAAATAAAATATTATATATTAATGATAATTATTCAATGTATTATATATTTAATAATATATTGAGACAATACACAATCCTTTCGGACAGCCTCGATGCGTTCAATCTGGGCACCTAGTTTGTTCTCTACATAGGCGTGTGATATCATTATTACTAGCAATCACACCTTTGTGTGCAATGGGTACACCGAGGAGTTCAAGAAGTTCAATTGCCATATTTTAAGTGAATGATGACTATCTTGTATCCTTATGGTATATGTTATTTTTTTGTTTTCTTGATTGTCATGAAACAATTTGCATAATCTTAATGGATTTCAAGATCCTTGTGTTTTGCTTAGTAGGTACTTCAAATGTGTGAGCTTTCATGTTTTGTGTCTAGTCTCTATTTGCATGCATCCCCTTCTTAAAAACATTATGCATATATCACTATCTCCCCCCTCTTTGTCTGCAATGGTTATGATGAAAATTTGTGGAAGTTCAATTTCCATGTTTTTAAGTGAATTAAATCCCTATGGCCCATGTCATTATCTAGAATTGAAAGAGCTTTGTTGTATTTATTAAATGTCATGAACCATTGATAACACTTGAATAATCTCTCTCTCTCTCTCTCTCTCTCTCTCTCTCTCTCTCTCTCTCTCTCTCTCTCTCTCTCTCTCTCTCTCTCTAATACAAACCTAGGATTTACAATGTTTTGATTCCTTCCTCTTTGATCAAATTATGCTTTTAATGATTTGAGTTATGAAACTATGGTCCTAGGACACATCTTCAAATATGATAACTTAGATCTCAATTTAGAGGACTTGACACACAAGCCGATGAGCAACGATTGTGTCAAGATTAAATATAAGTAGAAATACAACTGTATAGAAAGGGGAAGTTTTTGAAGTATAGGCACGTATTGTAGGACAATGGTGGAAGAACACATGCGGGAAGTAGTTATAAGTGCCAACTAACTAAATGAATGGACATGTGTGAGGATTCAAAGTTGTTATGTTTAAAGATATTCTTAATTATTTTATCAAAGGTATAGCCACCATACTTAGCTATCGACCTACATTGATATCCTTGTTGATGCATCATCTACTAATTGGTCGATGTATATCCACATAGATAGACTTAGATGCTTGCAAGCTTTAATATCATACATTAAGGACTCTCCCTATCAGTTACAATAAGAGTACATGTGACCATCGATCTATCATCATGTGGGCCATGAAAATGACATAGCCATTATATTTTTCTTTTTATGCTTCCTATTTTAATTTGGATGGGTTGATACATAAAAAGTTAAAGACGTTTTTTTTTCAAAATTCAACCAATGTCTTAAAACTCATTTTATATGCCTTCTATATATCATTGTTTTTGATATAATAAGGTGACAAAAACTAGGGGCCGAACCCTTTTACAAAACCAAGCCTAGGGGGCAAGAAAATAGTGTACTGACAGTACTCAGCCAGCATAGAGAAAAGACTAGCAGCACAGGCCCAGCAACCTTGCTGTAAAACAAAAACTAGAAAAGCCCAATAGACTAAGCAACAAGGTTGCAAGGAGAATAACCTAAACAATAGAAAAACTAGACCTATCAGGTCGAACACCCTTGGCACAAGTGCGGTTCAATGAAACATGCTTGGGAAGACCTCGCTTCCTCCTTTGGACAACAATCCAAAGAATATCATCTCCGTCCATAGAAATAGGAGAAGGAGAAACTCTCTCTAAATCCTTGGAAGGGGGTGGAGCCTGGGGCACAACAATATCAGCCCCAGCAACAACCTGTGTACCTATAGTAACAATCTGAGACATATTAGTAGCTGAAATCTCTACAGTAGACCTAGTAGCAGCAACAATAGCAGGGGAGGTCCCTGTAGCAATTCCAGAAACAACAGCAGATCCAACAACACCAGCAATAGGGGAGGACCCTGACAACACAACAATCTCGGTAGCAACAAAACCACCAGCAAAAGTATCCATAGCTGTAAAATTAGGAACCCCCTCAATATCAGGAGCAGACCCATCATTATCAGAAGAAGATTCAACCCCCTCTGACCCAAAAATATCCTCAGTAGCACCAACTATAAGATGTTCATGCAACTTGCATTCTTCCACCAGGAGGAAGAACGAGGGATCTTTAAGTGAGGACACCCAGAAGCTAGATGACCCGTAGTAAAGCATCTATGACACCGGAAGGGAATACCTTCATAGTCCAAAATCTGCCTCCAAGAATTATCAGCAACCTACAGCATAATCTCAACTGAGAGAGGCTTAGAGAGATTGAGATCCACAAGAACACGAGCATATGTGGTATGCAAAAATAAGGTAGTCGCTTGATCTACCATAATAAAAGAACCCAAAGAATTGTCAATACCCTCATAACAAGATTTGCACCAAAGATGTAGCAAAAAATTCAGGAGACGAGTCCAAACAGGCATTCTATTGAAAGACTCAGTCAACAGGGTAAAGGGGGGAACCCAAGGCTTGAGAAGGAGGGCATGATTGTCCCAAAACCAGGCCTGAGTATGAAGAATAGCATTTCGATCAAAAACTTAAGTAAAAACAACAACAAAGAAACCCTTTGCACAAGGGTAAATTTCTATTTTCCCCTCCGTGATAGGGCGCCAATGCTTCAAAATCCAGAGGTTCAAATCACCCAACCAAGGCCACCAACGGTGAAATCTACAAATCAAACCCTGCTCAGAGAAATAGTCTATATTTTTTAAAACCTCATCCCCTAGGACCACTACAGGGGGAGGCAAGTCTGACTGAGAAATAGATCTCCTAGAAACCAGAGCAGCAACAGCATTAGCAGCCTCCTCACATCGTCGAGGAGAACCACAACTAACAATCTTTGCATAAGATGTAGTAGTAATAGTAGCAGCCCCAGAAACGGATGGCATACCAACAGCCGCAAACACCCCAACAGCAGATGGAACCCCTACAAAAAAAGTAGTAGACGAGCCCTAAAAAGTAGCAGTTGTAGTCACGGACGGCACTCCAACAACAACTCTAGCAGTTGAGCGCACGGACGGTGCATCAACAGCCGTAGCCACACCATTAGCAGAAGAAAACACACCAGCTGCAGGCACCCCAATAGTAGATGGAACCCCAGCCATACGTACGGACAGCACATCAATAGTCACACCAGCTACTGAGCCCACAGATGGTGCACGAACAGTCGCAGCCACACCATCAATAGAAGAAAACCCAACAGCAACAGATTGAACCCCTGCATGTAAAGTAGCAAATGAACCCTGTAAGGCAGCAGCTGTAGACACAAACAACGCTCCAATGACAAAAGTAATTGAGCCCACAGACGGCGCACCAATAGCTGCAGCCACACCAGTAGCAGAAGAAAACCCTACAATTTGTCCAACAATAGACGAATCCTATGAACCAGGAACATGGGCAGGAAGAGGAGTGGGAGAGCCCATTTCAAAAAAAATACAATTTGTTGTATTTGACTATAAGAATACAATTTGTTGTACTTTATTGTTTTTAACATTTTGTTCTATATAATATATTATGTCTCTATTTCATAATTTATATTATATAAAACATAATAGATCAAAATAATTTTTTTTATACACAAAATAAATAATTACTTAAATAAAAAATATTAAATCTACAACAAATTTTATATAAATATATAATAGTAGATATATTTATTTAACTCCATTAATCTAATTTTTTTATTAAAATCAATTTCATCATATGTTAAATAAATGTCTAACTTACATTTTTGAATATATCATTTAAAGAAATGGAAAAAAATCTAAATATAAAGTTTTTTAATACAATATTAAATTATAAATTTGTATATTTATATTAAATATATTATGTATATTTATTATTTAAGTAGATCTATTTTATATATAAAATCTATATTTAATTATATTTATTATTATATTTTATATAATGTAAATTATTTTGTATTATAATATTATAGTATAAAATTGTATATTTTTATTACATATATTATATATGTAATATTCATATTATATATAATCTTTTATTTAATTATAAATATAAGTATAATATAGTTTTCTTATATAAAATTAATATATAATAAAATAAAAAATATTTTTGGAATATTAAATATATAAATATACAATGTTTTTGATTAATGGTCAAACAGGTTTTGAAGGGACCTGAAACCCTTTACAACCAAACACTGTCAACATGACAGCAAGAGAGACGCCAACAGCGCCTCAACTACAACACACAACCAAACATCAGCATCCCAGAAGCTAACCACGAAGAAATAGCAACAATGTTGCGCCCAAACTCACTAGAAAAGGAGAGAAAACACTAAACCCACCTACAAACAAAACCCTATCCACATTCTTATGTTCTCGCACTTTCCAAGGTTAGAAACCCTCAGGCAAAGAAGCCCTTTTCCTAGGATCTGAAACAACCAATTCTAGAATAGATCCAAAACACAAGAAATAAACCAACATAAAGTCACTGGGACATGAAAGAGCATGTTCTTCAAACCTTCAACAGGGTTGGACATGAAACCTTCATACTCACCTTTAGAAGCAACCATGCTCCTCAGGTAGAATAAAATAATAGGGCTACCATTTTCTTTTGGCCCTTTATCTAAAAACATCACTTTCACCACAGAAGAACCAAACAAATCTATCTTAGTTGCTAGGACATAGTCTGCGAAACAAGCCCATCCTCGCCTTCTCCAGTCATAAGATTAAACAAACAAAAAAGGCAGCACTATCTCAAGAGATCTGTTCCACCAATAATCATCAGAGTTGGGAAAACATCCATCTCGCCCAAATCCAGCCACACCTCTCTGCTTCTCAACATAGAGAGAAATAACAAAGGGCTTCCATATTCTACTAGCCCATTTACTAAAATCTTCAATAAAGCGTTTGTTCCCAAATAGGGAAAACCTCCTCTTGGAGATAAGAAACTTACCAAGAGAAACAAGTTTCTAAAAAATCCCACCCAGAATCATACCCATGTCTGAAACTTGGATCAAAAAGCACTGGGGACCAATAAACTTTCTAGCACAAGCATATGCCTCATAGAAATTCACATCTAAGATCATGAAATGCCTCTCAGATGACTAAGTTGAACCACCACAATCACATAGGCAATGACTGCATGAAGGATCCTTGGGTGTCGAAATTGACACCAAACCCTCTCTAATCTTGGTTGAAAGGTTAAACCAACAATCAGAAGTTTCTTTTACAGGGGAGCCTCTATAAGCACAAAGATCCATGGGGAAAATTTCCACCAACAGGCTCGAGACTGCCCCAAAGGCAGATCTTGAATCACACTGCCCCCACAAGCATACAAACCTAGTGGTCAACTCCAAAACCCATACCACCCACTGCCATTGTGGATGACCTCCACCTTGAAGGCCTCCACTACAACACAGATCTACCTGGTCTCATCACCGAATGAGGGGCAGAGTTGAATGCACCACATGGTGGCTGCATCCCCATCTTTAATCTTGGTTGAAAACTTAAACCAAGAATCAGAAGTTTCTTTTATAGCAGAAGCCTCTGTAAGCACCAAGGTCCATGAGGAAAACTTCCTCCAACAGGCTCGAGACCATCCCGAAGGCAAATCCTGAATCACACTGCCCCCACAAACATACAGACCCAGTGGAAGGCCCCAAAACCCAAACCACCCATTGCCATTCTAGACAACCTCCACCCTGAAGACCTCCACCACAACATAGATCCGCCTGATCTCATCACCGAATGAGGGGCAGAGCTAAACACACCACAAGGTGGCCGCATCCCCATCCTCATCTATGTCTCCTTCACCATCCTCTGCACTGAGGACGCCAACAGACCCACTTCCGCTCAACATCACTCAAAACTATATCATTTATGGTATATAAATATACAATATTATACTATATAAAATATATGATATATAATATTATTTTATAATATTGTATAAAAGGAATCACAAAGAAAATACACATCAAATAAAACAAAATAAGATATATTATTTTATAATATATTATGTTATGTATTTTATATACCCTTGATGATGAAACTACTCTCTCCCATCTATCTCTCCCACTCTATCTTTCTCATTTCATCTCTCTAAATCTCCCCTTCCCTTCTCTTCTTTTTTGTCTCTTTTTTTAATAAATTGTTAATAAATATATTTATTAGTACAATGTAAGAATTTACTATTTATTAAATATTTAAAATATAATTACTTATATTTAATCTAAATACCCATAACAATTTAAATATATTATATAACTATATTAAATATTTTAAATAAATAGTATATAACTAAAATCTCATATTATATAAAATTAAAATATTAATGACTTGGAAAATATACATAAAGTTTTTATATATAATTCAACTATTCATCTATAAAATTAAAATTAAAATACGAATGTATATTTAAAAATTTAAAATTATAAAGTTAATGTTGTCCACATTTGAATTTTTAAATCCATAATTTCATTAAATATGGCTATCATTGGAAAGGAGGAGCTTTAAAAATTTAATATTAAAAACAAGGATCCCCTAAATATTATTTAAATAATATTTAAATGTATATCTAGTAGAAGGGCACTTAAATTTTGTTTCTAAATTACATTGTTCATTCCAAATAAAAATATACTTGACTTTTACAAACTGGTAATTACAAATATAATAAAAATCAATGAGTATTTAAAATTTAAAAAAAATCAACAACAAATAATATATTTTTAATCGTATTAAATAAAACCCTAAAGAATATTGATTAAAGAGAAAAATAATATATATTAGGAGAAGCAAAAGGTATTGTGAGCAATAAAAGCATCAATACCAAATACACATATGCCCTTCTCCATGTAATCCACTACAAACATCCAGATATAATGTGTTTAAGGACCTTAATTATAAGAAGATTATGTCTTAGTGTGTGATTTTATTCAATTTATTGTTGCTATTATTATTATTATTAGTTTTATATTACAGCTTGCATTAGACCCGTATCAATACCTCAGATTGCACCAGGCAAGCTCCTCAATGTGTATTGTGTACCTTCATTAATATGTCCCATTCAAAGAAACTGAATAAGCCGGCCGATAACAAAAATAGGGGTTTACAAAAAAAAAATTGGGGAAAAACAGTGAAAAACGGCGATAGCAGAACTGGCAAAATCCAATGGCGGAGGGTGTTGCAATCGTCTTGCATGCCTCTACAGGAATTGAGACCATAGATTCACAAAGTCATCCCACTCTCTCATAAAGGGAACGTCGTCAGCATAATTATGTTTGTGTATATGGGATTGTGTAGGTGGGTAACTCATAGTTGGTAATTAGGAAAGGGTCCTATCTATCCTCTATTAGAGGATCTTTTTGGTGGAACAAGGGGTCCCATGAAACTAAAAAAATGTTTCCATACATTAGAATTTTTTTCTTCAAAATAAGAGAGCCCTTACTTTTAGTTTGTTGATTTTGAAGGGGTGCATTTGGGGTGGGGTTGAAACTTTCACCCACAAGCTTAAGGATTTTTTGCCAGTTTTTTGATTCTCACCATTTAATTTAGGAAAATTTTTGGAAGGAATTTTTTTTTTTAAATTATTTTTAATCTTTTTATTTGTGGGTCCTAAAAAATTGCTACTAAATCATTTAGCACTAGTATTTTTATATTTAAAAATATATATCTAAAGTACACCAAGGGATATCTCTTTTCCATTTATTTGAAAAAGAAATTGGAAAAAATAAAAAATAAAAACCAAAAAAGAAATTGAAAATAAGAAAATCACAAAAACTATCGAACCAAAAAAGAAATTGGAAAAAATAAAAATAAAAATAAAAAAAGAAATTGGAAAAGATAAAAAAGAAAAACTAGAAAAGAAATTGGAAAAAATAAAAACTAAAAACTAAAAAAGAAATTGGAAAAAATAAAAAAAATAAAAATAAAAAAAATGAAAATAAAAAAATCACAAAAACTATGGAACCAAAAAAAATATTGGACAAGAAATTTTTTCCAATGAATCTTATTTACATGAATTTATTTATTTAAATATTTTATGATTTTTGTTTATAGAATCTAAATGTTTATGGGAATCTGAATCTTTCAGCCCTTTTTGTGAGTGTACAACGCCTCTCGACATAATTAAACTATTATAAAAAAAAAACTTATGAGACCACCAGCTCCCATAAATATTGGAGCTTTAAGTTTTAAGCCTATTTGTAACTACAAAATTAATGAGATCACCTATTTTAAAATGCTCCTAAAAAATTTCAGCAACACCGTTGAGATAATTTGGGAAGCCACCCTCCATGGGACCACAGCCTTAGTCACTTAAAAGGTGGTGTGATGGTGAAAATAGTATACTATACACTTTTTTTGTTATTTTGGGTTTATTATAACATGGTTGTCTTTAATGTAATAATTAGTGTACAAGCAATATGTTTCAGTATAAAAGTTAGTAAATAATATAAGTTTAACTTGATTTTATATGCACATATTTCTAGTGAATAGTCTTGATTCTTTGTTTATCGATTTGTTATCTCAAATTAAATTTGGAGGTGTGAAACTAACCCAATTTTGTTTTGCAAGTGCAAAAATGATCCTAGAAATTGTAAATTTAAATTTAAATCTAGGCCCAAGTTGGTTGTCTCCAACTAGCCCCAACTTGAGCATGAAATTCATTAATTTGTGTGCTAAGGTGTTGTATTTAATGCAAACCTTGGTCCTATTTCATCATCACCTATCCAGGCATCATAGCATTATTATTCGAGCATGTCATAGAGCATCAACATTACATTATCAACTAGCATCAACATCCTAAGCATCATTATTTATTTGCTTGTTGTCTTCAATCATTGTATAAAACCATTGAATTGGTAACAAGGGTTTGACCAAAGGAGAATAATACTAGCCTAGAAATCTCCTCAATAATGTATATCAACATCACTCCTTTTTAGACACAAATTCGAAGACGAACAAGTTCCAAACATCAATTTATTTACACAACATTTTCATGATAAGGTTTAGATATGCAAGTAGAGTTCAAGTCTATGGACACAAAAGTGAACCAAAACATCAAAAAAAGGTTTACTAACACAAAGGTGTTTGTCTAATCATATTTAGAGCAATGATAAATTGGAAAATCAACTAGTGACATCTATTACAAGGAATCTTTATCAACTTTAGAGGTAAGTATTGTGTTGTTTATTTAAATTTAAGCATTTATTTCATTAGCTTAATCAATCCTAGCTCATTAATTCTGGGGTTAATTAATTATCTTGGTTGATTATTTATGTACCCTAAAATTTTATTTGAAAATCTTGTTTATTTTCCTTTTCATTTTGGTGCAATCATCCAAACTCATCCCCTAGATCTTGGCCTTAGGGTTTTACTTCCAATTTCTAATTCATTTTTTAAAGCTAAAACCTTTTTTATTTTTAGAGATTTAGATCATTATCATTTCCCTTGTTTTATCTTTTTCATCATTTTAGGGTTTGTGTATTGACTTTATGTTAGTCTCACTATCATCCTCCTTTGCCTTTGAGAAAAAGTCCTCGTCTCAATTGTACAAATGCTTAAAACTCAATTGATCATGAGACATTTTATGGTATGGTTGATAACAATCATAATTAGGATAATAATTTTGATCATCATGCATACACTTGAAATAAATAGATAAGAAAGATCTTGCTTTTGTTGCACACTTACTTTCTCCAAAGATTGCCACTTTAGCTAGTGTTGCTTCTCCTACACAATTCATTGATGTTCTTCGTAAATTACTCATTGATAAATCCTTTGGTTTAGATTTTATTCAAGGAATTGATACTAAGTTTAGCTCTTCAAGCTCTTTCCCTAATGTATCTTCCCCTCCCATGCAAACTTGTTCTTCCGTTATCACCCCTCCTACTTCATATGTTTCTCTTTGTTAGTGTAGGTTTTTATTTCCTAGTTGGGTTATTTATTTTTCCCTATATTCCTAGGTTTTTCCTACACTTCTATTAATCTCTCTTAGGTTAATAAAGCATGTCTTATTAGGTGAGTGGTTACGAGGTGTCACCTTCCTACATGTGAGCATACATTAGCTATCTTGGGAAGATACTTTGCTATCTTTAGTCCGATAGATTGTTGCTCCTCATTGGTCGATGTTGCCACCTCCTCCCTCTCCCTGGTCTATATAAGCTTGCTACCTGGCTTATATTTTGTATCTCTTGCTTTTGCATCCTCTTAATGCTGTTTTGCTTCTAGCATTTGCATTACTCTATTGGAGACTAACTCTGTGTTGCTATTTTGATTTCATATCATTTACATTCATAGTTTAGATATATATTCTTTGCACTAGTTTTATGGGTTAATAATCTTTTCATATTCTAACACTCTTGTTGTCTAGTACCTACTCTTTGTGTTCATTTAGTGACATGACTAGTCCCAAACCTACTTGTATTCCATCCATTTATTTCATTCATTCTACTAGTGTCATGCATTTATTCCATGCCACTAGTGTTCCACCTACTATCCACTTTCACCCTACTAGTGTTATCCCTTCTTATTGTACTAGTATTGTACCTTCATGTTATGTTACTAGTGTCATGCCTTCTATTATCAAACCTTCCTCATGTCCTCATATTTTTACTACTCACCATACACATGCTTTAGTGTCATAAATTTAAATCTATCATGTACCTCACCCTCTTTTTATTCCACCCATTGTTTATTATGTTCCCACTACCACTATTACTATTACTACTCTTAATGCATTGTTGCAAAAACTAGATAGAGTGGACCATAAGGCTGATGTCATGCCCAGTAGATGTGATGAAAATGATTGAGTTCCAACACAACACACTCATCTTGATTTTGATATAGTGACTTAGCCATTACCAATTAGTTTTTGTCACCACGCTTTGAGTTGTATAATGGTAAGGATGACCCAAATACATATTTACAATCTTTCCAAGCTATATGTATAGATTATGTGTATGAAGATAAATTATTATTGACCAAATTATTTCTATGCCAATTGAGGGGCCATATAATACAATGGTTATATTCCTTACATTATGGGTCCATTCATTCTTTTTATCAGTTAGCCAAAGCTTTTCTTATGACTGTCATGCCCATATTTCCCATGCGGCCACGACATGCAACACACGTGTCATATCCACATTTGTCATGTGGTCATGACACAAAATATCAAAAACTTTTCCACATGTCCCTAGAAACCCCCTCGCACGCGTCAACGTGCTCAGTGACAATACGTATAAGGCGTAAACAGGTCAATCAAAACTCAAGGAAGAACGATTACATACGCAATCCCCTATGTGATGATATCCAACTAGGGGGTTATGCGACGTGAGGAGTGTCACTACTAGGGTTAGGATCGATTCGACCCGAACCTTAAGTTTCCTAGGTGACTGATATGATGTTGACTGGAGTCGAAATCCAACCCTAATTCTACAGCATAATAATAGATTAAAATACACTTACATTAAAGTATTAATCGTGAGGCAAGAATAAAATGATAACTAATGCCAAGGAAATTCATTTAAAACAAATGTCCTAAATTTTAGAAAATTTTGACAGCATAACGCGTTATTAACATTTGAAATAAAATAATTTAAAAAGGTCTCCCATAATAACATTTATGAGATAAATTAAATAAATGGATTAAATTAAATTTACCTAATTAACAATATAAAAATTACCGACCAAATAATTGAAAATCAAATTAAATAAAATTATTAAATAATTAATCCCAAAAATAATAAAGATCCACTAATAAATATAATTCTGACAATTATATTTATTAAAAGTCAAAAGTAAAAATTCTCATAGAAAAGGAATAACTCAATCTTCTCCAACCCATAAAATCAAAATAACAATATTAATCTCATAAAAAAAAGGATCTCTCAATTTAAATAAGTTAAAACCCACTAGAAAAAGAATAATTTAAAAGTCTAAAATTTAAAAAGTAAAAAGGATAGAAAAATCCCACATGAAATTCTAACTACCATACCCCAAATTTAAAAATAGATGATTAAATTAAAATCACCTCAATAAGTTATTAAATGTCTAGATAACATAAAAAAATCTAGTTTAAAAATAAATAACCCACCTATATGGAAAAGAAACCAAGAAAATAATAAAAACAAAGAACTATGAAACTTTCAAAAAGAGTAAAAGAGGGGAAACCAAAATTCACATGCAAAGGCGAATGAGATAAAATAATTGCATTCTATTTTTCCAACTCAACCCTCAACCCAAAAATCCCTCTATTATTCTATTGGTTTCTTTTCTCTACCCTCACCCTATTCTTTTATCATTTCTCTTCTTCTCTATTTCCTCATTTTGTTTTCCTCCATTTTGTTCTCTCTTTGTTTTACAGGTTAGGGTTTCAACCATGCTCTTGGGTAGCCATGGATATGCTACCACATAAGATATATATTCATTTAGTATACAACACATGGTATATATATATTCTTTGTTATAGATCTGAGAAATACATATATGTTTTTTTATAAAAAATAGAGTGATGTATATACACTTATATATATGCAGAAATTACATATATTACAAAGTAATGAAAATAAAATGAGTTGCAAGTTTTATAAATGGAGGGGCGACGGGATAAGTGACAACGCCGCTGCCATACAATGGAAATCGCAAGGTTTATCTTTTTTTTTTTTTGTTTTAAGTGGCAAAGAGGGATGGGGGCAGATACCCCCCACCCTTCCACCAAAAGGTGGGATGGTGGGGGGTATCCGCCAAGGGTGGGGGATATCCGCCCCCCCATCCTCCCACGATACGCAAGTTTGGGGGCAGCGGCCATGCCGCCGTCCCCCCAAACTTTTATTTTTTTTCTTTCACTTTAAAAAAAAACCCAAACCCTAATGCAGTTCGGCCATTCAGCAAAAAATAATATATTTCCTAATTTCGTCACTAAGATAAAAATATGGTTTGCATAGAATTTAAAATGTTGTTTGATTTTTCTTAAAAGTCATTTCATTTAATTATATATATATACACACACACACACATGTATATATACATAGGCAGTAAAATATTTGTTTAACAGTGAAGTTTAAAATGCCCCTTTTTTACAATATATATATATATATATATATTCGAATCTAATTAACTTAAAATGTAAATTTAGGAGAGCTACAGGATAAATTCATTTTTTGACAGCAGAATATAAAATGACAATTATTTTATTTTTCTCTTTCTTTTTTTTTGTTTTTGACGACAACAAGTAATATAAAAGAAAATACAATTTTCTGAGAACCATAAAAACATATAGTTTAACTAATATCTTCCTTTTCTTGCATACAATTAAAAATCAAAAATGGAAACATATGCCCTTTTTTTGTAATTTAAAATAGCAGCATAGATATATTTTCCATTTAGCAAGATTTCTCATAGCATCATAATGTACAAAACAACAAACATATTGTACATTTTCAAATTCACAACAAGATGCATTTCACATTTAAAAATCATTTCAACACATTACATAATGGAGAGTACTCTCTCCTCTTTTTTTTGTCTACAACAATTAGGCCATTTTGACCATAACTCCCAAAATATTCACAATACAAAAATAATACATAAAATACAATGCACTTCCACCAAGCTCTCATTTCAACCAAGTAAACCTGCAAAACTTAAAATAGGAGGGAAGCCAAGCCACAAAAACTGCTCTCATCCCTACCATAGACCCACAAGTGGGTAACCCCTGAGCTAGGAGGTCGATCTTCACATGGGTTCTATCACTCCACAACAAAATCAAAATACAAGTCAACAACACAAAATCACCCATAGATTTTACACAAAACAAAACTCATAGCAATGAGTTTGGAGGGGTAGGGGAGTGGACCGCTTAACTCAAGAGGTCACTCCAAAACTCATAGTCTCAACACCACAAGGCCTCAAGCCAAAAAAAATGATATCTCCATGAAATACAAAATCACCATGGCACTCATGCCAACCAAAATAATCCCATACTCAATATAATGCCCTCAAGGCCATAAGAATGCCAACACTAGGAGGGTGACACTCCTCCCCCACCCCACACAAGGAAGGACACACCCAAATGGGTAGTCTCATCCCAACACACCCAAAACCCACACAAGAAAATACTCCCAAAACACAACCAAGCACATAAGAAAAAATATAACAAGCATATGGAATGGCTAAATGCCATGAGGCTTACCTTAAGAGCCCAACAATGGATGCAAGTTGAAGAAAAGCCCACAAGCTTTCTCCAAGTCTCCAATCCTCCAAACTCTAACTCTTTCCCCAAAAATCCTCCAAAGATAGAAAAATTTCAAAAAGAAAGAACCCCCGACTCCTCTCCAAGAGGAGTTAAAATAGGCCTCCAATCTAGGCCTTGAGGAATGAGAAGGTGACACATGTCACCTTCTCCTTCCTCATCCCATGCCACTTGCAAAGGAGAAGGAATGTGAGGGTGACATGTGTCACCCTCCTATCCATTCAAAGCCTCACCCTCTCCACTTGTGCTCTCACACATGTGTGAGAGCAAACGTGGAGAGGTGGCCTCTCTCCCCATGGCTCCATGAGGATAAGGGATGACACATGTCATCACCTTATTCTCCAAGAGAGCCCCTTCACTCCAAGATGCTCTCACATGTGTGAGAGTTTTGGAGGAAGGTCCCACACACTTGGGGGTCTTGAAGACTCCCCAAGTCTTCAAGGTGGAAGAATCCCCAAGCCTTGGGAAGGGAGATGGGCCTTCTTTCAAGGCATGACTCATCTCCCACCCTTAGCCATTTTGAATTTTCAACACTTTTATTTAACCCAAGGTTAAGGTGACTAGACGGGGGTAACCCTAGGATTTAGTAAGCCCAAATGGACCCTAGACCCTAGGGGTACCACCTAGGGTTAAATTAAACCTCTAATAAACACCTAAGGAGGTATAAATTCACATTAAATGGCCCAAAAATAAAAGGGACACCAAATGGTGTAAATTAAAACACATATTTAACAACACATTAATTAAATTAAAGAAAAGGGGTGAACTAGGCCAATTAATTAAATACAAATATTCACAAAAACATCATTCAATCACATGATCCTTATCCCTCTTGGGAATGGATTGACCTAACTAGAGAAACACATAAGTGTGATATTGACCTCCGATTTTTCGTGGCCTGAAAAATCACCTGCGCACTTGAACAAATGGTCAATCCAACATATATATATCATAGCCAAAGCAACAAAATGTAACACTCATGTCATCACATAATTCATACAAAAAATTAAACAAATCACATCATAATTAAGATTCGTAATTGAATTTTCTATATATACTATCTTAGAATTAGAATCACATAGCAATTCCATATAATGAGCTCATAATCAACATCACTAATAATAATCAAGTGTATCTCACATGTCTAACATCATAAGAGCATCAAAATAGGATATAACCAAATCACCACATACTAATCAAAGCTAATCCAAAATAAGGAGATATAGTCTAAATCTACATAATGGAAATCAATAGTCTCTAAATGTCTAAAAATGTCTCTAGCTGTAATATGAAATGATCAAAATAGGGAAGTGAAATAAATAGGCCTCACATCCTCCCCCCCTAAGACTAAACTTCCTCCTAGAAGTCGTCAAAGAGGTGAGGATAGAGTGCCCTCAATCTAGCTGCATCCTCCCATGTTGTCTTGACCTCATCATATCGATCCGACTGGACCCTAACCTGGTCTAGCTCTCGACCTCAAAGGTCCAGTGTCCGACAAGCCAATATGCAAATTAGCTCCAAAGCCAACTACCCATCCACCTCTACCTGTAGAGCAATCTAGTCCAATACATGAGATAAACCAGATATATATTGTCGTAACACAGACACATGAAAAATATCGTGGATGCACGACAGGCTAGGTGGCAAGGCTAGATGGTAGGCTATAGGTCCTATCCACTCCAAAATCTCAAAAGGCCCTATGAACCATGGTGCGAGCTTAGATCCCTTTCCATAACGGATTGGAATCTTGTGTGGCTGCACTCTCAAGAATACTCTATCACCCACTAAGAAGCTCTCATCCAGTCTCTTAGCATCAGCATACTTCTTCTATCTATCATGTGCCTCCTGAAGTCTCTGCCTAATCAGTGTGACCTGCTGCTCCATATCCTGAACCAACTCTGGACCAATGGCAACTTTGTCCTCTATTCAATCCCAACTCAATGGTGTCCTACAAGCTCTGCCATACAAGGCTTGATAAGGAGGCATACCCAACGAGCTGTGATGCCCATTATTGTAGGCAAACTCAACTAGATACAAATACTCCTCCCATCTAGACTGGTGATCCATAACATACATACAAAGCATATCCTGTAACACATGATTCACCCTCTCTATCTAACCATCTGTCTTGGGGTGATAAGCAGAGATAAAGTTGAGCTATGTGCCCAACGCTTACTGCAAAGCCCTCCAAAAGGTTGATGTGAACACTGAGTCTCTGTCAGAAATGATGTGGCAGGGTACCCCATGTAATATCACAATATCATCTAAGAATACTCTCGCCACTGCCGGTGCATTGTACGTCATACGTACAGGTGAGAAATAAGCCACCTTGGTCAACTTGTCAACTGTCACCATGATGGCATCATGGCGGCGAGAAGACATAGGAAGACCAAAAATGAAATCTATGGAAATGGTGTCCCATTTCCACTCTGGTATCTCGTGAGGGTATAAAAGACCTGCTGGATGCTGATGCTCGACCTTGACCCTCTGGCACTCAAGGTATTAAGAAACAAACTCTGCAATATACCCTCTCATACCTGCCCAATAATACAACTTTCGCAAGTCGACATTCATCTTCTTCACCCCCGGGTGCATTGCATAAGGTGCTCTGTGAGCCTCTGATAACACTATTGTATGTAGGTCACTTGCACGGGGTACATAGATGTGTTGTCGATGTTGAAGTAGCCCATCTACCTCAAGGGAGTATCCTGCAAACTTGCCCCCAAGGGCCCTCTTTGACTGGATCTCCTGCTACACCTCAAGAAACCACTTATCCTCAAGTAGATGTTGAATAATGCGTCCCCTCAAGTCCACACTTAGAGTCATGGTCAGGATCTCATGGTGCCTCTGACTCAATGCATCGGTAACCACGTTCTCCTTCCCTTTGATGTAGTGGACATCAAAGTCATACTCGCAAAGAAACTCCATCCAACGCTGCTGATGGGTGTTCAGATTTGACTGCGTGAATATGTACTGAAGGTTGTGATGATCTGAATGAAGCTCAAAGTGACGACCCAGTAGAAAGTGTCTCCAATGAATTATTTCATGAACCACTATTATGAACTCTAAATCATGAGTGGGGTAGTTCATCTCATGGATCTTGAGCTTTCGTGACTCATATGTGATTGCTCTACCACCCTATATAAGTACGGTTCCCAAACCCTCAAGTGATGCATCAGTACAAACCATGAAATCTACTACTGGATCAGGAACCACTAAGATAGGAGCGCTGGTAAGATGCTCCTTGAGGACCCCAAAGGCTCTCTTGTACTACTCAATCTAAGTAAAACTCTTCCATTTTTGTTGAAGGGAAGTGATGGGGTGCGCTATCCTAGAGAAGCCCTCAACAAATCTACAGTAATAACTAGCTAACCCCATGAAACTCCTGACCTCTATCACATTGGTGGGTGCTGGCCAATTCCTGATAGCCCTAATTTTTGATGGATCTACGGAGATACCATTGCCACATAGGATGTGCCCCAAATACTACACCTCTGTCCTGAAAAATACACACTTTGCCAAGTTGCCATAAAGATTCTTCTCCCTCAAGCACTACAAAACTTGACGTAGGTGCTCCTCATGCTCCTCCTTGGTCCGTGAATAGATCAATATATCATCAAGGAAAATAATCACGAACTAATCCAAGTAGGTACGAAACACCCCATTCATGAGACTCATGAACATTGCAAGGGCGTTCGTCAAGCTGAAGAGTACCACAGTGAACTCATAGTGGCCATAATGAGTCGAGAAGGCGGTCTTATGGATGTCCACCTCTGTGATGCGCAACTGGTGATAACTGAACATCAAGTCAATCTTAGAGAACACTCTGGCTCCCTGCATCTGGTTGAAGAGATCATCAATCCCAGGCAGAGGATAACGGTTCTTCACCGTCACCTTATTTAGCTACCTATAATCCATGCACAAACGAAGAGACCCATCCTTCTTCTTCATGAAGATGACCGGTCCGCCCAAGGTGAAACACTAGGTCAGATGTGCCCCTTCTCAAGCAACTCCTCTAACTATAACTTGAGCTCTGTGAGCTCATGAGTGGTCATCCTATAGGGTGCACAAGACACTGGCTTGGCACCTGGCACTAGATCAATATGAAAGTCTACATCTCGATGGGGTGGCATCCCTGGTAACTCTGGTGGAAACACATCAGCAAACTCTCTCAAGATGGGGTGGTCATCTAATAATGCCTCTGGCTCATCCTCTGATCTGTCGCTAACAATGAAGGTGAACATATGGCATCCCTTCCACATGTAGCACTTAAGCTATTGAGCGGATATCATACGAACTACCATGGACTTCTAAATGGCCACTATCTCAACTGACGTGCCATGATCGTCTAAGCAGCTAATCGCCTTTTGGTGACAATCTAGCTTGGCTCTATGAGCCGCAAGCCAATCCATGCCTAAAACCACACCATAAGATCCTAAAGGCATAACCCTAAGGTCACATAATGTAGTAAAGGCCCCCAAAGATATCTCACAATCATGGACCGAGGCATATACTACCATCTTGGCCCCTGTGGCCAACTCAACCTCCCACCTATTGCCCTGCCTAGAGGCCACCAGCCTACAACGCTCCACTAATGATGTAGATATGAATGAATCAGTAGTGCTAGAGTCAAATAAAATAGTAATAGGGACATCCCCAATCATACCTGAGGTCTCAATCACTAATGCCTAAAAATTGGTCTAGCAGTTATCAACCGCTGCAAACATACAGTGGGACCTACCCACATCTCCAACCATCTGCTCTGATCCTCCTGTACGAGGTTGTCCTCCTACCATAAATCCCTGTGGGCACTCTCTAACTAGATATCCTGCACCACCACATACATAGCATGGGCCCCTATCCTGTACCTGTCCAGTCTGAGTCCTACTACTCTGCTATTGTCCAGTCTGACCAGTGGACCCTTGAGAACCCCTGTAAGACTACTATGATTTCACGGGTCCCACAGGTGGTGCCTACTGTCTCTGATCCCTACACGGGCCCTGCTGCTGCCAACCTTGATTATGACCCCCATGTACCCTCTACTAGGGTTAGGACCTCTAATGAAACTGCTGCTGCTATGGAGGCCTAGGAGGTAAAGGTGTAGAACTAAACCCTCCTCTCTGAGGTGGTGGTGGTGGTCTACAGTAACTCTGCTATTGTTGTTGGCCACAATCCTGAAACTGAGGGTGTGAACTCTGACCTCGTCCCTGTATCTCCTCAATACTGTATGCCTTCTCGGTAACCTCACTTAAGATCTGAGGGTCTGCCATGCGCATAGGCCCTAATATCCCCTAATTCAAACCTCTGATAAACTTATGAACCAAAATTTTTTATCATGGAGATACTCCGCATAACGTGACAGCTCTGTGTTCACCTGCCCTCATACTGTGCTATAGTAGACCCTCGCTATTGTAAATCATGGAACTCATCAATACATCACTGTCTATAGTGGTTTGACAGATATCACGCATTAAAGCACTCAATGAATGTGTCCCATGAAAGTGTATCCAAAGATAAGTGGCGCTTTCACTCCTCAGTGCGCCACCAAGTCACTACTGCGTCTCTCAATAGGTGAACCACCACGCGTGCCTTCATGTTACCCTCGTAAGGACACAACGCAAAGCACCTGTCTAAACTGATAAGCCAAGCCTCCGCCTCAGCTCATCCACACCAAAACCATAAGGCCCATGAAAAACCTGTTGTACTCTCACCACCTCCTCTTGCCTAGCATGATGCGGAGGGCTCCTACTATGAGCTCTGTAAGCTAAACCAACCTCCTCTGCTATCATATCAGGTATCTCAACATAAGGCTCTACACGTGGTGCCACTCGCAACTCGATGCGGGGCTCTACACGTGGCTCCACACGTGACTTGGCTCATGGCTCCTCATGTGGCTCCTCTTGTGAATCAACGCAGGGCTCAATACGCGGCTCAACTACAGCCAGTGGTAACCTATCTAGCATTGCTTGTAATTCTTGTAAGATCTGTGGTCCGATATCAGGTGCCTGTGGTGCCTATGGTGCTGGCACTCCCTGACCCTCAGTTGATGAGTCGCTATGCACCCCTACGGACTCAATGCAGCATGAACACGCTCGCCTATTTCATCGAGGAGGCATCCTACAAGAACAAGGTATTCACAAATCAATCAAAAATGTGGAATATATAATGTGCCCAAACAAGCCCAGTGTTTAAACTTGGGCTTTAATACCAAATTTTATGCCCACATTTCCCATGCGGCCATGACATGCAACACACGTGTCATGTCCACATTTGTCATGTAGTCATGACAGGAAATATGAAAAAATTTTCCACATGTCCCTAGAAACCCCCTCGCACATGTCAGCATGCTCAGTGGCAATATGCATAAGGCGTAAACAGGTCAATCGAAACTCGAGGAAGAGCGATTACATACGCAATCCCCTACGTGATGATAGCCAACTAGGGGGTTATGTAACACGAGGAGCGTCACTACTAGGGTTAGGATCGATTCAACCTGAACCCTAAGTTTCCAAGGTGATTGATATGATTTTGACTGGAGTCAAAATTCAACCCTAATTCTAGAGCATAAGAATAGATTGAAATACGCTTACGTTAAAGTATTAATCGCGAGGCAAAAATAAAATGATATCTAATGCCAAGGAAATTCATTTAAAACAAATGTCCTAAATTTTAGAAAATTTTGGCAGCATAACTTGTTATTAACGTTTGAAATAAAATAATTTAAAAAGGTCTCCCGCTATAATATTTATAAGATAAATTAAGTAAATTGATTAAATTAAATTTACCCAATTAACAATAAAAAATTACAAACCAAATAATTGAAAATCAAATTAAATAGAACTATTAAATAATTAATCCCAACAATAATAAAGATCCACTAATAAATATAATTCTGACAATTATATTTATTAAAAGTCAAAAGTAAAAATTCTCAAAGAAAAGGAATAACTCAATCTTCTCCAACCCATAAAATCAAAATAACAATATTAATCTCATAAAAAAAAAGATCTCTCAATTTAAATAAGTTAAAACCCACTAGAAAAAGAATAATTTAAGAGTCTAAAATTTAAAAAGCAAAAAGGATAATAAAATCCCACATGAAATTCTAACTACCATACCCCAAATTTAAAAATAGATGATTAAATTAAAATCACCTCAATAAGTTATTAAATGTCTAGATAACATAAAAAATCTAGTTTAAAAATAAATAACCCATCTATATGGAAAAGAACCCAAGAAAATAATAAAAACAAAGAACTATGAAACTTTCAAAAAGAGTAAAAGAGGGGGAACCAAAATTCACGTGCAAAGGGGAATGAGATAAAATAATTTCATTCTATTTTCCCCACTCAACCCTCAACCCAAAAATCCCTCTATTATTATATTAGTTTCTTTTCTCTACCCTAACCCTATTCTTTTATCATTTCTCTTCTTCTCTATTTCCTCATTTTGTTTTCCTCCATTTTGTTCTCTCTTTGTTTTGCAAGTTAGGGTTTCAACTATGCTCTTGGGTAGCCATGGATATGCCGCCACAGAAGGTATATATTCATCTAGTATACTACACAAGGTATCTTTTTCTTTATTATATATATATGCTCTTGGGTAGCCATAGATATGCTGCCACAAAAGGTATATATTCATTTAGTATACTACACAAGGTATCTTTTTCTTTATTATATATATATGCATAAATTACATATATTACAGAGCAATGAAAATAGAATGAGTTGCAGGGTTTATAAATGGAGGGGTGACAGACTAAGTGACAACGTCGCCGCCATACAATGGAAATCGCAAGGTTTATCTCTTTTTTTTTTTAAGTAGCAAAGGGGGATGGGGGGCGGATACCCCCCCACCCTTCCACCAAAAGGTGGGTGTTGGCAAGAGACACTATATGGATACATGGTTGTTGTCATTGATGGCAACAAAGGTCATCCCACATATCCGCAAGTCATGATGTGTCTCTACCGGAAGTCAGAATAAAGATTGTTGTGGTCCGGTGAACAAGAACAGAGCATGTGGCAAGGTCCGACAGATTGGTCCGGATCTTTCAAAGGAAGTGTCTTGGTGCAGTGCGGATTTGGGGAAGTCAAGAGGACTACCTTGAGTGGTATATTCCAAGGATTTAGCCTCCGGTGATGGACAAGGAAAAAGATATGAATAATTGAGTACCGGATTCCTGAGAGACAGTGAAAACAGAGGATGAACTGACTGACAGAGTATCAGACTACTTTCCGGATGTGTTACTGTTGATGATAAAGGTTGTGAAGGCATGAATCATGTTTGGCCGACATGATTAATGATATCTACAAGTATATGCTTGATCCGCATTGCTTGGTGAGCAAGGATTCAGCCGACAGAACAGAGTTTGTAAGAAACTAGACTGTTCCGGATGCCGACTAGAAAGGTGATGAAATTACTTGTGCGGATATATATAGAGGATGGATTTAGTTGTGAAGTGTGTGATGATGAAAAGAATATATGCGAAGAAGAGCAGAACAGAGCAGAAGTACCAAGACAGATCCGGTATGTGAAAGGATAGCAGAATAAAGAACAGAGAAAAGATGAAGTGCAGCAGATTAGTGTACTGAGCCTAACCGGAACTGAACTCCAGCATATGCAGATGCTTCCAATCAGTTCAAGACTGTGATTCTTATCACTTTGTAGACAGTGTGTCTTCTTGTAGGCAGTGGGCCTCTTGTGAGCAGTGTGCTCGGGCAGTGAGCCCTAATTGGCAAGTGCCATTTTGTAATTTCCTATTCTTCTAACAGAGAATAATTTTGGGTTAATCACCCCGTGGTTTTCTCCCTTAACAGGGTTTCCACGTCAAAAATACTGTGTCATGTGTTTCTTATTTCATGGTAATGTTTTTGTGTTTGATTCAATGCTGCATTAATTAATAAGAAGGTTCAAAAAGGAAATAATTAGGATAACTGATTCACCCCCCCTCTCAGTTATCAACAATTGGTATCAGAGCTAAGTTCCTCCTAATAGAGCCTAACAGCTTGAGGAAGATCTGGGAGTTCAAATGGACGCATATGGTTTAAGGGAGCAACTCAAGACTGCTCTTGAGGATCTTGAACAGTCAAATTCTGAAGTCAATGAATTAAAGGAAAGACTCAAACAGGCTGATGAATTCATGAGAGAATTAAAAGACAAATTAAGTCTCTCTATGAAAAAGAGAAAGGAGCTGCTCCAACAATTGGCAAGACAAAGTGAAGAAAGCAATACAAATGAAGAATTGACTGAGCAAACCAAGTTATGTGAAAAGTTATCAAAAGAAGTCATTATGTTAAGACATGAAATGGAATCAGGAACTATAAAGTTTACTCAAGAGATTGAAGAAAAAAGAAAGGCTGAAGACAATCTAAAACAATCTCTTAAAGAAAAATCAGAAGAATGCCACCAGATGGACAGGATTAACAGACATCTTGAATCTGATCTTGAAGATGCCAAAGATAATGAAGAAAAACTTGAGGATCAAATTGCCTCTCTCAAAAGAGACCTTCAAACAGCAAATGAATATAAAGAGAAATTCAAGATAAGTTCTGCTCAACTTGAAGTTCTTCTTGGAAGTCAAAAAGGGACAGATGACAAGTATGGTTTGGGATATGAGAAAGGAGAAAGCTCCGGATCCGGTCAAAAGAATTTTGCATCAGAAAATCCAAGAAACAGGCCTAGAAGACCTCCGGTAAGACAGCCCAATGCTCAAAGATATTCATCTTTCAATGGATACTGCCACAGCTGCAACCACTTTGGTCACAAAGCTAATCAGTGCAGAAAGAGAATGAATCAGATTAATTCATCCTTCTCCGGACAGTGCTTCAACTGCAAAAGGTATGGACACAAATCCCATGAATGCATAAATATGCAAGTAAACAAATCATTCAAAGGTAGATGCTTTACATGCAAGAGAATAGGTCATATGGCTAATCAATGCAGATCAAGAGGATATCAGTCAATTATGCAAAGAAATGTTATTTGCCAAATCTGTAATAGGTCCGGTCATAATGCTAAAGTCTGCAGAAGCAAGAATCAGGACAAAAGAGGTCCGGCGTATAATCAGAATCAAGACAAAGGTAAACAAAAGATGAATGCGGATGAAGTTAGGAATCAGATGAGCAAGATTTGGGTGAAGAAAAGTTCAGAGAATGTAGAGGTTGGATCCGCACCAGACTCTGGTGCTGATATTTCTTCCGGAAATTAAAAAGTTAGCTCTGGCTTAGGGGGAGACTCAAAGAAAATCCTGTTCCCCCAGCCAATCAAGTGGTGCCTGATGTGGCACAAGATGCAGAGTAAAAAGTTTAAAGATATAAGTCTTGAGACGATCCAAATAAGATTTCAGAGGTCCGCATGGAGTTATGAAGAAGCTGTGATCGATCAAGTAAGACCTGTTCTGGGAGATGCTTCGGTATGACAGAGGATTACAAAAAGGTCCGGAGAGATCCGGAAGTGCACTATCTTATTCTGCGGATTGGACAGAGTGTTTGGGATGTTCTTGTAATGTGTCACCTCGATTTATTCATGATTGAAAGATCCGGATGATGTTCACAGATCAGGACTGATCCGGGATACTCCAAGCTATCCGGACAAGGCAAACGGGAATAATATAGGTGAAGCATTTATTGCAAACAGATATTAGGGTTTGCGGAGCAATATAAGGGATTTCTCAAAAATCATTTGCTCATTCTGCACTCAAGAAGAAGCGAAAAGAGGAGCTCTGCAACAAAATTCATCAAGCACACCAAAGATCTCCTGCCAAAGTCATTGCATAAAGAAATCAATCCCACCACTCCGTGCAAACCGAAGGCGCATAAGGTATTCTCCGTTTTTCATTATCTCACTGCAAATCTTTGAAGAATGGCTACTCCAAATATAGTTAAGATCTCTGATAGACCTCACCCCACATTCAAGAAACATCCTTACAAATCATTGCAGGTAGATCCACTAGGAGCCTTCTCTAGTGTTCCTCATGGTGTATTGCATACGGAAGATATTAGGGTTTACATCCATGCGAATCTTGAAGACTTTGGAGAATCAAAGCTGATGGATATCTATCACAAACAATTGATAGATGACTCCTTTGAGATCAAACCTCAGTACAAAGCCATCCGGGACAAACACTTTGCACAGTGCATTCATTTCCCCTGTTTTGAAGAAGATGAATGGGTCCGGTATGTACTAAGTAGAGTACATGACAACTTCCTATGGTTGAACCAGCCCTTCAAGATCACCAAAGATGCAATTAGGGCTGTAACCGGTCTGCACTCATCCGGTGGTTTACCTGTTCTCAAGTCTGTCAAAAATCAGACAGTTAGTGATGCAACCGGATCCAAGTTTGACAAGAGAGCTATGACAGTTGATGACATCACTGAACCGGATGTCAAATTTGCAGCTATGATAATTGGTTACAAAATCTATCATTCTAGTAGGGAAAATTCAGTACCGGGAACTGCAATCTACACAGCTTATCAAATGTTAAAGGAGAATGCAGACTATGACTTGTGTGAGCTTCTTGTGAACCAACTCTTTGAAAATCTGCAGAAGATCAAGAAGGACAAGAAAAACTCCTTCAAGTATGGCAATCTGATCCTTTGTCTCTTCTTCTACTACATGAATGAGCTTCCCGGATCCAGTGGATGGATATGGCAGAATGACAGACCGGTTGCCATCCAAATCAGAGACTATTTGCATGGACTTGGGGATGCTAAAGCAAGAAATACAGCTCTATGGGGATACTTCAAGAACTTCCAAAGCATGATGCATGCAAGAGAAAGAATACCCCAATCCCTTGTAGAAAAGTACAAAGACACAGTATGCTTCATGGTTGAAACAGATCAGTGTCTAATGGAAGCAGTGGAGCCAAGGACTGTTTGGATCATGCCCATGGGGTATGAAGTGGATGAACAGATAGTAGAGCTGCATGTTCAACACATGCTAAGCCAGCCCAAAGATCCTAAGGCAGAAAGGTTTGGAACCTTTGAGGAACTGAGTGTAAAGATACATGTAGAACTCAGGGAACCAGAGATAAAGAGGAAGGTAAGAAAAGAAGTTGAGCATATTGCTCAAGGCCTAGGAATCTCAAAAGAGGCACTTGATGCCAGCCGGGAAAAGAGGAGGAAGGCTGAGGAAGAAGAGAAGAGTAAAGAAAGTGTTCCGGTTGAAACTCCCACCCGGACCAGATCATCAAAAAGATCTGCACCTCCCACAACCAAAAGTTCAAAACCGGAAGTCCAGGCATCCGGTAAAAGATCCAAGACAAAAGCCACAAGGGCTTATGAAAGCCAAAAGGATGAAGAGGAAACAGAGTCAGATGAGGGAGTAAAAGAAATAAAGAAGCAGAAGAAGAAAGGATCTGGTAAACCCTCCACAGGCCAAGACAAGGATGAAATGGCAGAGGTATCTGTTGAAAAGCCCACTCTGTCTCTAGAGAGTATAATCAAGTCGGTCACGGTGGATGGAAACCTTCAACCAATGACTGAATTTTATGATGACTATAGTGAGGCTGACCAAAAGATTCTGCAGGAAGCCACAGTCAAATATCTGAACATATACAATAAGGCTTTCATTGAGATCATATCTCTTATTCCTAAAAGCCTAGAAAAGGAATTAGAAATAAGAAAGAATAATGCTCATGCAAAAGATCTTGAGATCCGGGAGCAGATAGCTATTCAGCTATATCCTCAAATTGATCCCAAGACAATGAACATAATCTTCAAAGACTGCAAAGATGAGTTCAGAAGTAAAGCCAGGATGAATCAACTCATGCTTGGTGAGACTGACAAAGTGGCCCAAGAGACAGAAGAGATCCTCCGGAAGGCCTTCAAAAGGTTCAATCTTCCTGTTGTAGAGGACTTAGGTGCAGAAACAGCTGCGGATTTGGAATCATCTGTTCCGGAAGAAGTGGGCCCTGAACAGACAAACATCTCTCCTCCGGTTTCCCCTACAGTCTCCGGATCCAAAGAAGAAGAGAAATTACAGGAGAAGGAAGCAGGGGTGAAAGATAAAGAGGTTGACAGTTCCAAGACTGCAGAAGAAAAGAAACATCTGTCTCCGGCAAGAGACACTGCACAAACTGTTCAACAATTTTTTAGCAGAGCCACTATAGAAATTGATGAACCGGACCTGCTGAAAGGACCATTAGATTTTGACTCTTTGTCACTGGTGCAAACAATGAAAATAGCCTCATTTGCAAATGAGAAAGTCAAAGAGAAGCTGCTGAAATCTCACATGGAAGACTGTGAGCTTATGGAGGTAGCATCTGGAGTGCTAGAAAAGATCATGCCATCCTTTCAAAAGGATCCCACAGCCTCCTCTTCCGGTAATCTCAAAACCTTAGTCAGCAGTGTTAATACACATTTTGAATCTCTAGAAAAATCTGCTGAAGAAAAGGTCCGGAAGGAATTTTTGGATAAAAGATTTTCTGAAGTATTAGAATTAATCTCTAAAGATAGGAAGATTGTGAGTATTGGAATAAAGAGCTTAGAGAATGCTCTTAAGGATGGCGGTGACATTTACAAATTTTGTATATCCTGGTCAAAGGCAACAGCAGCAATTGATAAGAAAATAAAAGAGGAACAGGACAAGCTACAAAGCTTGTCTCAAAGTTTTGATCCTCTCTCTTCCTCCATAATAAATCAAGAATGTCAGACTATTGTAGTCTTGAATGAAATAAAGAATCTTGAGAAGGAAAGGAAGAACATCACTAACCGGATGGGAGAACTTAGAAGGATTATAATCCCTAAGTTGGAAACTATGCATGAGGCCATCAGTGATGCTCAGACCACCGCCCAAACAAATGATCCGACAGATCTCAAGCGGGCAGAAGCTTTTGCATTTTTGTTGAGTGGTCACATTTCAATTTTGGATAGAATGAAGCAAAGTTGGGCTACAGAAATGATCCAATTGCAGACATCCTTTGCAGACATTCTTCAGTATATGTGAGTATGTAAATATGCGGCTATGTATAGAAAATTTTTGAAAATTTTGATGTGCGGACCCTACCCTTTGCCATTGATGTCAAAGGGGGAGTGAGGAGCAGTGAAAAATGAGGAATCCAATTAAGGGGGAGTTCCGGAAATTGTATATAAAGACAGAGCATCAGCAAAGGGGGAGCATAGTGTAAACACTTAGTCATTTTTCACTAAGTGTTGCCATCAATGCCAAAGGGGGAGATTGTTGGCAAGAGACACTATATGGATACATGGTTGTTGTCATTGATGGCAACAAAGGTCATCCCACATATCCGCAAGTCATGATGTGTCTCTACCGGAAGTCAGAATAAAGATTGTTGTGGTCCGGTGAACAAGAACAGAGCATGTGGCAAGGTCCGACAGATTGGTCCGGATCTTTCAAAGGAAGTGTCTTGGTGCAGTGCGGATTTGGGGAAGTCAAGAGGACTACCTTGAGTGGTATATTCCAAGGATTTAGCCTCCGGTGATGGACAAGGAAAAAGATATGAATAATTGAGTACCGGATTCCTGAGAGACAGTGAAAACAGAGGATGAACTGACTGACAGAGTATCAGACTACTTTCCGGATGTGTTACTGTTGATGATAAAGGTTGTGAAGGCATGAATCATGTTTGGCCGACATGATTAATGATATCTACAAGTATATGCTTGATCCGCATTGCTTGGTGAGCAAGGATTCAGCCGACAGAACAGAGTTTGTAAGAAACTAGACTGTTCCGGATGCCGACTAGAAAGGTGATGAAATTACTTGTGCGGATATATATAGAGGATGGATTTAGTTGTGAAGTGTGTGATGATGAAAAGAATATATGCGAAGAAGAGCAGAACAGAGCAGAAGTACCAAGACAGATCCGGTATGTGAAAGGATAGCAGAATAAAGAATAGAGAAAAGATGAAGTGTAGCAGATCAGTGTACTGAGCCTAACCGGAACTGAACTCCAGCATATGCAGATGCTTCCAATCAGTTCAAGACTGTGATTCTTATCACTTTGTAGACAGTGTGTCTTCTTGTAGGCAGTGGGACTCTTGTGAGCAGTGTGCTCGGGCAGTGAGCCCTAATTGGCAAGTGCCATTTTGTAATTTCCTATTCTTCTAACAGAGAATAATTTTGGGTTAATCACCCCGTGGTTTTCTCCCTTAACAGGGTTTCCACGTCAAAAATACTGTGTCATGTGTTTCTTATTTCATGGTAATGTTTTTGTGTTTGATTCAATGCTGCATTAATTAATAAGAAGGTTCAAAAAGGAAATAATTAGGATAACTGATTCACCCCCCCCTCTCAGTTATCAGCAGTGGGATGGTGGGGGGGTATCCGTCCCCCCATCCTCCCACGATACGCAAGTTTAGGGGCAGCGGCCATTCCACCATCCCCCCAAACTTTTAATTTTTTTTCTTTCACTTTCAAAAAAATACCCAACCCTAATGCAGTTTGGCCATTCAGCAAAAAAGAAAATATTTCCCAATTTCGTCACTGAGATAAAAATATGGTTTGCACAGAATTTAAAATGTTGTTCGATTTTTCTTAAAAGTCATTTCATTTAATAATATATATATATAGTATTTACTGTTATATTGTAAAAAAAGGGGGCATTTTAAACCTCTCTCTCTCTCTCTCTCTCTCTCTCTCTCTCTCTCTCTCTCTATATATATATATATATATATATATATATATATATATATATATATATATATATATATATATATAGTGTGTAAATTTATAAAATCATAATCTAATTAACTTAAATGTAAATTTAGGAGAGCTACAGGATAAATTCCTTTTTTGACAACAAAATATAAAATGACAGTTATTTTATTTTTCTTTCTTTTTTTTTTTTTGGTTTTTGACAACAAGTAATATAAAAGAAAATACAAATTTCTAAGAACCATAGAAACATATAGTTTAACTAATTTCTTCCTTTTCTTGCATACAACTAAAAATCAGAAATGGAGACATATGTCTTTTTTTTGTAATTCAAAATAATAGCATAGATATATTTTCCATTTAACAAGCTTTCTCATAGCATCATAATGCACAAAACAACAAACATATTGTACATCTTCAAATTAACAAGATGCATTTCACATTTAAAAATCATTTCAACACATTACATAATGGAGAGTACTCTCTTTTCTTTTTTTTTGTCCACAACAATTATGCCATTTTGACCATAACTCCCAAAATATTCACAATACAAAAATAATACATAAAATACAACGCACTTCCACCAAGCTCCCATTTCAACCAAGTAAACCTACAAAACTTAAAACATGAGGGAAGCCAAGCCACAAAAACCACTCTCCTCCCTACCATAGACCTGCAAGTGGGTCACCCCTGAGTTGGGAGGTCGATTTTCACACGGGTTCTATCACTCCACAACAAAATCAAAATACAAGCCAACAACACAAAATCACCCATAGCTTTTACACAAAACAAAATTCATAGCAATGAGTTTGGAGGGGTAGGGGAGTGGACTGCTTGATTCAAGAGGTCACTCCAAAACTCATAGTCTCAACACCACAAGGCCTCAAGCCAAAAAAATGATATCACCATGAAATACAAAATCACCATGGCACTCATGCCAACCAAAATAATCTAATGTAGGAGCATCTAGGGTGTAAGAGCAATCTTGCATCAACCAAAAAAAAAATGTATTGTTTCTTTTCAATAAGGGCTAAATTTGGCAGGGTTACTATTTTTAGTAAGTTTGTATTTGTGCACGGTTGGATACAAAATCTTACACGGACCTCTAAAATGGTGAATTGAAGCTAATGGTGAAAAAATCACTTCAATATCTTTTGTCATTTGTGAGATGTTAAAATTTCAAATTCTAAAAATCCTATTGAAATATTCAAAGTCAAATTTGAGGCACTTAGAGGCTCCGGATGGGCCCGAAATTTGGTGGGAAACCCACACCATCGCCTTTTCAAGAGCTTTCCGAAAAGGTATTATAATTGAAAATCCAACGATTGGATCAAAAGTTATGGCCCCGCGAAGTTGACCTATTTTTGGAGGGAGATGCAAATTTTGAAATTAAGTTGGTGGTCGCCAAAAAGGGCTATATATGATCATTTTTGGGAACCCTTAGGGTAGTAGAGTTAAGGGGGAAGGTGTAGAGTCAAGAAAGGTGAGGAATTAGAAACCCTAGTTGATTTGGGGATTACAGAAGCAGAAGATTCCAGAGTCTTGAGAAAGGGAGCTATAATGTGTTGCAGCCTATAGGGGATTCATCCTCTGATTGTATTTGAGCTTCTGTAATGTAATATTTTGCCCATATTAATAAAATATCATTCTATTTTCTATGTGCAATTTTTGTTATTGTGTGTTTTATCATTTACCCCCTTCATCAAGTGGTATCAGAGCAAGGGTTCTTGAGTGTGTGTAGACAGATCACCAACTGTGAGGCAGTTTGCACTAGGACCTGAGGTTGTGGTTTTGTTGCAGAGATCAAGATGCCTCCACGAAGAAACCATGGTGGGAGGAATGCTTTGATAGAAGAGGGTTTTAGAGCCCTGTAAAGAAAAATCAATGCATTGCAAGAGGAGCTGCGAAGAGGGTTCGAGCCAAGAAGGAGAGAGGAAAGCGAAGTAGAAGCTGAAGAAGAGCTATCTAAGGAAGAACAAGAAGCTGTGGGAGATCCTACAAAATTTAGGTTGTTGAGGGCCATTTCAAAGATCAGAAAGAGGCCCAGGATCGAAGTTTCTACCTATTTTGGAGATTTGAATCTGGAACAACTTATTGATTGGATCAATGATATGGAGGAGTATTTCGAGTATGAAGATGTGGAAGACCCAGAACAGGTCAAGTTTGCAAAAGACAAAGTTGAAGGGCCATGCTGGTATTTGGTGGAAGGAGGTCCAGTTAGAGAGAAATAGAAGAGGAAAAGCAAAGATTACCAGATGGGATCGGATGGTGGAGAAATTGAAGAAGTAGTTCATTCCTATGGACTATGAGATGGAGTTGCTGAAGAAGCTACAAGGATTGAAACAAGGTAACAAGTATGTTAAGGAGTATACAGAAGATTTTTATAAGATCACTATCAGGAAAGGCCATGGAGAGGCCAACAAGGAGAAGGTAGCCCATTACATTAATGGGTTGAGGCCAAGTATTCAAGAAAAGTTAAGCTTGGTCAGAATGACCACCATAGAAGATGCGTACCAGTTTTCCCTGAAGGTAGAAGAGAAGCTGAATAAGAGATTTGAAAGCAAGCAAAGGGGAAGAAGTCAAGGCAGAAGGACTGGTAGAAGACCCTATGGAGGCCGAAATGAAGATCCAAATAAAAGTGAAGAAGATGGAACCAATCGAAATCAGAGAGGAGATAATACCTACTACCCTCATGACCAGAATAATGGTGAGCAAAGAGGAAGAGGAAGAGGAAGAGGTAGACCCGGGCAAAGACCTGGAAGAGGAGGTTTTAGAGGAACATGTTTCCAATGTGGAGAAGAAGGGCATCGAGGATACAAGTGTCCACAACATCAAGGAAGGATGAATAGAAGACCTGAAGGTAATGCACAAGTTGCACATGTGGATGAAGATGCATAGTCTAAGCACTTTGAAGATGCAGAAAGGGGAGAAACCCTAGTTATCAAAAGAACTTTGTTGAATGAGAAGAAAGAAACCAATCAAAGGAAGAATTTATTCTGCACAAGGTGCAAATGTGAAGGTAAGTGTTGTGATATTATTATTGATAGTGGAAGCACTAATAATCTTGTTTCAGAGGAGATGGTTGACAAGTTGAAATTGACAAGAAGAAAGCATCCGCATACATACCAGATTGCATGGTTGTAAAAGGACCATAGAGCTTTGGTCAATGAGTAGTGTTTAGTGAAGTTCAAGATTGGTGACTACCATGATGAGGTGCTGTGTGACATCATACCGATGGATGCATGTCATATGTTATTGGGGAGGCTATAGCAGTATGATAGGAGCGCTGTCCATGATGGTCATGCAAACATATACTACCTAACAAAGGATGGAGTCCGTCACAAGTTGAAGCCCTCGGAGGAGGTGGAAGAAAAGGTATGTAGTACAACCAAAATTTGCTTGGTATATGTTAGGAAATTTTTGGAGGGTATGAAGTATGAACGTCATTGCTTTGCATTAATTCCTAAGATTAGTCAAGAGAAATGTGAAGATGTACCGGCAGAAGTTTCAGATATGTTGGAAGAATTTCAGGTCATTATCTCTGATAATGTAGCAGAAGGTTTACCGCTAGTGAGGAAGATAAGTCATCAAATGGATTTGATACTAGGAGCCAGTTTGCCAAATTAGGAAGCCCACAGAATGACTCCAGCAGAGAATGAAGAGCTAAACAGACAAGTTCACGAGTTGTTAAGGAAGGGACTGGTAAGGGAGAGCCTGAGTCCATGTGTGGTACTTGCAGTACTAGCACCAAAAAATGATGGAGAGTGGAGAATCTGTACAGATTCTCAAGCCATAAATAAGATCAGGATCAAGTACAGGTTTCCATTGCCAAGAATGGATGACATAATGGATTGTTTGAGTGGAGCCAAGTACTTCACGAAGATTGACCTGAAGAGTGGGTATCACCAAATCCGAATCAGAGAAGGAGATGAATGGAAGACAACCTTCGAGACAAAGGAGGGTTTGTATGAGTGGTTAGTCATTCCATTTGGGCTAACCAATGCACCAAGCACATTCATGCGGCTCATGAATGAAACCTATTGAAAGAATTTTTGGGAAGTTTTGTTATTATTTATTTAGATGACATTTTGATTTTTAGCAAGACTTGGGATGAGCATTTGATGCGTATCAAAAGAGTTTTAGAGAAGCTAAGGAAGAAGAAGTTGTTGATCAATTTGAAGAAATGTAGTTTTCTAAAGGAGGAGTTGGTATACCTGGGATTTGTTGTCTTAGAGGAAGGTATTAAGATGGACACAGAGAAGGTGAGGGCTATCATTGAATGGCCTACGCCAAGGAGTGTTTTCAAGGTAAGATCTTTTCATGGTTTGGTAATTTTTACAAAAAGTTTATTAGGAATTTCAGTAGCATTTGTACACCCCTAACTAAGACAATGAGAGGGGATAGAAAAGAGTATGGATGGACTAAAGGAGAAGACAAGAGCTTTGATACATTGAAGCAGAAAGTCATAGAACAACCTGTTTTGGCACTTCTAGATTTCAATAAGGTATTTTAGGTAGATTGTGATGCTAGTGGTAGTGGTATAGGAGCTGTTCCGAGTCAAGAAGGCAAGCCCATTGCCTATTTTAGTGAGAACCTTAATGATGCCAAGAAAAAGTATTATGTTTATGATCAAGATTTTTATGCAATAGTTCAGGCTTTGAAGAAATGGAGACATTATTTGTTGCCAAAAAAGATTGTTTTATATACTGATCATTAGGCTTTGCAGTATCTTAATAGCCAAGGGAAGTTAAATCAAAGGCACTTAAAATGGGTTGAGTTTTTGTAGAGTTATACTTTTGTTTTGAAGCACAGGAGTGGGAAGTCCAACAGAGTTGCAGATGCCTTGAGCAGAAGGCAAAATTTGTTGACAGAAATGAAGATAGAGGCTGTTGGGTTTGATGAACTCAAAAGTTTGTATACTGAAGATCCAGATTTTGAAGAAGCCTAGAAAGCTTGTTTGGAACCTATTACTTTGGACATGACAAAATGGTTGGATTTCATAATCCAAGATGGCATGTTGTTTAGAGGAAGCCAGTTGTACATTTTGAGGAGTTCTATGAGAGAGAACATGGTTAAGGAGAAGCATAGTGGAGGGTTAGGTGGACACTTTGGTCAAGATAAGACCATTGCTATTATTGGTGAACATTATTACTGGCCACAATTGCAACAAGATGTGAGGAAATTTGTGCAGAGTTGTAGAATGTGTCAGATGGCAAAAGGAACAAGTCAAAATAGAGGGCTATATCAGCCATTACTTATACCAGAGAAGCCATGGGATGATATTAGTATAGATTTTATTCTTGGTTTACCAAGGACATAGAGAGGACATGATTCTATTTTTGTGGTGGTGGACAGATTCTCAAAGATGGCCCATTTTATTCCTTGCAAGAAGACTAATGATGCTATTCATATTGCAGATATATTTTTCAGGGAGGTGGTGAGACTACATGGTCTACCTAAGAGCATAGTTTCAGATTGAGATACCAAGTTTGTTGGTTATATCTGGAGGACATTGTGGAAGAAGTTGAAGATAGATTTGAAGTCTAGTTCTACACACCATCCACAAACTGATGGACAGACAGAAATGGTGAATAGGAGTTTGGGTAACCTACTAAGATGCTTGGTAGGAGATAAGCCCAAGGGATGGGATTTGATTTTACCATAGGCAGAATTTGCTTACAACAATTCTGTCAATAAGAGCATAGGTAAATCTCCATTCTAGGTTGTGTATGGGAGTAGCCTAAGAACTGCTTCAGAATTGAGGAGGATGGATAAGGGGGAGAAGAGTAGTGCTGAAGCTAAAAATTTTGCTCAACACATGAAGAATTTCCACGAACAGGTAAGAAAGCATATCCATAAGATGAATTCTCAGTATAAGGCTAAGGCAGATCAGAAGAGGAGACATAAGGAGTTTCAGGAGGGTGATGAAGTCATGGTTCACTTGAGGAAAGAAAGATTTCCAATTGGTACATATAATAAGCTGAAGATGAGGAAATTTAGACCATGTAGAATCTTGAAGAAGCACGATTCAGGAAATGCATTTGAGGTAGAGTTGCCTGATGACATCAATATTTCACCAATGTTCAACATATCAGATTTGACAGAGTATCATGATGATGGACTTGATAAAGGAACATAGTGGGACATTCTAGCATCTACTTCAGAGAAGGAGGAGATAGAGGGCATTCTGGATAGCTGTGTGGGTAAGAGTACAAGAAACAGGCAATATATAGAATACTTGTTGAAATGGAAAGGAAGGCATGTTGAAGATTCATCATGGTTATATGAGACCGAGGTTAACCGTTTTGGTTTCCCTCTAACTCATGAGAAGTGACAGGGCCACTTTTCAAATTACCCCGGGTGTCTGCTGCAGGAGCATCTAGGGTGTAAGAGCAATCTTGCATCAACCAAAAAAAAAAGTGTTGTTTCATTTCAATAAGGGCTAAATTTGGCAGGGTTACTATTTTTAGTAAGTTTGCATTTGTGCAAAATCTTACACGGACCTCCAGAATGGTGAATTGAAGCTAATGGTGAAGAAATCACTTCAATATCATTTGTCATTTGTGAGATGTTAAAATTTCAAATTCCAAAAATCTTTTTGAAATATTCAAAGTCAAATTTGAGGCAGTTAGAGGCTTCGGATGGGCCCCAAATTTAGAGGGAAACCCAAATGGTCTACCTATTGGGACTACTTGCAAACCATCATCTTTTCGAGAGCTTTCCGAAAAGGTATTATAATTGAAAATCCAACGGTCGGATCGAAAGTTATGGCCCCACGAAGTTGACCTATTTTTGGAGGGAGATGTAAATTTTGAAATTAAGCTGGTGGTCACCAAAAAGGGCTATATGTGACCATTTTTGGGAACCGTTAGGGTAGTAGAGTTAAGGGGGAAGGTGTAGAGTAAAGAAAGGCGGGGAATTAGAAACCCTAGTTGATTTGGGGATTGTAGAAGGCTGAAGATCCCAGAGTCTTGAGAGAGGGAGCTGTAATGTGTTGCAGCCTACAGGGGATTCATCCTCTAATCCTATTTGAGCTTCTATAATGTAATATTTTGCCCATATTAATAAAATATCATTCTATTTTCAGTGTGCAATTTCTGTTATTGTATGTTTTCTGATTTACCCACTTCATCAAGTGGTATTAGAGCAAGGGTTCCTGAATGTGTGTAGATAGATTGCCAACTATGAGGCAGTTTGCACCAGGACCTAAGGTTGTGGGTTTGCTACAGAGATCAAGATGTCTCCACGAAGAAACTGTGGTGGGAGGAATACTTTGACGGAAGAGGGTTTTAGAGGCCTGCAAAGAAAAATTGATGCATTGCAAGAGGAGCTGCGAAGAGGGTTCGAGTGGAGAAGGAGAGAGGAAAGCGAAGATGAAGTTGAAGAAGAGCTATCTGAGGAAGAATAAGAAGCTGTGGGAGATCCTGCAGAAGTTAGGTTGTTGAGGGTCATTTCAAAGATCAAAAAGAGGCCCATGATTGAAGTTTCTACCTATTCTAGAGATTTGAATCCAAAACAACTTATTGATTGGATCAATGATATGGAGAAGTATATCGAGTATAAAGATGTGGAAGACCCAGAACGAGTCAAGCTTGCAAAGATAAAGTTGAAGGGCCATGCCAGTATTTGGTGGAAGGAGGTCCAGTTAGAGAGAAATAGAAGAGGAAAATCAAAGATTACCTGATGGGATCAGATGGTGGAGAAATTGAAGAAGCAGTTCATTCATGTGGACTATGAGATGGAGTTGCTGAAGAAGATGCAAGGATTGGAGCAAGGTAACAAGTCTGTTAAGGAGTATACAGAAGATTTTTACAAGATCACTATCAGGATAGGCCATGGAGAGGCCAACAAGGAGAAGGTAGCCCGTTACATTAATGGGTTTAGGCCAAGTATTCAAGAAGAGTTAAGCCTGGTCAAAATGACCACCATAGAAGATGCGTACCAGTTTTCCATGAAGGTGGAGGAGAAGATTAATAAGAGATTTGAAAGCAAGCAAAGGGGAAGAGGTCAAGGCGGAAGGACTGGTGGAAGACCCTATGGAGGCCAAAATGAAGATCCAAATAAAAGTGAAGAAGCTGGAACTAGTCGAAATCAGAGAGGAGATAATACCTACCACCCTCGTGACCAGAATAATGATGAGCAAAGAGGAAGAGGAAGAGGTAGACTTGGGCAAGGACCGGGAAGAGGAGGTTTTAGAGAAACATGTTTCCAATGTGGAGAAGAAGGGCATCAAGCATACGAGTGTCCACAACATCAAGGAAGGATGAATAGAAGACCTAAAGGTAATGCACGAGTTGCACATGTGGAAGAAGATGCACAGTCTGAGCACTCTGAAGATGCAGAAAGGGGAGAAACCCTAGTTGTCAGAAGAACTTTGTTGAATGAGGAGAAAGAACCCAATAAGAGGAAGAGTTTATTCCACACAAGGTGCAAATGTGAAGGTAAGTGTTGTGATATTATTATTAATAGTGGAAGCACTGATAATATTGTTTTAGAGATGGTTGACAAGAAGAAAGCATCCGCATCCATACCGGGTTGCATGGTTGTAGAAGGACCATAGAGCTTTGGTCAATGAGCAGTGTTTAGAGAAGTTCAAGATTGGTGACTACCATGATGAGGTGATGTGTGACATCATATCGATGGATGCATGTCATATGTTATTGGGGAGGCTGTGGCAGTATGAGAGGAGTGCTGTCCATGATGGCCGTGCAAACACATACTCCCTAACAAAGGATGGAATACGTTATAAGTTGAAGCCCTTGAAGGAGGTGGAAGAAAAGGTATTTAGTACTGCCAGAATTTGCTTGGCAGATGGTAGAAAATTTTTGGAGGGTATGAAGCATGAACGTCATTGCTTTGCATTGATTCCTAAGATTAGTCAAGAGAAATGTGAAGATGTACCAACAGAAGTTTCAGATATGTTGGAAGAATTTCAGGTCATTATCTCTGATAATGTACTAGAAGGTTTACCACCAGTGAGGAAGATAAGTCATCAAGTGGATTTGATACCAGGAACCAGTTTACCGAATAAGGCAGCCCACAGAATGACTCCAGCAGAGAATGAAGAGCTGAATGGACAAGTTCACGAGTTGTTAAGGGACTGATAAGGGAGAGCCTGAGTCCATGTGCGATACCTGCAGTACTAGCACCAGAGAAAGATGGAGAGTGGAGAATGTGTACAAATTCTTGAGCCATAAATAAGACCACGATCAAGTACATGTTTCCATTGCCAAGAATGGATGACATAATGGATTGTGTGAGGGTAAAATAGTGCATCAATCAAATGAATAACAGATGACCCAAACATCAACAGAATAGAGAAACAAAGAAGATTCAAATAAACAAAGCAATGAACAAACACAGCAAACCTCTTCCGTTTCGAAACTTCTGTTGTTCGCCTATCACGAATCGTCCTTTCACAGATGAGATGAGCCCTCAGAGAGTGCAATCTTTTAAAAGCTGTTGGAGGAAGTCGATGGTGAACGGCTATAGTGTGATATGCAATGAAGGTGAGCTCCAATGCAACAATGGTGATCTCAAGCTTGTGGATGACAAATGGGTGCCAAAGGCGCGCTAGTGATATTTCTGCAGAGTAACGATGTCAAAAGCCTGGATGATTAGAATGAAGGGATGAAGCTTCATTTATAGACCCGGAGGAATAGGAATCAACGGTTGAGAGAAGATATGAAGATCAACGGTTGAGGATGGTTGAGGAATGTGCAACCAGTGGAAATGTGACAAGTGTCCCAGCTCCATCATGAAAGGTGGGATGTGACAAAACTGATTGGAGAGTTAACTCCCTTGACTGGTCTGTTAACAGAATTGATTGATCAGTTAGAAGAGTGGATTGTGGAACTGACTGGGTTGATTGAGGATTTGACTCAACTGACAGGTTAGTTAACAGACTTGATTGATTGGTTAACTGACCTCTGATTGGAGAAGAAATAGGCCATGTGGGTGAGGGAAAATAAGATAATTAAATATTAAATATATTTAATTACATGTGCAACCTGATGAGGTGGACAAGGTGAGGTGGAAAAGGTGAGGTGGAATTTTGAATTTAGAACTTTAGGATAGAGGAAATAGGATTAATTAAATAATTTATAATTATTTAATTGTGAAGGATAAATAGAAGAATTTTAATTAAATAAATAGAATTTATTTAATTATGGAACAGTGAATTGATTAAATAAATTTGGAATATTTATTTAATTAATAGAAGAATGGAATAAATATTTAGAATATTTATTTAGGATGATTTGTGTCATTTTTAGGCGTATACATTTTGCCCCTCTTTGATGCAATGCAGTTTACAGCGTTGCTTCAAAGAAATTGATGGTCTGAATGATGATACATGCCCCAGTTTGCCCCTGGTGTAGGTTAAATGACGATAGGATGCCCCCTCGGGAGATTGGACGGGAAAAACGGCGAAAGTTTTGGAGATGGACGATCTCACGACGAGGAAGGGGTTAGGATAGGTTGGAGGAAAAGGGACGCGGTCAGGGACGCGGGAAGAAAACGGGAGGAAAAACGGACACGGGAAGTAGTCACAGTCATCACCTAGCCAGAATTAGGGTTTTGGAGGCTATAAATAGGAGCTGGGTCCACAAGAATAGTCATTTGCACACTTGGTTGATCTGGATTGGAGAAGGAGAGCTCAGAGCAAACCTAAAGCAGCATGGCGGCCAGAGCAGCAGACATTCCACGCGAGGAGCATCGATTCGAGCGAGTCCGACGATTCGGGCGGCCAGCAGAGGCAGGACCCCCGGTATGTGCTTCGAAAAAATTCTCCTAGGGTCGAGTTTAGGTGTCATAAATGCTCATAGAAAATAGGTGAAATGAATGCGCCGAAACGCAGAACGGCGCATATGCCTCGCGAGGCTGCGCTTTTGTGATTTCGCGGCGCATATGCCTGTTTCGGCAGCGCATGCGTGAAAGCTGCGCATGTGTTCATTTTGGCGGCGCTTTCGTAATTAAGCGGCGCTTTCGTATTTTCGCCGCGCATGCGTGAAATGTAGCAGCGCATTTGCCTAAGTTGCGCATATGTAACTTCCTGCGGCGCATCCATAAATTAGCGGCGCATACGTTGCTTTATGCGGCGCATGTGTCAGAACGGCGCATATGTGGCCTGTAGCGGCGCATATGCACTTTTGCGGCGCATATGTCGATTGTTGCGGCGCATATACCAGAAATGGCGCATGTACCACCTGTAGTGGCGCATTTGCTTGGGATGGCAAATTACTTAGCCAAACTGATTCGATTAGCGTCCTGTTTGACGCAGGAATCGATGAGCTATCTCCGAGATTGCAGGAATCTAGTCGAGAGATGTAGTGTGCTGTTTTGATCAATTTGAAATGCTAAGTTTAGTTGATATAGTCCAATAGATATGTTGAGTATGGTATATGCAGTTTGAGACTGACGCCTTGCTTTGCGTGTTGGCAGGAGGAGATACGAGAGACACTGCAGTCGAGGGAGACGTTCCCTATGCCTCTATTGCAGAGACATATGTTGACGGAGGCTGACAGGGTGGCGCTTGGTGCCATGGGCCTAGATTATGTTTGCTTCATGCCCGAGGTGCGGGCGAACCGAGGACTGCTGACAGCTGCCGTGGAGAGATTCCACAGCGAGGACGGGACCTTCCACTTCCCTACTGGAGAGATGACTATGACGTTGGAGGACGTCCATAGGATACTGCACTTGCCTGTGGTAGGCGAGTTGGTGGAGTACGACGCACAGCGGGACGCGGGACTCGCCGAGTGTCAGCGAGTATTCGACGATCCCGAGCTGGTGGGACAGGTCATCCCTTGGCAGGATATCTATGACTGCTACGACTACTTCCCTGGGATCGTGGCTGGACTGATTGCGGGCGTTGTATGCCCTGACAGGAGATCGCACGGGTTCCCCATTGGATGGGGCAGGATTATGGAGCGGATGGTGACTGAGGGCACTCGATACGCGTGGGGACCTTGCGTGCTAGCTCACTTATACCACGACATGCATCAGGTGGTGTACCATCGCAGCACGAGTCTATCGGCTGGGGTGCTGCTGTTACAGTTTTGGCTGTGGGAGCACATAGCGGTGACCAGGCCGATATGTGTCTTTGCTAGGCAGAGGGGAGAGCCGTACAGTTATGGCTACGCAGGAGTGATTTCCCAGCACAGGCTGGGGAAGCTAGAGTATTGGAGGCATACATTGGATGGGATAGATGTGGTCGTCTGGCGACCATATCTAGACTGCGAGCCTTGGGACGATGAGGCAGATGAGCTGCCTTTCTGCTTCCAGACCAGGTGGTTGATTGGCCGGACACGGCACATCTTGGAGAGGCAGACGGTGGGCCGAGTACTGAGACAGTTCGGCAGGAGACAGGGCATGCCGCAGGGACAGGCCATGTTTGCACGGACACATGCAGAGAGGGTCCGATGGGGGCCGATGGCTTCTTACGAGGAGGCTCTGGCAGAGTTCCGGCAGTTGCCTTATGTGGCCTGGGATATGAGGCGAGAGATTGCAGATGCTGGGGTTACACAGGAGTATGAGGACTGGATTACTGCACATCCATTTCTGAGATATTCAGGACCTGGTATGCTGGTGCCTCGCATTGACGAGGCGGACTCAGAGGAGGAGGGAGAGGCTGGCCCAGGGCGGAGGGCCGCTAGAGGAGGACGAGGGCGCGGTGGCCGAGCTGCAGAGAGGCCGAGGCAGCGGAGGAGGATAGACAGGGCCAGGCAGGCAGTGCCAGGACAGGGGGAGGGACAGCAGCAGGCACAGATGCCACCACCCCAGCAGGTACCACAGCAGCAGGTGCCACAGCAGCAGGTGCCCCAGCGACAGGGGCTAGGACAGGCAGAGGCAGCACAGGGGCCGGTGCAGGGTGAGGCTCAGGAGAGGACCATAGCCAGCCTGAGAGGACAGGTGCGGGAGCTGCAGGCACAGCTGAGGAGAGTGGAGAGGATGCGAGATACAGACGCAGCAGTGATTGCTGGGTTGACTCGCGAGCGAGACATGGCAGACGCCCGGGTACGTTTGATCCGAGTAGAGAGGGACACAGCAGTAGCTGCCATGGGCACAGATGCAGCGAGTACCTTTTTGGTTGGGCAGGTGCAGCAGGCACAGGCACAGGTAGGCCAGTTGCAGACGCAGTTGGCACAGGCACAGACAGACTTAGCCAGAGCACAGCAGCAGGTACAGTACTACCGAGGTCTATATCATGGTGCCGTGTCGGCGAGCCAGAGGGCAGGTAGTTTCAGGACTCAGTCTGGGGTGGCTCACAGAGCAGGTCCATCCCAGTCAGGGGCATCTGTCATGGGACCTCAGCAGTCAGGAGCCGGCAGTGGTGGCTCACAGCCGCAGGGGTAGTCAGAGACCAGATTTTGTACTTTTTGGGACATGTATCACCGTCTATTTAGACGTATATTGTATATGACATTTTGATTTTGAGAGAGATGGTGATATTGTACATTTGGACATCCTTGTATATGATAGTATGGATGATGATGCAGCTTTGTGTATCTATTGCTTGCGTTTATGAGATGATTACTTCTATTGCATGATGTGGTTCTATTGCATAGTTAGATGGTTTATATGATGTTTATATGAGAAATACTTTGATATGCTGCTATATGATGTCTATATGATTTAATGTGACAAATGACTGCAAAGGTAATATGATGTTCTTGTGATGATGCAAATGTATATGTATGGAACATGATTTCTATGCTATGATGCTATATATGTATGTGAGATGCTATTGGATACTTATATGATGTAATGTTTTGAATGTATGCATTGGTAACATGAGTACTATGGGGTGATGTAACTATGTATGTGATGCAAATGTATATGTGACCTAATGCATTGGATGATGTACTATACTAACCTAATCATGTTCATGACTAGTTTCTACGAGTGATGTGATATGCTCCTATATGCCTTGTTTTTGTGATGTCCAAATGTACGCTATCGACAGAAGATTGACATGATGGATAGAGGGATGGTTGCGAAAGAATGACTTAGGAATTTTTCTTGATATCGTTACCCTGCATAGTTTGAATGATGAGGATTGTATGGATGGGTGTATGGATATAGGACGGATGCTTTGCTTTTAGATTGCTTTATTTCATCATTGGGCACTTTGTTTTTGGTATTTTTCTGAAATGTTGTAAGTGAATACAAGCATCGAGGTATAATTGAACCGAGATGACCTGAGCATCGCTTACATGGATTGTGATTTAGCAAGTTAAGACAAGCATCTAGTCAAAATTGAATCTAGATGACCTGAGTATCACTTGCGTTTCAACAAGCAAGGATTGCCCCCGTTCATGTTAGACCTTTGATGTCCTCGGTGATCTTTTGCCGATCACGTCCTAAGACAAGGCTTCACATTACTAAAGTTTAATCCCCAAATAGCAAACAAAGAAAGTAATCATGCCCCCCATCATAGCATCTCTAGCTTTTGGCATCCTTGAGTAGCATAGGAGGGTATGACAGCAAAAATCAAGACTCTGTAACTTAACCCTGTTTCTGGTCTACAAAAGCATATTTGCGTTGATATGTGTTTATTTCTTGCCTTAATTTGCATAAAATCATTTAGAAGACCTTGGGTATTTGCTTTGCATTGGATGGGTTAAGATGGTCATAGTCAAGGTTTCTGTTTGAAGCGCGGGTGTTTGCTCGCATTTGCTTGCTTGGTGAGAAGATTTGCACTATCCTTATTGAGAAGACAGACCCTAAGGGACTGACCTAGTGCCTCGGGGGCTCATTGCTAAATGGCCTTGCCTACGTGACGACGCAGAGGCAACGTAGTTCGGGGTAAACCCTAATGGACCATGGATGGACTAGAAGAAAGACGACAAGAACGAAGACAAGAGGGGAGATGGAAGCCTCGGGGGAGATGGAAGCCTCGGGGGCGCATTAGAATAATGGCCTTGCCTACGTGACGGCGCAGAGGCAACGTAGTTCACGGGTTCGGACCATAGACATTGACGAGAGACACTACGCTAGGCTCACTTCGAGGGGACGATATGGGACAAAACCTTGGTTGACAAGGCCACAAGCTGAGTATCAAGCCATGATAGGTAACTGTCAAGTGTTTATTGTGGGATGGATATGGGTCGAATGGGGAAAATAGAGAGAGAAAGGGCTCAAGATGATTGGGTTCCCAAAGATGGAGAATGCGGTTTGTCACAAGTAACGCCTGTTTACCAGGTTTTCATCACTTGCTTTTATTTGCACGAGAAGCTAGAAAGTAACATGACGCCTGATTGCCAGGTTTTCCCCATGATACCTATCCAAGGCGCCTGTTTGCCAGGTTTTCACCAAAGGACGATTTTTTTGCATGCTTTCTATTATTTTTATTTTTATTTTTATATTTTTTTTTTGTAGCTTTTTGATTTTTTTTTTTTATTTTATTGTGCCCCCTTGCATTGGGGTTCTCTTAGGTATAGAACCTGCGAAGGTGCATGCTGTTGATTGGATCATCAAACAACTCACCTTCCGATGTGGCCAACTGATATGCCCCCGATCCATAAGCTGCTACAATTACATAGGGTCCCAGCCAGTTAGGCTCGAACTTACCTTTCTTTTCTCTGTCCTGCTGGTTGCGAGGGTTCTCTTTTAGAACTAGGTCCCCAACCTTGAGGCATCTTGGTCTAACCTTGTGGTTGTAGCTTCTTGACATCATCTGTTGATAGGCTTTGAGATGGTCAAAAGCTTTCTGGCGCCGTTCCTCTAGCAGTTCTAACTCTTGCAGTCGGGAGACTCTGTACTCTTCGTCTGATATGAGACCTTTCAACGACACCCGAAGGGATGGGAGTTCGACCTCAATGGGAAGGATGGCTTCGGAACCATAGACGAGGGCGTAAGGTGTAGCACCTGTGGGAGTGCGTATGCTGGTTCGATAGGCCCACAGAGCGGGATTGAGCTGGACGTGCCAATCGCGACCGGCTTCATTGACAGTCTTCTTTAAGAGTTTCAGAATGGTTTTGTTTGATGCCTCAGCTTGGCCGTTACCTTGGGGGTAATATGGGGTGGAGAAGCGATGTTGGATCTTGAACCGTTCACAAAGTTCCTGGACATCTTGATTTTTGAAAGGTCTCCCGTTATCCGTTATGATGGATGAAGGGATGCCATATCGGCAGATAATGTAATTCAGAATGAAAGAGGAAATTTGCTTTCCTGTGACGGTTGATAAGGGAACGGCTTCAATCCACTTTGTGAAGTATTCAGTAGCGGTTATGATGAATTTATGGCCGTTGGAAGAAGGCGGATGAATTTTTCCTACGAGGTCTAGTCCCCACTGGCAAAAGGGCCAGGGTGTCGTTAGAGGTCTCAACTCCTGAGCAGGTGCATGAATCAGGTTCCCATGTATCTGGCACTGTCTGCACTTTTTGACGAACTGATATGAATCCATTTCCATATTGGGCCAGTAATAACCCAAACGCATGAGTTTCTTAGCTAAGGAAGGACCGCTGGAGTGTGTTCCGCAGATCCCTTCGTGCACGTCTTGCAAGGCAGTAATAGATTCCTCCTGTTCTAGACAACGGAGTAAAGTACCATCCAGACCACGTCGGTAAAGGGTATTGGCGATAATGGTGTAACGGGAGGCTTGTCGGATGAAGGTTCGTTTTTGGTTGGAAGAGAGGTCCAAAGGAAGGATATTGTCCTTGAGGTAAGTGTAGGTCTTACCATACCAAGGTGAATCAGATCCTACTAGGTGGCAGATGGAATGGGTTTCAAGGAGATCATAAGCCGGCTGTCGAATTGTTTCTACTAGGAACTCATACCGTGACTCCTGTTCAGGTATCTCAAGAAGAGAGGCTATGGTCGCCATTGCGTCGGCTGCTTTGTTCTCTATCCTGGGTATTTGCTCAAACGAGATGGTCCCAAAGTGGTCTTTGAGATCGTCGACCATTCGCTTGTATGGGATGAGCTTCTCATCTTTGGTCTAATACTCGTCGTTGACCTGGTTTATGACAAGCTGAGAATCGCCATAGACATGTAGTGCTTGAATTTTCCACTCAGTGGCCATCTTGAGACCAATTACCAAAGCCTCATACTCTGCTATGTTGTTAGTACATGGAAATAACAACCTGTAGGACTTTGGGCGCCAAAAATGTGAGGGTAAAATAGTGCATCAATCAAATGAATAACAGATGACCCAAACATCAACAGAATAGAGAAACAAAGAAGATTCAAATAAACAAAGCAATGAACAAACACAGCAAACCTCTTCCGTTTCGAAACTTCTGTTGTTCGCCTATCACGAATCGTCCTTTCACAGATGAGATGAGCCCTCAGAGAGTGCAATCTTTTAAAAGCTGTTGGAGGAAGTCGATGGTGAACGGCTATAGTGTGATATGCAATGAAGGTGAGCTCCAATGCAACAATGGTGATCTCAAGCTTGTGGATGACAAATGGGTGCCAAAGGTGCGCTGGTGATATTTCTGCAGAGTAACGATGTCAAAAGCCTGGATGATTAGAATGAAGGGATGAAGCTTCATTTATAGACCCGGAGGAATAGGAATCAACGGTTGAGAGAAGATATGAAGATCAACGGTTGAGGATGGTTGAGGAATGTGCAACCAGTGGAAATGTGACAAGTGTCCCAGCTCCATCATGAAAGGTGGGATGTGACAAAACTGATTGGAGAGTTAACTCCCTTGACTGGTCTGTTAACAGAATTGATTGATCAGTTAGAAGAGTGGATTGTGGAACTGACTGGGTTGATTGAGGATTTGACTCAACTGACAGGTTAGTTAACAGACTTGATTGATTGGTTAACTGACCTCTGATTGGAGAAGAAATAGGCCATGTGGGTGAGGGAAAATAAGATAATTAAATATTAAATATATTTAATTACATGTGCAACCTGATGAGGTGGACAAGGTGAGGTGGAAAAGGTGAGGTGGAATTTTGAATTTAGAACTTTAGGATAGAGGAAATAGGATTAATTAAATAATTTATAATTATTTAATTGTGAAGGATAAATAGAAGAATTTTAATTAAATAAATAGAATTTATTTAATTATGGAACAGTGAATTGATTAAATAAATTTGGAATATTTATTTAATTAATAGAAGAATGGAATAAATATTTAGAATATTTATTTAGGATGATTTGTGTCATTTTTAGGCGTATACAGATTGTTTGAGTGGAGCCAAGTACTTCACAAAGATTGACCTAAAGAGTGGGTATCACTAGATCCAAATCAGAGAAGGAGTTGAATGGAAGGCAGCCTTCAAGACAAAGGAGGGTTTGTATGAGTGGTTAGTCATGCCATTTGGGCTAACCAATGCACTGAGCACATTCATATGACTCATGAACGAGGTATTGAAAGAATTTTTGAAAAATTTTGTTATTGTTTATTTAGATGACATTTTGATTTTTAGCAAGACTTGGGATGAGCATTTGATGCATATCATAAGAGTTTTAGAGAAGCTGAGGGAGGAGAAGTTGTTGATCAATTTGAAGAAATATAGTTTTGCAAATGAGGAGTTAGTATACGTGGGATTTGTTGTCTCAGAGGAAGGTATTAAAATGGACCTAGAGAAGGTGATGGCTATCATTAAATGGCCTATGCCAAGGAGTGCTTTTGAGGTAAGATCTTTTCATGGTTTGACAAGTTTTTACAGAAAGTTTATCAAGAATTTCAGTAGCATTTATGCACCCCTAACTGAGACAAATTTGAAGTTTAGTTCTGTACACCATCCACAGACTGATGGACAAATAGAAGTTGTGAATAGGAGTTTGGGTAACCTGCTAAGATGCTTGGTAGGAGATAAGCCCAAGGGATGGGATTTGATTTTACCACAAGCAAAATTTTCTTACAACAATTCTGTCAATAGGAGCACAAGTAAATCTCCATTCTAGGTTGTGTATGGGAGTAGCCCAAGAACTACTTCAGAATTGAGGAGGATGGATAAGGGGGAGAAGAGTAGTGCTGAAGCTAAAAATTTTGCTGAACACATGAAGAATTTGCATGAACAAGTAAGAAAGCATATCCATAAGATGAATTCTTAGTATAAGGCTAAGGCAAATTAGAAGAGGAGACATAAGGAGTTTCAGGAGGGTGATGAAGTCATGGTTCACTTGAGAAAAGAAAGATTTCCAATTGGTACATATAATAAGTTGAAGGTGAGGAAATTTGGACCATGTAGAATCCTGAAGAAACACGATTCAGGAAATGCATTTGAGGTAGAGTTGCCTGATGACATCAATATTTCACCAGTGTTCAACATATCAGATTTGACAGAGTATCATGATGATGGAATTGATAAAGGAACATAGTGGGACATTCTAGCATCTACTTCAGAGAAGGAGGAGATAGAGGGAATTCTAGATAGCCGTGTGGGTAAGAGTACAAGAAACATGCAGTATATAGAATACTTGGTGAAATGGAAAGGAAGGCCTGTTGAAGATTCATCATAATTATCTAAGACTGAGGTTAACCATTTTGGTTTCCCTCTAACTCATGAGAAGTGACAGGGCCACTTTTCAAATTACCCTGGGTGTCTGATGCAGGAGCATCTAGGGTGTAAGAGCAATCTTGCATCAACCAAAAAAAAAATGTGTTGTTTCTTTTCAATAAGGGCTAAATTTGGTAGGGTTACTATTTTGAGTAAGTTTGCATTTGTGCACGGTTGGATACAAAATCTTACACGAACCTCCAGAATGGTGAATTGAAGCTAATGGTGAAGAAATCACTTCAATATCATTTGTCATTTGTGAGATGTTAACATTTTAAATTCTAAAAATCCTATTGAAATATTCAAAGTCAAATTTGAGGCACTTAGAGGCTCCGAATGGGCTCAAAATTTGGTGGGAAACCCACACCATCATTTTTTCAAGAGCTTTCCAAAAATGTATTATAATTGAAAATCCAGTGGTCAAATCGAAAGTTATGGCCCCGCAAAGTTGACCTATTTTTGGAGGGAGATGTAAATTTCAAAATTAAGCTGGTGGTCGCCAAAAAGGGCTATATATGACCATTTTGGGGATTACAGAAGGTTGAAGATTCCAGAGTCTTGAGAGAGGGAGCTGTAATATGTTGCAGCCTGTAGGGGATTCATCCTCTGATCGTATTTGAGCTTCTATAATGTAATATTTTTTCCATATTAATAAAATATCATTCTATTTTCTGTGTGCAATTTTTGTTATTGTGTGTTTTACGATTTACCCCCTTCATCATAATACCATACTCAATATAATGCCCTCAAGGCCATAAGAATACCAACACCAGGAGGGTGACCTCGAGGAGGTTCACTCCTCCCCCACCCCACACAAGGAAGGACACACCCAAATGGGTAGTCTCATCCCAACACACCCAAAACCCACACAAAAGAAAATACTCCCAAAACACAACCAAGTACATAAGAAAAAAAATAACAAGCATATGGAATGACTAAATGTCATGAGGCTTACCTTAAGAGCCCAACAATGCATGCAAGTTAAAGAAGAGCTCACAAGCTTTCTCCAAGTCTCTAATCCTCCAAACTCTAACTCTTTCCCCAAAAATCCTCTAAAGATAGAAAAATTTCAAAAAGCAAGAACCCCCAACTCCTCTCCAAGAGGAGTTAAAATAGGCCTCCAATCTAGGCCTTGAGGAATGAGAAAGTGACACATGTCACCTTCGCCTTCCTCATCCCATGCCACTTACAAAGGAGAAGGAATGTGAGGGTGACATGTGTCACCCTCCTATCCATTCAAACCCTCACCCTCTCCACTTGTGCTCTCACACATGTGTGAGAGCAAAAGTGGAGAGGTGGCATCTCTCCCCATGGCTCCATGAGGATAAGGGATGACACATGTCATCACCTTATTCTCCAAGAGAGCCCCTTCACTCCAAAATGCTCTCACACATGTGTGAGAGTCTTGGAGGAAGGTTCCACACACTTGGGGGTCTTGAACACTCCCCAAGTCTTCAAGGTGGAGGAATCCCCAAGCCTTGGGAAGGGAGATGGGCCTTCTTCCAAGGTATGACTCATCTCCTACCCTTAGCCGTTTTAAATTTTCGTCACTTTTATTTAACCCAAGTTTAAGGTGACTAGACGGGGGTAACCCTAGGGTTTAGTAAGCCCAAATGGACCCTAGACCCTAGGGGTACCACCTAGGGTTAAATTAAACCTCTAATAAACACCTAAGGAGGTATAAATTCACATTAAATGGCCCAAAAATAAAAGGGACACCAAATGGTGTGAATTAAAACACATATTTAACAACACATCAATTAAATTAAAGAAAAGGGGTGAACTAGGCCAATTAATTAAATACAAGCATTCATGAAAACATCATTTAATCACACATGATCCTTATCCCTCTTGGGAATGGATCGGCCTAACTAGGGAAACACATAAGTGTGAGATCGACCTCTAATTTTTCGTGGCCTAGAAAATCACCTACGCACTTGAACAAATGGTCAATCTAACATATATATATATCATAGCCGAAGCAACAAAATGTAACACTCATGTCATCACATAATTCATACAAAACATTAAACAACTCACATCATAATTAAGATTCATAATTGCATTTTCTATATATACTATCTCAGAATCAGAATCACATAACAATTCCATATAATGAGCTCATAATCAACATCACTAATAATCATCAAGTGTGTCTCACATGTCTAACATCATAATAGCATCAAAATAGGATATAACCAAATCACCACATACTAATCAAAGCTAATCCAAAATAAGGAGATATAGTCTAAATCTGCATAATGGAAATCAATAGCCTCTAAATGTCTAAAAATGTCTCCAACTGTAATATGAAATGATCAAAATAGGGAAGTGAAATAAATAAGCCTCAAAATGACCTTCCATGTAAATTTGAGCTTGAAGATTATAGTTTTATATTTGTTTGACTCTGTACAAGGCCCAAATGAGAGGATTAACGATTATGTTATCAAATTTTAGTCTTTATTTGCTAAAAGGAAGCAAAACCTTCTTAATAATGAGTTACATAGCATTTCTCTTCAGGTATTATTGTTACTAATTAAGGACAATGCATATTTGAACAATCAAAGCACACATTATCAAATACAAGTCAAATTTTGTCTCAAAATTTTACTAAGAGCATAGGACCAAGAGGTCCAATCATTATGTCAATAGCTTGACCTTGAGTAACACAATGATGAAGAGAAACATTTTTCATTGTCAACCAATTGTTTAATGTAGTGATGATGAACCTTGATGTATTTTTGTTCTATCATGGTAAATTGGGATTTTCACTAAATTTAAAATGTTCTAATCACGAGAGTAAAGTAGGTGTATTTACAATGATCTATAAATCAAGTAAAATTCTACATAATCACATAACTTTGCAACATGTATTGACAACCTCCTTGCATTTTTCTTTGGTGGAAGGAAACACAATAATATTTTCAAACATATTTTGCCTTGAAATAACCTTAAAAATAAAAATTTAGAAGTATAGCTCATAGTTGAATATTGAGTGTCAGTTAAACCAACTAAATTAGAGTTTGTTTATCTTGATAGCTTGAAATCTACTAACTATTGATATAATATGGCAAAGTTAAAAGTCTCCTTGACATATCAAAGAGAGGTTTTCTTATTTGCTAATTAATTAACTTTAATTGGGACAAGAACTAAGAAAGATAGATAACTACAAAATAGAGATCTACTTGAGTGGGTGCAAGATATAACAAATTTCCTGCCAACTATTTGTAGAGAGACTCGTCCACTAGCATGGAAACATCTTAGGTTAACAACTTTAACTTAACCCCCATAGGTGTAGAAGTTGGATAACACTTTTCATTTACTTGAAGTTTTCTAAGAGGGATTTTATCTTATTTTGGCCAAGCTATGAAAATGGTATGATCTACTTTCCAAAATCCTACAACTAAGTAATTGTGTAGGAGGCCTAAATTAGCAATGTCATCAATTTTTACTTAAATTGGTATACAATGGCCCCACTAGTAGTCATGTCAAGGTCATCGACATAGATGATGAATATCACTATTGTATCATTACTCTTGATTTAGAGGTTCAGATAAAAAATTTAGAACCATGTTTAAATTCAATATTTAAATATCAATATTCCTAGCTCTTGAACCATGCTTAAACCTATACTAATACTTAAGAAGTCTATAAGAAAGATCATCATTTTTTAGAATATGTAACCCTTCTTATTGTTCCATCTAACTTCGTCTGAATCCTCATTTAAAATGGATTTCTTCACATCCATGTTAAACACCTTCCAATAAAATTGGGAAGCTATATAAAACCAACCAAAAAGTGACTATCTTAGTAGTAGGAGAAAAATTATCCTCAAAATCAATCTCTTTATGTTATGAGTAGCCCTTCAAAACAAGATGGGGTTTTTACTTGTACAAAGTACCAGGTTCATTTTATAATTCACATGGTATACCCATTTGCACCAATGGGTGTTTTATTTTTAGATAACTTCATGACTTTCCCACTATGATTCTTCATCAAGACATAATGCACAATTTTCATGGCATCTTCCCACTAAGGTATTTGTTAGGCTTTTGAATACAATTGTGGTTTAGTGACCTAAATAGGTTTCATGAAAGAGAAAAATGAACATGCTTCTTAGAACCAATAATCTATTTTCTTGATCTTTAATGTTGTGTACTTAATCAAGGACATTATCCTCTCTCACATCCTAAATTGTGGTATAAGATTACTTGGCTTCTAATGTTTAATTTAAATTGTGTCAGGAGTTCAAACAATGATACACCACTGAGGGACTGGATGTATTATAACCAGTAATTGTCAAACAAGTAAATATACAACAACAACAATTCCTAAAGTTCAATAAGATGGATTTTTATTCAAAAATAAGAGAGATTATACAATATATGGAAAATTCTATGGTAGAGATGCCTGACTTCAACTTTGCTTCATTGATTCAAATTCAACCAATATATATATTTTGCAAATCAAACTAGAAAATTTACTAAAACTAGTAAATTATGGTTCCCATTAGAAATCAAATAGTCACCACACCAGTGTCCTCCTTGGAAGTTGAAATGGATATCTGGATGAGGACAGATCAAGTACAAAATTAAAATTAAACTTGGAAATTATTTAATTTTGGTACCCCAACTTGGTGGGGTCATAAATACTAGCTTATTGGGCAAAAGAAAAACTAGTTGGATGTGTTAAAAAGGTCTCCAAGAGACCTAGTTCTTGTTGCTCAAAGGGTAGCCTATGACACTCCTAAGAAACTATAGAAAGTATCAAGGACAAATTCCATTTCGAAGGCCTCTAAAAATATATATTACAAATACATAGAAAATACCCAAAAAAAATTATATTTTCAAGATTTAGCCATCCAAATGCTCCTTCTATGGTGTCTAACAATGGTGAACATACATGGACACAACAAATTTACATTAAAAACTAATTGTGATATGAGAAAAGGGGGTAGATTGAGGCGAAAGGCATTGTCACCTATCTACTTGAGGATGGTGATGGGTCCATATTGAAGGGCATGAAGTTTCCTATGTGGCCATTAAAACCCCTCTTTCTAGAGATGAAGCCAAACTTTGTCACTAACCTAAAACTAATGAGTTGTACAATGTTGAATATACAACAACAACAATTACCAAAGTTGAAGAAGATGTATTTTTATACAAAATTGAGAGTGCTTATACAATATATGGCAAACTCTATGGAAGAGATGCATGCCTTAAAATTTGCGTGATTAAATTGAATTTAGCCAATTTATTCATTTTGTAAATTGAACTAAAAAAATTATTAAAACTAGTAAAGTATGGTTCCCATTGAAAACTGAAGAGTAACCACACCAATGTCCCCCATGGAAGTTGAAATGGATGACTAGATGAAGACAAATTAACTAGAAAATTAAAATTATTCAATTTTGGTAACCCAACTTGGTGGGGTCATAACTCCTAGCCTATTGGATGAAAACCCAACTAGTTGGATGCATTGGAAAGGTCTCTGGGAGACCTAGTTTGAGTTTCTCAAAAGGTAGGACTTACAACCTCTCTCCTAAGTAATTGAAGAAATTTTCAAGGGCAGATTCCATTCCAAAAATGTAGATTACAAAGATGTAAAATTTATTATTTTTTTTTTTTTTTGATATTTCTTAAATTTGGCCATGCCAATGCCATCCAAATGCTCCTTCTAATGTGTCTAGCAATGGTAAAAAATATGGACACACTAACTCTACATTAAAAAATGGATGCAATCCAAGAAAAGGGGGAAGATTGAGCTCAAAGGCTTTGTCTCCTATATACTTGAGGATGGAGTAGGGTCTATATTGAAGGGGATAAAGTTTCTTATGTGGTCCTTGAAGCTAATCTTTCTAGAAATTAAGAAAATATATTTCACCAACCTAAAACTGACGAGGTGTATGATGTTAGAAATAGGTAACAATAATAATTGCTAAAGTTGAACAAGATGGACTCTTATTCAAAATTGAGAGATTATATAATATATGGAAATTTTTTTGGAAGAGATGCATGCATTGATTCTAATTCAACCAATTATAAATTTTGCAAATCAAACTAGAAAACATACTAAAATTACTAAATTATGGTTCCCATAAAAAAAGTCACCACACTCGTGTTCTCCTTGGTAGTTGAAACAGACAACCAAATAAGGATAAATTAAATACAAAATTAAAAGGAAACTAGAAAATTATTTAATTTTGGTACCCTAATTCAGTGGGTCATAACTCTTTGTCCATTGGACAAAAAATATTTTTTTTTAAAAGAAAGGTGGCGGAGCACCTATAATATATTAAAAACCAAGAGAATATAAAAAAAGACTGTTTGTTGTTGAAGCCCCGAGGGAAAGTAAAGAAAAAGAACAAAACACCAGATTAAGAATTGAATATCAAAATATAAAATATACATAGAGCAAAAAGCCCACTAGAGTGAGCAGTCTAGATACGGCAGCATGGTGACAATCAGACTTAATCTAAGTTAGAATCATGGCTATCCTCCGACATAGCAATGGCGAATGGGAGAGCAAAGGCTGGAGTGTATGGTGCATGTGGGGGCCCCAGGGGCTAGATCAGGTGTGTGATGGTAGAGGAAGCACACTTCATTAAAAAATCTCCTTGAACTTATCTACTATCCTATCTGGCAGTTGGAAACTGTGAGCATTCGAAGCCCAATTTAGAAAATTAAAACAATCCCCACAAAGATCCCATTGCATTGCATTATATACACAAGTGGCATGATGGGATGATTGAAGAAGATCCCTGCCAAAAATACCACCTACTGGGGCCTCACCTGATTGATAATCATATCCGTTGAGAGTTATTCTCCACCTATCTACATTGAAGAAGGAAGGGTGCACTACACTGGACTTAAACAGCACACATTAAGCTTTGACTTGTTTAGGTGGCTGGTGGGCCCTTTCTCTTACTCTGTTTTGTTAATGTGTTAATAAGAGAAGGGCCCACCAGCCACCTAAGCAAGTCAAAGCTTAGTGTGTGATGTTTAAATCCAGCGGGTACACTAGACCAAAATCTATGGCCTGCACATATTCATAATCTTGTACAATATCAAATATATTTGAAATGAAGGTGACAGCTGCTATTGATCCTTTGACATGTCTGTCTGTAGGTTGGAAAATATAGTATCCTAATACACAGTGGACCATAAATTCGACATTGTCATAATCAATCTCGAAGATCTCCCTTATATTTACTGTATTCAGGGCTCCCTGGTATATTGGTCAGAACTTGAAGGGTTTGATCCACCTCAACCTTTACTTGTGCAATGAGCTTTTGAGCTACTGATATGAATTAAGTGCTCCTTTGAGCTTAGCCATAGTATCGGCAATCCTATCCCAATGAGATGCATACAAGTCTTTAATCATTTGAATTAATTGAGGCATTTGGACCATAGCCTATATTTCAGCCTTCGGCTATTCTAGTTGTGCCTTCTTGATAGCTAGTCAAGCCATAAACAACTCGTTTATGTTTCTTAGATCAGTCGAGGTGTCATGAAGCTACGTTAGCTCCTTTAACCTTTTCTTCTCCTACTACTCAGCTTTCTAATCCCTTTTCTTGTAGCCTTCTAAGGTGATCTTCAGTAATGCTTCTCATGATTGTAGGGCTATGTAGGTTTCCCTGGAAATCATCTTCTATTTCTCTTGAATCAACCTATCCACTTCCAACTCTTAGGCCTTGGTTTCCTTGTACAATTGGCTCAAGGTATCTTTGATTTGAGAAAGCTTTGTTTCCTTCTTCTCTAACTATGACTCAATCTGAGGAAATCTATTGTAACAAATTTTTGAAGCTTCATTAGATCCACCTAATTCCGGGGATAAGCTTGGGAGAGGTCTATCATGATTACTTGGATAGAATAATCCTCAACATGCATTTACTCTTGTGGCTTATTTGCAATAGGGACTATGTGGGTGACTAGCAAGGATCGTTGCACTAGGTCATACAGAGACCTTATGTGTGGTTGAGTTGGAGCTCTTCCCTCATTTTATCTTTTAGCCTTAATATTGGCTTTTCATGCTTGGCACGTGCTTTGCATCCCTTAATCTGGTGATGAATGTTTGTAGGAGATTTTATAATTCCTCTAACAAAAGGAGCTCCTTGAGGAAGCCCATATATAATGTGGATCTACTGTTGAGGAACCATAACTATCCCTAAAGGTAACAAACAAGAAATTGCAAATGTAGATGGAGAAAATGGAGGAATGGTTGGCATAGGATGGGTAGATGTTGAAGTAAGGAAAGGTGAATTTGTGGCATCCTAAATGGTTGGTTGAAATGTAGTGTGGGAGGGGAGTTGTAAAATAGAAGCAAACAAGGTGGATACAATAGACATGGCTAGTGATATGGCAAGAATGGACTGAGTGAGAGGAGGGAGAGAAACACTTACATGTATAGCCATGGGTATAGATGACTCCATTTGTGTCATGGTTGGCATTGTAGAAGTTGCCTCTTCTTCTTTATCTAAGTCCTTCGGAATATGTACCTTCCTTTTTTTCTACTTGGTTGCTCTTCTATGGATGGGGTAACCTCCTCATTTGGGACTTATATTTTTGCAATTCTCATTAGGGGTGTTATCGCAGTGGCGAGAGAGGTTACCTATGTTGCAAACTCTAGGGGAACCTATTCCATTAGCTCTTTCCCCTTTTGACTCACTACCTAGAAATCTTGTTACATAACATGAATACTTTGTGTGAATTTCGCACTAGGGTCCCTAATTTTTGTGGTTGTTTAGACCAAATATGTCATTGTTTGAGAACTCTATCCCTCTGTTTGATATAGCGAAGGGGAGTACTAGCTTATTTCAGGCTGGGATCCTGATGATATTTCCAAAGAATCATTGTCCTACTCTACTAATTCATGGGCTACTTCTAGCTCTTCCTTAGATGCTACAGTCATCCCCTTTTTGGGTAGGTTTCTTGTATCATATGAGGATGCAAGGGAGGCATGTACTTCATCCCATAAGTCCTCCCAAATTTCATTAGTCTCCAAAACCCCAAATATTTTCTCTAGCTCAAAAACTTCCTGCCTATACTTCCACGAAGCCTTTATCTTCTTGTCTCTCTATTCTTTTCTTTTGAGGCCCTTCCTTAGACTGTGATTCATTATCTTGGAGGTGTTGTAGGCACACATTGCAATGTAGTACATCTCATATGAGAGGTGTGGCTTATCCGAGAGTTCATGTAGCTTGACATACATGTCTGAGGAGTCATCCTTAGGCTACTTCTTTGCTTCAATCATTGGGTAGGCCTGGTGAATGAATGTTTCTCTTTCTCTCAAACTTGTAAGCCAAGCCAACATGAATCTTGTAGCATCGTAGGGCCATTTTCATCTATTACATCAAGCCCAAGGTCTACTAGCTTCATCATCATGAGGTGTTATGTGCTTCTTTTGAGTACCGTTATCCATCCTTTGGAGAAGGTGACGAGATAGAATGATTTCTTCTTCTTCCTTGCTCCATATCTTGAATCAAGGATATCCAACTAGCATATGAACTTGAGGGCCAGGATTTGGTTCATTAGGATCTTGAGCAATCTGAAAACTTCTCCTATGAACCCATGCACTTAGATCATCATGTAATGAGTGTCAAAAAACTAGCCATAGGGGATATTACTGCTAGCCAAAAGGCTCATTTGTGTATCACTCATTTGATAGGTGGTGTCCTCTTGATTGATGTCGCTGAGGACCAGAGCAAGAAACAATCAACAAATTCATGGAAGTCTAAGGTTTTGGAAAGAATGAATCTAGGATGAGATAGGTATAACCTTCTAAGTGACCATCAAATCATCACGTGTTGAGGTACATGTATGGCTAACAAAGCAAGGGTTTTGAAATAGGATTAAGTGAAGAAGAAATAAGGAATACCTAAATATTTTTTTATTCTGGAGGTTATCTAATTAGAAACTGAGTCCATTAGCAATGGAATCTAAAAAATCAAGCTTAAAAACATGGCATTTTGATATAGTATTGAGCATGTGGAGGGCTCCCAGCTGATACTCGTAGATGTTGTGATCATTGTATAAGACGGAAAGGAAGGCCATCATGGAAATGACATCCTATATTTTAGTTGTAAATTCAGGTAGGGCTATGGGGATGGGTGGCATCACTGTGTTTCCTTCCTCCTTCAATTCTTTGTTAAAAAAACTAAGCTTTTTATCTCTAGTATCCCACATAGTTCACAATTTATTGAAATTATAGAAAAGGGTCATAGGGTCATATTCAATTTTCAACATATTTCTAATGGTGGTGGAAAAAACCTCTACATGTAGCATCTTTCCTTGAATCATCCCTATACTAGAATCATAACCTCTGGCTATTTCTTCCAGTATCTCATAGTAGGAATGAATGGTTGGGACCATGTATTGGGCCAAGGTCAAACTCTAGATTTAGATCCCATGAGTTTATACCTCCCCATCTCTTATCTTTCAACACATCTAAGCATGTATGCCTTCCCTTAGAGCTTTGGCAAGCTTAGAACGTTAAGTGTCAAAAACTTTATCAGCTGGGTCAAAAACAAGAGATGACTTTCAGTGCCTCCCTCCTTCTAATCACTTTACTCAAGGAACCTTCTATTTTGGGGTTGTTGGTGCAACTGAGTAGGCCTTGCTGGTTGATAGGACCTGACAAGGTTTAGGTGCTTTTGGAGAAAATTGTCTTTTATGTGGGGTTCCTTTTCCTTCCGCTTCCTTCAAAGGATCCATCATTCCCTCTTACTACAACTATTTATCCTGTTGAATATTTTTTTGAAAAGAATGGGAGATTTGTCATGTGGAAACAATTGAAGCTTGAAGATGCAAAGATGATAGAGCTCTAATGAAATTTTAAAATAAAATTCTTCAATGAACTTCAGCTGAGATCTTATAGAGGAAGAGGACCACAAAAGAATTTATTGTTTTGCCAGACTCATTGATGTTCAATGCTCTGAGTGTTGCTTCACACACCTAAATACATCATCTTGTACTCTTGAAATGTCTTATCCCTTTGCTTGGCTAATTTTGGAATGATGGATATATCCATGGTGATTATGATGCATTAATACCATATCTTTGGGTAGTTGAGTCATCCTCCTAGAGATCTTTTAGGTTATGCAAGGGTCTTGTGATTGCAAAGGCTTGACACCTAGCGCCTTGGCAAGTGATATTATTTAAAACAAAATATGCAATTAATAGGCAATGCATGCAAAGTGCTTATTTGGAAAATGGCGAGTGATTTATCACCCGCTTAAGATAGAAAACAAGAAACAAGCTATTTGTAGCTTGCCTTTTCTATTTGAAGCTTTATTTAGAAGGCCAGACTAAAATAAAATCTAATGTTGCATATCGTAACCTAATTAGAAGGGCACTGATAGAATGAGAACATGTACATTCACCGAGGCCACTAAATAACTTCTCTTTCTAAAATTATTACTTTGTGATCACCCATTTCAAGCTTACAAGGAGCTAAATAAATTGTATTAAAAAGTATAATAAAACTTTATACCTTTTTTCCTTCTTGCTTTTGAGAATCTCCTCATCTACTTTGTAATGCCATTTTTGCTAACTCGCATACTTCTCTTCATTTGGTGGAGGGAATACCAAACTTCTAAGCTCTTATTGGTTTTGGTAATTGAAGGCATTTGGTAATCTATAATCATCAGTGATTTCATTTGCATGCTCCCCTACATGATTGGGATTCAAGATAATGTTGAAAATTGACTTAAAAGTGACTACACTACCTATGATTGTCTTGAATATGGTAGGGATCTCCTCCTAGATGAAGAAACGAGTATCTTTGTTGCTTAAAAGCAACTCCTCACTGCCACAAATGTTCTTTGATGTGCTGGAATAATGAGGCTCCAAGCTAGTCAGAGAATCCTTTTCATTCGTAATTTTATACTAATCCCTTGGAAAAGGCTCTAAAAAATCATGCATTTGCTTAATGATGTGATCTCCTTCATAAAGAAGTTGATATCCCTACTTTATAGTTAAGAACAAATATCCAATTTGTTCTTCATGGTATTTAATATCCACTAGATCATCCTCTTTTGCAGTTGGTAGGGCTTTTCCCTTCAACTTCTCTAAAATGAGGCATATGCCTTTCTTTCTTAAGAGTGGTCAATGAATCATCACTATCAGAATATTCCTCCTCCCTTTATGTCTCTCATGCCAACTGCCTTTATATTTAGAAATTCTTACCGTGTAATCTTTTCATTTGGATCTTGATGAAAAGCGCCCGTGACATCAAAATAACAAAGGACCTACTCCCATATCTTTGTAGGTGGAAAGTTTGGCTTAGAAACTATAGGGGCATGAGAAATGTAGTTTTGGAAATGGTTTCAAGCATTTCCTGTGGATGAGGAAGGGGTTTTCCCATGATTTGATTGCACATATGCAACTTCTTATGGAGACTCTGAGGCATGAAATTTGGGTTTCTTATGTTTGGCTGTATGGGAAAACTTGGGAAGATATGCTTGCATGATGAATCAAGGATTTAGAATTCATGGGAGGTAACTTTCCAACTTCGATAATGCTTATTTCAATTTTAACAATTAGATCATAGGATTGAGGTAAAGTTTCACCTCATAAAATTTGTATCATAACTGAGATTTCAGGATTCAAAGCCTTTAAGAAATATAGAAATGCAAAACCCAGGGGGGCTTACCTCAACTAAGAACCTTTTCCATGTTCTGTCAAATCTTATATTGAAATCATGCAACTATTCCCTAGAGTGTTTCTTGATTGTGATGAGATTTTGAACCAGAGAGCTTGTATCTACCTTCTCATGGAAGCAGTCAAAGAGGAGCTCTCCAAGTTGATCCCATGTTATGATTGAATCAGGCTACATAGTTCTATACCATTCCCATGGTCTTCTGATGAGGGAGAATGCAAGCAATTAAAGAGCCACACTTTCATCTGTGATATAGTGAATATTGCATAGATTTGTAATATCTTGAATATGATTTGTTAAACAAACAAAACCATCTCTATGAAACTATAGTAATACCTTCAATGCTACTTATCGTTGTTGTAGAAGACCATTTGAATACCAAGTTGTGAATGGGAAATTTTTTCTTCAGATATTTATATGCACATGGATATTTGGAGTTGTCATGATTTGTAGTAGTACATATCTAAGGTGAAATCACTAGTAGAGCGACTAGATGGGAGATTCATGTCCCTATGAAAAGATATTTCTGTGATTCTCTACCAAAATCACAAAATACATGAAGTTTAGGTTAGCAAATCATAGACCTAAGTCTCTACCTTCTAGTCAGGTGATTGTGGGTTCAAGTCCCACTGGGTGTGCCAAAAAATATTGTTGATGGTTTTTGTCATCTACACCTAGGAATTGAATCTTCTTCATAGGAAACCACCAAAGTAATGGGAAATCCTATGACTGTAGGACTTGATTTGTGAATCACGAGAAAACCTCTAGGATTTTAAAAGTTGACTCTTCTTAAGATTCTCATTAATTCTTTTGAAATATTGGGGAGGGGAAAGAGAAGAGAGAAACTTAAAATAAAATCTATTCTAAGGTGATGTGCCAGAAAATGAGACTTGAAATAATGCAACAAGGACATAGTGCTTCATTATTTAACTCACACTATTAATTCATGGCTACTAGGAGCTCAAATGAGCACGATTTTAGACCACTTGCTAACATCATTCATTGAAACTAAAAATAAAGGTATACATCAGTGTTTCAGATTCAAAAGAAAGACTCAATAGGCATAGAATAAGCACACATGATCACTTCTTCATTGATAAATAAAGAATGACTTACAAAAATGTGCAAAGGCATAGTCATAAAACATTCAATCTTGTCTTGAAGATCATACACAAAGGCTTGAAAGCCTACAAATTTTTCTCTTGAAGTTTATGAATTGGCTCAATGATTAAATATTTTCCAACCCCTATTACAATGGATCATGGCCCTATATATAGTAGTCTAACTATCTTAATGTGAATTTAGATCTACCACCACCACCTTTGTTACCATGGACTTAAATTTCCTCTAACTCTGTTGTCCTTTTCTATTGAAACTTGATGGCACCAGCTTGCAACATTGAAAGTCCACCAAGAAATGCATAGAAGGCTCAACTATTGTATTGATGTTTCCTTGTATTGTTGTGCCACCTAAGGGAACTTAGATTAGCATTGCACCTCTGTTGCAAGACTTAGAGGTTTGTTGATTCATCTGTTAGTTGTTGGTACACTATTTCTCCTCCTAATGTTGATAGGTTCTTCATAAATTTGTTAGTCGTCAGATATTTGTGCTGGCTATGATCTACAAATTAGAAAGGTTCCTTTTCCTTGAATCATTCATGTAGGCTACTATACTAGATGGTGGTGTGGTGCATCTTCTTGTGGCATTAAGATTGCAACTTTAAAACTATGCACAAGTGCACCAAATGTCAAGTCTTTGCATGGTCCTTGCCTTTGAGATACTGGTCCCACCTTTGGCTCATAGTCAAGACACATGGTGTCTTGGCACCTCTCAAAATAGTTGTATCCCTATCAATGTATTGGGCTTACACCATGATGACACTTGGTAGCGACCACGACCATTTGTCTAACCCAAATCTTTTAGTTCTCGTGCCCACCTTAGTGGCACTTGTGACACTTGGCACTTCGACACTTCCTGGTGATGCTTTTCTTTCTATGACTCTATGGGCTTGTGAAAAATGTCCATGCAGAAAGTAGTAGCACTTCAACTTGGTGGCCTGTCCCTACCTGACTCAAAATCGATAAAGGCTCAAAATGAGAGTGGCTACTTTGGAACCATACATGATTTATTTGATCGCAAATGCATCCAAATTGATGTTGATTTTCCTTGACTCAAAAACAAATGTAGAACTGAAATGTTCCATAGTTATTTTACCAAATTATATCCCTATAGACATGGCCCAAGCCTTACCAAGTTAGAGTATCAGTGCCTATAGGGGAACTTCTTAGAATCCCTAAACATAGAGATAAAACTTTTTCATTTATCACTGTTGCTAATGCACAAAAGCAAATTGTTATTGTTTCTAATGATAATGATGAGGGTAAAGGTTAAGATGATATAGTAGAAGTGTATCTAGGGTCAACTATTGTTAATATCCTAATGTGTGTATATAATTTCTACACAAAACTAATTATAAATGGGTGGCTCTTACACAACTACATGCTCAATTTTGGGGCTTCCAACAATGTCATGCCACTTGAAATCATGAATGAGTTGGGTTTAAAAGCATATATGTCATATGGAAAGTGCTTTTCTATGGACTCTAGGGAGGTCAATGTAATTAACCTTGTGAAGGATGTTAAGGTCCAACTTGCGGCTTATCTTAACAAGTCTTTCTTGATGGATGTCATTTTTGTGGATTGCCCTCCCAAGTGGGGCATGTTGTTATCTAGGAAATGGGTTGCTTATATGGGTGTAGTATTCAAATGGACCTAACTTATGCCACTATTCTCATCCATAGATTTGAAGTGAAGCTATATAGGGAGAAAAGGGTGGAAGATCAAAATATAGAGAACTGTTATAAAATAAATAATGATGAGGCAAATTTCTTTGATATTGACATAGATCATTTAATTGAGTTTTGTGAGAAAGAAGAACATGATGTTATTGTTTCTCCTCCTCTTATTGTCGATCTTGTTTGTAATGTCAGTTATTTCTGTACAATGCATTTTGATGGTGTATTTTCAAGAGAGGGATCATGTGCTAGTGTAGTTTTGATATCACCAGTTGGTGAGCATTTTGGCCTTTCTTTTAGGATAGAGTTTCAATGTACTAACAACATTGCATAATATGAGGCTCTTCTTTTGGGTTTGAATGTAACTCACAATCATGGAATAAAATGCTTAAGAATTGTGGGTGACTCAAATTTGGTGGTTCAATAGGTCAAAAATCTGTATAAAGCCAAAGACACTAGATTGAGGGAATACAGAAATGTTGTCTGGAATACATTAGATTTGTTTGATGCCATTGCATTGAATGGATTTAGAGGACTGAAAATGGAAAATTCAATGCTCTGGTTGTCACCGCCTCAAAATTTAATCCACAGTCAACCTATTCCTCTTGTCACTATGCTATTGGGGTACTTTCTAGGCCTACCATTCCAGATAAGATCTATAGCTAGCAGGTTTTTAATAAAAACAGTCAAATCTATAGGTTTCTAAATTGCATGGATGAATTTGACAATCAGTTGATAGACTAGAAACCTATGGTGGAGGTTGAAGATGGTAAGAAAACCTTGTTTGGAAGTGAGGTTATACAGATGAAAACAAATACCATTCCTAAGGGTTTGGTGGCACTAGAGAGGATGTTTGACAATGTTGATTAGTGGAAGAGAAAAGGCAAACCAATTGAAGAAGACAATGTTGAGGGTGTAAACTTAGGCACTAAGGATGCACCTAAGGTGGTGTACACATAAAAATCATATGTTAATTTCCTTATTGAAAAATTCAAGAAATGTTTTGCTTGGTCCTATGATGAGCTTAAGCCTATAGGGAGGATTTGTATCAGTACACCATCTCCCTTCAACCTAATGCAAAACCATTCAGACAAAAATAGAGACCAATTAACCCCACCATAGTTCCAAAAATACAAAAGGAATTGATGAAACTAATAGAGGGAGGCATAATCAAGCCTATTAGACATTCTAAGTGGGTGTCTAACCTTGTCCTAGTAAGGAAAAATAATGGAGAGATCAATCTATTCATTGATTTTAGAAATTTGAACATCAAATCCCTTAAGGATAATTATCCCCTTCCTCCCATGGATCACCTACTACAAAGGGTGATCAGGTCAAAGTTGATGTTGATGATGGATGGTTTCTCTGTATAACCAAGTGATGGTCAAGGAGTCAGAGAAGTACAAAACAACATTTACAACTCCTTACGGTACATATGTTTATGTAAGTATACCATTTAGTTTGAAGAATGCAGGGTCAACATTTCAGAGAGCTATGGATGTGGCTTTTGCTAGTCTCATTGATGAGATCATGGTGGTGTATCAAGATGATTTGATAGCATTCTCAAAAGAAAGATGTGAACATTGCAAACATTTGGAGCTTATCTTTGCAAGATGTCTAGAATATGGGATCTCTTTGAATCCCAAAAAGTGTATATTTGGTGTTGAGGAAGGCAAACTGTTGGAACACATTGTGTCTAACGATGGAGTGAGAATAGATCTGTAGCGAGTCAAAACTATTGACCTCATCCTCCAACCTAAATTAGTTAAAGGGATACAATCTTTCTTTAGGAAAATAAATTTTGTTAGAAGATTTGTGCCTAATTTCATATAAAAGACTAAAGTTGTTGCAAATATGCTCAAGAAAGGGCAATCCATTGTGTGGAATGCAGAAGTAATTGAGGCATTCAAATACATCAAAGAATCCATCAAGGAGGCACCTATCCTAATAAGTACAAACTATTCTAAAACCATTCAGTTGTGTTCTTTTACATCTTTTTATATTGTTGATGGTGTTTTACATCAAAAGAATGAAGAAGGGTATGAGTACCCAACATCATTTTTTAGTAAGTCATTTCAAGGGGCTGAGTTGAAGTATTCTACAATAGAAAAACATGCTTATGCCTTGGTTAGGGTTGTAAATAATTTTAGATCATACCTCACACATACCATGTGCTGAAATACACCAAACAAATGAGAGGGGGGGTGAATTAGTTGTCACAAAAACTTAGCTTCATATGAACATCAAACCATCAACAACTTAATTGCTTATAATCAGACTTAATCATGAAAGCATAAAACCATAAACTCAATCACAAACACACATCCAACATAGTAGACACTAGATTTTTACGTGGAAAAACCTAAAAGTGAAAAACCACAGTGGGTGTTAGCCCACAGAAATATATGAGTTATAACAATACTGAAAAACAAAGGCTCACTACCTACAAGGCTCACTACAAAGAATGGCTCACTGCCAAAGGGGTGAATTGATTAAGTAGCATCTACTCCATGCCATGATTCAGTTCTGTTGAAGCACAATATAACTTCTCTACTCTGCTCTTTCACACCTTCACACTTATCTCTTCATATTCACCCACACACCTTTTCGCAACTCTAATACATGCTTTTATACAATTCATCAACCTTGGAATGTACATCAAGGTCGGCATTACATTCATCAACCATTGGAACATTCTCTAAGGTTGGCATTACAAAACATACACAGAAATAGGTCTAGACCTATTACAAAATTCATCTAAGGAAAGATGTAGAGAAGTATGATGAACATGTCACGCCTTAGCTGGGACTCAAATGCAATCCTCCACACCACAACATGCTTCTACAATCTTCAATGCATCTCCGCAAATAGTCAAATCAACCAAGTCAGCGATGACTGGAGAAAACACTAGGTCTTCTAAGAACATTCTTCTTTCATGATCCAAACTTCTCTTCACGGATCAATCCAAAGGTAGGAACATGATCAAGAGACATCCACAAGCACCATGTAATCACCAGGAACAATCGCATGATCTCTAACCACTCTGTCAAGAAGATTCTTCAAATCGGAGCATAAGAACAACACTGTCAGCTACTGTCATAAAGAAAGAATAGCTTGCGTACCACCAAATCATGAACCATTAGAGTTGAAAGCACTTAACAACATTTCAGACTTAACTCTAGAACCACAGATCAAAACACTTCAATGTAGAGGAATGTAGAACATAATACTTTCTCCATGTCTTTGCCAAACATACGAGAAAAGCTATTTTCACTCTGGTGAACATAATTCACTCAATTCTTCATACCAAAGTCTCAAACTCAAAACATATCATCTTTAGATGGACTTCTAAATAACTTCCAATCCACATACAAATATATTTATTCTACAGAAAATGTGGAGCATTCTTCTGGACTGTTCTTCTGTATGCAATACATTATTTCCACTGCAACTCACTATTTCTACCGGAGAAGCTAATTTTCTCAATATCCTCAACATCAAGATTACTTACATAAGTAAATACAAAGCATCTTAATCATTACAATCAAACAACAAGATAGGAGCACAGTTGACACCAATGACAACACATATATGTTTGACATCAATGACAACACCAATTAGGCACATACTTGCAACCCATGACCATAGTATATGTGCCACACATAGTAGTGAAGGATATATTCATGCAACAAGATGTTTCAGGTAAGATGCATAGGTGGATAAAAAAGATTCAAGAGTATGACCTGGATATACGAGTAACAAAACTTGTTAGAGGCTAAGGCTTGGAAAAGCTAATAGCTAATTCTAATTTGGAAGCAACTAAAGTGAATGAGACAAATGTAGATGATGCTCCTACTCGATGTAGGTTGGTCGGTAATGTGTGGTACAAAGATGTGGTATTTTATATTGAAAGCATGAATTATCTACCAGGCATGAATGAAAATTAGAAAAGGACTCTCAAGCTAAGATCTCAAAGGTATGTACTGATGAGTACTAGGTAGCACCCTGAGCAATACAACTTTTTACCTCTCTGTTTCCCCCTTTTATTCTATTGTCCTAGTAATTGCACCATAATAGATTGATAAGATTTGTTTTAATTACATTAATGAGAGATGAATTGCTGAAGGTCATGATTTTTTATTGAAGGACTAATGTGCAACAAACTAATGAACATGTGCAGAAAAGTCTCTTTTTACATCTACAGGTGCAGTTGTATGAGAAAAGGTAATTTTGAGCATCTCTGGAGATGGTCCTAATAATCTTCAGAGATGACATGAAGGATACTACACCAGACTCCAACATTTTCCCAATGTGTTGGAGTTATTTTGAAGTATGGGAGCCAAGGGTGGATTATCTTTGGAGCCATACAGGAGTCATGAGTGCATCTCTGGAGCTCCTGGTGATAGCACACATCTCCAGAGCCTCCTAGCGATAGTACAGAGTCTCCAGTGCTACTATTAATCTACACCTCAAAAGGCAACTGCAGTGCTCCAGAGGTCACTCAGCCAGCACCAAAATGATTAGGCGAAGACTCTAGTTGTCTTCCAGGGATCTAGTTTCTCTTTTATTGATTTTGCATGAGTTCTTAAATAATTATTAAATACCTACATTTTAGGGCATCGCTGCCTAGTTGTTATTTAAGTTAAGACTCCAGATTTAGTGGGACTGCTATACCACTAAAACCTATTTCAGTTTGCATGATTTTACTCTGTAGTTAAACAATTGTTAAAATAAGAGGTTGATGACATCTCATAGATAAAATGATAATTAGAATAGATCGATATCTCACTGCTTGATTTGATATATGTTAAGGTAGAAGCAGCAGAAAGATAGATAGATTATTGCTATTAGATTATTGTAATTTCCATTTCTTAGATTCGACATACTTTGAATACAAACATACTAATGGAATTAAATCAAAGAAAGACTGTGTTAATATATTTTTGTACTGAGTTTTTTCTTTAGTCTTCAGTCCTGAAGGTGAGGAGCAAGGGTCGACTCCCGCCATCAAGATAGGAGGCTAGTATCTCTTTGTTTCATTGTCTTGTTTCAAATTCTATTAGGAAGATAGTTTACTACTTTCATAAAGATAGATTTATTTCTAATTCAATAGTTGTTTCCAGTAAATGCATATTTTTAGTTGTGTGGATTAGAATAGTTCAATTTCAGCAATTTATTATTTCATCATTGTTTTAGTGTTTTCAAAATTCCCTTTCATAGCAAACAAATTAGTAGTGTTAATCTTTGAAACAGTCATATCAATAGAAGTAGTTAGTGGACTGGTAACTATGAAACCCCTTATTATAGATAGCCTAGGACACAAACCTGGATTTGACACATGAAAAACATGATTAAATGCCAAGGTCTAATGACCCTTGTCATTTTTGGTTCCATTTCTAGGGACTCTTGTGTTAATAAGAAAAAACTTAGTTAGCAGTCCTTTGTAGGTTAAATTGAACCTGTATGGTTAGAACTAGGGATTCAAAAGATAGATACTTAAAACAAACACCCTAGCAACAAACTACAAGAGAAAACAGTGGCGTGGCACAAGATCTTGTTGAAGAGGAACACTTAGAATCTACCTTGGAAACTACACCCCAACTTGACATTCCCTTAAATCCTCAAAGTCCTTCACTCTCTAAGTATATCCAAGAATTGCAAGAAAGATACCAAATAGATCCGTTACTAGAATCCACTTCCTCAGAACCCCATACTGAGTCCCAAAGAGAAGAAACACAAGACATGGATAATAATCATGATGAGGAAGATAATCAAGCTCCCAAGACCTTTTCATATCCTATTGTCCTTGCTCATGGAGTTAATGCCCCTATGAAGATCATTTCACCTTCACATTTACCAAAATTTAGGGATCTTGCTTCTGAGGATCTAGATTAGTTTCTGTTTGAGTTTAAGGTTGTATGCCAGACCTATGACTATGGATCAAACAATCAAAAACTTAAACTTTTCCCATCAACCTTGAAAGATTCTGCAATGAGGTGGTTCATGGGCTTAACCCCAGACTCCATTCACTCTTGGGATCAAATGGAAATTAAATTCCTGGGCAAATACCAAGATTACTATAGGTTCAGTGAAAAAAAGGAGGAGTTGTTCAAAATTAAACAAAGAGAGGATGAAAGCTTAGAGGACCATCTGGATATGTTCAATTTCTCCTTGAGAAGATAACGCAATCCTATGTCTCACCCCTTGATTAGAACACTGTTTGTAAAAGGATTAGATAGAGAATCAAAACAAACACTAGATCTAATGGGGAGAGGGAACATTAACAAAATGGATATGCCTGCTATAGAAGAACTCTACAAAAACTATTCTAGAACCCAAGATGGAGTGAGAACACCCAGATCTTTCAAAGGGGAGAATGAAATAGGATAGTTGATGGAAGAGATTGTAAATCTTAAGATAGATATCCTGGTCCAACTGAATACCACATCAGATGGGATTCAGGAAAAGACTAGAACAACTAAACAAAGCAAAACAGTTGAAGCTCTCTCCATATATTGTCCTAGATGTAGGAACAAACACCTATTGAGAGAATGTTCTTTAGACAAATCAGAATTTTGTCAGATATGTGATAGGGAGCACCCCACCAATTAGTGTGAGGAACTCCCAGCCTTAAAAAGGATGACTAAGAAGAACGCCATAATAGAAGAGAAGTTGAATTATGTAGGACAAAAACACACTAGCAATTTCCCATATATTCAGTACCCAAATCAGGCTTCCTTGAGGGGTCCTTCAAACTGGGGAAACAATCAATGGAATCCAACATGGTAGGGGCCTCAAAACATTCCCCCTTGGGGACCACAATATTGGTCAAGCCAGTAATGGTAGAACCAGCATTGGCAAAACCAGCCCTAGGGAAATCAACATTGGCCACAATAGTTTGGATCACAAAACATGCAACCTCATTGGGGTCCTCAACAGGGTTATAATAAAAAATACCAAGGACAACATAGATGTTTCCAACTGATCCTGTTAGTTATCCACCTTTACCAGCCCAACCTGTAGCAAATCCATGAAATAAATAGGGAGCAGTTGTTTACATGACAGAGCAAGAAAATATGATTGGTCTTAACGCTATTTATATCAATAACCTACCACTACGTTCTGGGAAAGAACTTCCAAGACCATCTCCCCCACTTATAGTTGAAGTAACCAATGATGTGGAACCTAAAAATCTATCCACTCAACCTCAGGAGGATATTAATATCAAAATTGTGCTAGAAGAACAGCCCTTAGGTAACTCTGGAGTTGCTCCTAAAGGGACAACTCTGGAGAACAAATCTGGAGCCACTTCTATAAAGAACTCCGATGTTGCTCCTGAGGTAGACAAACCAACACCTTACCCAGAACGGCTCAAACAACATGTCCCTCAAAAAACTATCCTACAAAAACAAGTCCAACCTACCATGGAATCAGAACTTCTACAAGAAATCAAACAACTGAACATTGAAATTCCACTCTTACAAGCAATCAGGGATGTGCCTAAACTAAACCAATTCATCAAACAACATTGTGTTAAAACCTAGGGCATGTAGAAAAACTTCCCTGCTACTTGTTGGGTGAATATTTAGCTAACTAAAGGCAAAATGGTTATATCAACCATAGTATGATGAGATAATATCTCTCCTATCAGCAAGGGGAGGCTCCCTTTTATTGTTGAATACAAACTAATAACTATTACAAACTTATTTACACTAAAAACTAACTTCGGGGTGATTTCATATCATCCATTTCTTTTTTTTTAGAAATGATGTTTACAATTCTTGATACAAAAATATTACAACTTACTAACTTAGAGCAATGATAACCAATATGTAATTCAGTTACACGAAATAATAACTAAAGCAATACCAGTATATCTGAACCATGAAGAAACCCATGAAAATACAAAGTTTTTGGTTGCTTCTTATGTTTGAATGTAAAATAAGGACTCTGGAATATAATGCAGCCCAAAGTCTTCAATATATTCCAAGATATAATGTTGAAAAATGATTAAAAGAATCAACTTGCAGCTCAAAGTCTTCAAGTTCACTCTAAACTTACAAATATAAACTAACTTCCACAAATGATAATTGTAGCTCAAAGTCTACCAAAATCAGATTTGGAATGTCTCTCAATCACTTGACACACACTTTCACCTTTCAATCACTTATCAGTTATAAGGTAATAGAAAAGACATAAGAACAATTCTATCACTTGACAAATTATATCCAACAGAAAGATTGGGCATCGACTTGCTTTTCTTATATTGATTTTGCTTGAAAATTGATTTGCAACAAAAGCTCAAAGTCTTAAAATTGCTTCTCAAATCCGATAGAGTTTTTCTTCAATAGACAAAAGATAAATAATTACAAAGAGGTCCTCTTTATTTATAGTGAGAGTCCATGGGCAAAAATAGGGAAAATACAACTAACTTGACTTATTCGACAAAGGAGTCCTTATTGATTTGGGACTTCCTATGTTTTTGCATATAATTACATATGGAAAAAGTACATGTAAAAGTGTCCAAAACTACAAACAAAGTACATATGAAAATACAAAAATAAACTAAGGCATGAAAACTTGAATCAACTCTCACTCCCATTCTTCTTCAGATAAGCCTCGTACATAGTGAATACTGCTTGCATCTCTAGGTTGTCAGGACTAGCAATGTTTTTGAAGATCAATCGAGCTCTCATTACTGCATCTTTTACTGTAGTAGCTGGCTTTTCATGACTTGTCGGCTTAGTTTTCAGATTATCCAAAGTTAGTTAATTATCTAGCATATCATCCAAAGAAGTGACTAAAAAAGCACTGTCTTCAAATTCCCTCTGAACCATACTCTTAAATCCTTAGATTATCTCATCAACAAGAAGAAAATGATGATCATTAGTTGTCAAATTACATGGGAGTTCCTCCAATTTGTGCAGAAGATCAACATCGTTGTCTTCACTCAGTTCCATGGCACTTTCTAAATCTTTGATCAATTCTTTTAAAACATTACCTCAGTGAATCAATGACTCTTTGGTCTCAACATAAGATTCATGATTTGAAATAACACCAATTGATATCAAATTTTTCACCTTCAACTTTTTCATTTCAATCCACTTGTCAAGGCTAGTATCCAAGTACTCAATGTCTTGAGATATTACATCAACCAAATTACCCAGCTCCGACCTTATCTTTGCCATTTTTCTTTTCTTCTCAGCTGCACTTGTCAGAGGAGACACTCCTTGTGTATGCAAATTTTTCAAGATATTCTTCAACTGCTCTTCCCTTAACATGAGTCTTTTCTACTTTTTGAATAACATGGTCCTTTACAATGATTGCCTTAGGTGCTACTGATTCAGATGACAAGGTGATTTTCCTTATTACTACAGCTAGCTGCTCTGCTCTTGCTTTGTATTGCCTTTCATTTCCCTCTCATGATCAAATTTCACAATCAAGGAATTGAGAGTTGACTGAACATCGGCCTTGGCACTCTCTTGTGTGATTTTCCCTAGTTTAATCCTAGAGATAGAATAATCACTTATACTAAAATTATCAATGGTAGCATCAGGTGGTAGTTTAGCAATCTCCACATACGTGTGACCCTTGTCTTCCAATAGCCGAGAGAGAGTCTTGGGCTTCTTTTGAATTTTTACCTTCATTGGTACTAGTTTTCCAAAGTCGAAGTCATCTGGGGAGATGGCTTGCTTTTTCCTTTTTGGAGTATAGGCTGAAAGCCATGGAGGAAGCACTGATGTACTAACATTTGGATCTGACTCCATTGCTTTTTAAGGAGGAGTTATACCGACACTAGTTGTAGTGATTATTGGAGAAGTGTTTGTAAAAACTACACCTGACACATTAACATTAGTTGCCTACTCAGTACTAGAAACAAGTTGGTCAAGAATTTCTTGGTCACCGATGTCATACGAAAGAGAAGACAAACTTGGAAGAGATCCCAAAGAACCAAAAACAACATCAAAAGCAGCTCTAGGACTATCAAAAAGTGTCCTAGAAGAATATGGTGTGGTAGAGCCAGAAGATGGTATAACAATAGGAACAATAGGAGTACTAGAAACAATAGGTATAGAATCAGAAACAAGTTTAGTAAGAGGGGAAGAAGAAACTGGAGGTTCTGATATAATGTTTTCTCTAGGAGACATGGAAAGTCCCTCTATTTGTTCCTTCTCAGCTTCCTTCTCTGATTCTAATTCATCCTCTTTCTCCCCTGAAGGCCTTTCTTCAGTATCCATATCTTCAGCAATAGGTTCTTTAGGATTCTGCTCTTCTATTTCCATTTCTTTGGCAGTAGACTCCTCTTCTATCACCTTGGTTTTATCTCCTTTTGATACAAATTTTATGTATTCAATAAAATTTGGATAAATGCAAGATAAAACAAATTAAAATGCAATACCTTTTACCCAAATCTTTTGAATACCTTGAACTGTTGATGCATGATTTATTGCTCGAATGATTAGATGTTGATTGCTCACAGTCACAGCATAATGTTGATAGGATGAAGATTTGATGAAAGAAGATAGAAAATTAGAGGATAGATAGAAGATTGGAAGAATATTTTGGCAAAGTAAGGATATCAAATTCGATGCATACAAATGGCTTGTGAGAGGCTATATTTATAGACTTTTGATGTGGAGGGAAGAAGATGTGATAAGAATTAGATTTTATTTTATTTTTGCTTTAAAGGACAAAAAGAGGGAATAAAACAAGATAAGATCGGATAGAAAAGATATAAAGCAATTTTATTTTCTACTTTAAAGGAAATAAATCCTAAAAAGATGAGAGGAATAAATCAATAAATTATCTAGTTAAATAAATTAATTACATATGCATGAGTTGTATTTTTAGAAAGAAAGCAAGATGATTTTATTAATTAAATAAATATTTAATTTATTTAATTAATTTGGATTGTGATGGAAGATGATGTGGATAATTAAATAAATAAAATGTATTTAATTATAGGAGAAATAGATAAGTGACTAATTAAATAATTAAAAATAATTAATTAACTAGAGAGGATTAATGGTCATGCATAATTAAATAAATAATTAAAATTTATTTAATTATAGAAGATAGGATGAATGGATAAAAAAGGGGAAAAATGAAAATTAGTTAAATAAATAAGATTTATTTAACTACTTAGGTGAATGATACAGGTACCTAGGGCAAAATGTGCTAGTGACAAGGTGTTGGACATTTTTAGGTGTCTATATTTTATTCTAGGCCTAGGAGCCTTAAAAGTACTAGGAGCATCACTCTTTTTTTTAGTTCTTATTTCAACCTTCTTCCCTATCTACTCAGGAGCCTCTTATTCAGAGCTAGTGATAAAGTCTTTCAGCTGTATCCCTTTGCTTCGAAGCCATATATTAGTATTGGCCAAGATAGGCTCAAAGCTCTTTGTCAATGATGTCATTTCTTTCTTTGACCATAACATAATAGGCAAAGGAGAATTTGTAATTTGCTCATTTGCATACCTGGGGCTTACAACATCTTCATTATCAACCATCCCTTCAGGAATATCAGCTAAACCCAACTCTTCAATTTGAGTTAAAGTCAATCTATTGTAGTCCAATTTTCTGATATCTTCTTCAGTTCTTAAATCTGCCCAAACATCCTCCACCATTGGCTCATGGAATTGAGTTTTCCTTTTGATCTTGTTTCTCACTCCCTGGTAGTCAAATTTGGGTCTTCTCTTGAACTACTTTATGGTAACCAACTGCATTTCAATTTCCAAAGCCTTAGCTTTTGCAACAGTAGCAACAGAATACCTGCCAATTTCAATAGGGAACCTAAATCCAGGTTTCTTCAATTCTATTTGTTTATTGTGTACTACAATCATCTGTCTACACAATTCCATCAAGATAATCCTATCAGTCAGAAATTTTGGTAACATGTTAGGATAACCTTGATAATAACCAACTCTTAAATAGGTAAAAGTTGGGAACTGAAGAAATAAACAACCAAAATTATTGACAACTATCCCTGCATCATCTGAAACTCTCCTTTGTTCTAATGGAGGATCAAATAGACACATAAAAAATACAAAGAAGGCATCATTCACTCTTCTAAAATGATGTATTGACCTCTTTAGAGTTAGCTGAGGATAGTATTGGTAGACTGGCACCACCCTCCAATCTCCCTTAGATGTCAAACCTGGAAAGCTTCTCATTGAAGCACTAGCATATACAATATATGATGTCATGTAGAACTTATATGTGGTTGACACCTTGCTCAATTTCTCATGAAGAGCATTGCTAATCTGTTCACCCCAGAAAATATTATGCTTGCCTTGAAGGATGATTTTGATGTATGGATACATCCATTAATGAAAAGTTGAAGATGAAGGTAATCCTCTAACTCTACTAAGAAGAGTTATCAAATCACTAACATCCTCTACAAAGTCATTTCTGGGAAAACTCTTAGGCCATCGAGATAAGTTTGACCTAGCTATTTTCAACCATTTAGTATTGATAATCCTTTTGGTTTTTTCAACATCTTTTTAGCTCTGCACTTTCTTCTGCGCAAGAACACATGAAAACCTTATCCATGAACTTTGCATCTAGTCTCATAATCATGTTTCCATGAGCATCCACCATTGTCCCATTATCCTTGTTACAAAAGTGGGCAACTTGATGAATAAATTCAGTATTATGTGTAGCGACAGGAAATCAAGCAACCAAATGGATGTTATTGTTGATAATCCTTTGCATGTAGTGACTAGGTTTATCTTGCTTTGTCCTTTCCACAAATTTGGTAATATCAACATGACCAATATCTGTGTCCCTTATTTCATACACATTTGATGTGACTCAAGTGACGGGGAACATGGCCTGGTAATTATACTTCATTTCTTTGGCCTTCTTTGGTGATGGGTTAGTCATTTGAAAAATGAGCACCTTTGGCAGAAAAAGATAACTTGGCAATCTTGCAAGGACAACTGCAACAATAAGAGGCATGATTTTGCAGTGTTAGGGAAAACTTGGCACATGAGGAAACTAAAATTTGGAAACCACGATCATTAATACGAGCTTAGCAGGGCTAGAGAGAAATTTGAAAAATTTCCAAGAGTTAGAAAATTTTTAGGGAGTGAGTACATGTGTGGTGATTTTTGCCACCTCTGCATATTCGAAAGAATTGCATTTTCATGTCAGGGCAGAAAAAATGCTCACTCCTACATGTGGGGTAAACCTTTTCTAAGGTGTTTAAGCAACAAAAAATCCCGCTCTTGCATATGAGGGTAAAGTCTTTATTTATGCTCAAGTGGCACTTTTTTCCGCCCTTGCATGTGAAGAGTAGATCCAAACAATACACTAGCGGTTGAAACCACTGCTTTTACCTTTTACAAACAATGTATAAGTCTGTGTATGGGTGGCACTTTTTGCTGCCCCTATACAAAGGATAATAAAAAAGAAATAGCATGGGAGATGTTATTTGCCACTCATGCATATTCGAGAAGGTATATCATATGCATCGACATAAAATAATGCCACCCATGCATTTGGGATAAAAAACAAAGATGTGTAAAGGCAACATTATTTACCACCCCTACACATAGGGTGCAAACTTTAAAAATCACTTAGGAAGGAAAAGGAAAACAAAACAACATACGAAGAAAAAAATTGGGATTTTTAACATTAATATCAAAATGAAAACCTAAATGCAATACATAAACATTAATAAACAATGATACAAGAAATGATCACAAAAAACGTTAGGGTTTTAGTTTAAACTGTGAAGCACAATCAAAACCTAGAATCTAATAATAAAACTCTAGCATTTTTTTGTAAATAAAAATGAATACAAAAAAAAATCTGATGAAAAGTTGACAAGTTAATAAAACCCTAGTTGCAAACTAGCTTGATTCGATCCAAACGCGCGCGCCGAATGATGGCAGAGGTTACCACAAACTCAAAAAGATAAGAAGCAAAGAACAATAATGAAAAAAATCGATAAAGTCTTTAAAAATCAATAAAAAGCTCATACAAAATGTTAACTTGAAGTGCATTAAATGCACTTGGAGTGAACTAAATGATGCACTAGCGGAAAAAACCACCGCCGATGCATATGTTAAAAAAAAAGCACAAAACATGCATGGGCGGTGAAAATCACTGCCAGTGCATCTTACTTAAAAACAAGCACACCTGCATGGACGGTAAAAATCACCACCTGTGCATATGACTTAAAACATGCATCAATGGTAAAAAACACCACTCCTGCCTATCAAACAACAAAAAAATTTCTAACACCCTAAACTATCAAACTCGCTAGTTTGATAAGTTTGCTAGTTGTTTAATTTTCACAAACTTTGAGGAACCAAGTTGAGGAGATATTCAAATGGATTCCCTAGACTTAGAGGGCCACGTATGAGGGAAAATATTCACCTTGAATTACATGCTTAGAGTTGTAGGCTACAAAATAGATAGGTTTCGTAGGGATCATCCTACAAAATGAGCACGACTAATTTTGAGGATAACAACTGGCTCTAACTGGGGAGCTTCCTTCAATCATTCTTTGAAATGATCAAAGGGAGAAGAACTCTAGTCTCTAAGTTCTATTATCCATTCCATTGGGCTATAGAGTCAAGTCACACAAAAGACACAAAAACACAAAAAGACAAACAAAAAACTGTACAAAAATACATGAACTTATCTCACTTTATTGAGTGAAAATCTTCAGATGTTGCCCACTGTGTGGTAGCAAGAAGGGTGTGCCATTTTGATATTCCAGAATGAAACTATTTTCACCATAATGTTGATGAATGACAAAAGGGCCTCTCCATAGGGAATTAAACTTCCTGTGTATTCCTTTTGGCTCTCTCCTCTTGTCCCATAACAAGAGTTGATCCCCAACTTGAAAGTCTCTGAATTTGACCTTCTTGTCAAATAGCTTATTCTCTTGACCTTGGTGTTCCACAATGTGATCCACCACCTTGACTCACTATTCTTCAAGCTCCGAGAGAAACATTATGCTCTTATCAATAGAACTCTCAAAAGTTCCATCTTCAACTGCCTTTGCCAACTTCAAAGCTAGTAGCTCTAAAGTAATTGGTATTTCAGCATTTAATCCATACAATAGCTAAAAAGGAGACATACCAATTTCTCTCTTTGGGGTAATACGATCTACCCACAAAGCATCGAACAATGCCTTATGCCAGGTTCTCTTATTTTCATCTACTAGCTTTCTGATGATAGTGACCATATTCTTGTTGCTAGATTCAACTTGACCATTTCCTTGGGGGTAATAGTCAGAAGAATGAGAAAGAATAATGCCATATTCAAAATAGAAACTAGTAATTTCATGAGAATAAAAACATGTAGAATTATCTTCTACAATCTTTTTTGGAACCCCAAACCTGGATATGATGTTTTCCTTGAGTAAATTGCAAACCACTTCAGAAGTAGCATGCTTAACCAAAATAGCCTCCACCCACTTCGTAAAGTAGTCAGTGGCTGTAAGTACAAAACTGTGTCCTACACTTGATGTTGGATTTACTGCACCAATGAAATCAATAGCCCATTGCTGAAATGGTTCCTTAATGATGACTAGTTTAAGAGGTAGAGCAGCCAACTTGGGTTTCCCCACAAATTGTTGGCAAAGTTCACACTTATGCACCCAGTTGTATGCGTCTTGGAACAAGGTCAGCCAATAATAACTAGCTCTTAAAATTTTATGAGCCATCACAGGTGCTGAAAATGCCCACCACATGCTAGACTATGGAAAGATTCCAAAAGTTTGCTTTGTTGCACCTTATCAACACAATGGAGGAAAATCCCATCAATGCTCCTCTTGTACAAACCATTATCCCATAAGACAAAATTTGTAGCTTTAAGCTTAATGGTCCTTTTCTCTTTATAAGACAAATGTTCAAGACATTCACCATATGTGAGAAAGTAAGCAAGATTTGAATACCATTCATCTGTGGTACTCATAAAAAGAAAAGTGGGGATTTCTTCAACTTCTACTTCCTCATCACTGGTTTCCTTGGTTACATTATTAGCAATAAGCTAACATAATCCCTTTCCTCGCACAAGCTTGGTAGGCTTAATATCAAGGTCATATTCCTAGATCTTGGCAATCCAATTACCTCTTTTTCTTCCAAACTCATGTTGAGTTAGAATAGATTTGACTGTTGAGTCTGGAACCAACACAACAGTATGGGAATTTAGAATTTAGAAATGGAAATGCTTAATATCTTTCACTACGGTATATGCATGTTTCTCCATAGCTGAATATTTGAGTTCATGAGCTTTCAGAGGACAACTCATGAATGCAATAGGAGATTCAATACCCTCCTCATTCTACTAAATGAAGATTGTCGACAGTGTATGCTCAGAAGCATAACTATACATAATGAAGTCCTTGGTATAATTAGGACACACCAAAACCAAAGAATGGGTAATGGATCTTTTAATGTCCTCAAATGCTTCTTTACCTTCCGTGCTCCAACAGAAAGTGGACTTACCTTTCATCATATTAACAATATGACGAGTCTTTTCTGTGAACTTAGGAACAAATCTCTGCAGAAAATTCACTTTTCCAAAGAAAGAGTGAACAGTTGTCTTGCTTGAAGGTAGAGTAAGACCTTGAATGGATTTGACCCTTTCCAGATCAATCTCAATACCTTCCTTATACACCACATGTCCAAGAAGTTTACCTTCAGTTACCCAAAAAATAGAATTTTTGGGATTAAGTGAAATTCCATGCTGATAGCACCTTTCTAGAACTTGTCGCAAATGGTAGGCATGATCTTGATGCTTCTTTCAAAAGATAGTTAAATCATCAAGATATACAACAATAAACTATACCCATTTCATCATGAAAGGCCAAGTCCATTACTCGTTGGAAATTTGCACCAGCATTAATCAATCCAAACGGTATTTGGCGGTAAGCAAAAGTGCCCTAAGGAGTTGTGAAGGTCATCTTGTGTTGATCCACTTCACTCACCTCCACTTGATTATAACCTAAGAAACCATCCAGCATAGATAGCATCTCCGAATCAGTCACCATTTGTAGTACTTGATCCCTTACGAGAAGAGGATAATTATCCTTTAGAGATGACTGATTCAAGTTCTAAAAATCCACACAGATGTGAATTTCACCATTCTTTTTTCTTACTGGTACTATGTTAGCAATCCATGTGGAATGATAAATTGGGAAAATAATTCTCGCATTCAACATCTTTTGAATTTTTGCTAAGATCGTACCTAAAATTTTGGGGTTATACTATCTCTGCTTCTACTTGTGAGGCACAGATCCCAACTTGAGTGGAATCTCATGTTGGACTTCTTTAGGCTAGAAAAACTTCAAGTCGTCATAAGAATATGCAAGCACATCAATATAGTGATGCAAAAGTGTCACAAACTTGAATCTTTCATCAACTATGTAAGATTTCCTGATGTTGACCATCTTAGGATCAACTTTTGTACCCAGGTTCACCTATTCAACTTCTAATGAAGAACCCGTTCTGATCTGTTGTTGTTGCCTAATGTACCAGTCATGTTTATTGAATAATTTCTTGAGATAAACTAAACCTTTGGGAAATTTTTTCCCCTTTAGCTGTAGAAACTCTTCACCGGTCTTTGAAGCAACTTCAGAAATAGATCCCCGAGGAGGAGAATCGCTACCTTCAAAATAAAGCTCATTGAAGTTATCTTCCTTTTCTAGAAAAGTAATGATTGATCATCCCCATTAAAAACCTGCCACTGGTCAGAATTATTTGGGATGCTTGGCCAAAAGACCAACTCAATTGTGTATTTATCACCCTTAAAATCCTTGTGAGGAATCATAAGGGTGGCCGAGATAGCCAATGAATCTGCATGATCATTGAACTCTCTTGGTATTGCTAAGATGTCAAAAGCATCAAAGTCCTCAATGCAATCCTAGACATGATTGTGGTAATGCTTTAGCCTTTCATTTTTGGTTTGGTATAGATTCTTTACCTACCAAACGACAAGCTTGGCATCTCCTTATGCATGGAGATTCTTGATTCCTTTAGCATGAGCACCTTCCATCCCTAGTAACAAGGACTCATACTCAGCAATATTGTTGGTATTATCAAATTGTAGTAGGAAAAAGGAAAAATGTCTCCTTGAGGAGATATAAGCACTTTACCAACCCCCGATCTTGTTGAAGTACAACTACCATCAAACTCTAAGGTCCCGACATCATTTGAACTTTCTAGTTTGACATTATCATGATTAGGAGATTCTTCATTTGAAAAAGAAAAATACTCCATTCTCATGCTTTCATTTGAACTGTCATCAAATGTATCAACACAATCCTCTGTAGTTAAAAAGTAATTCCCCATACCGGAAGACTCAAAGATAATTTGCACTTTGGGATCTTCAGATTTGGTGATGGTATATTTTGCTTCCCTTTCTGGAAGCAACTTCTACATAACACCCTTGACAGGTATTCTTGCTTCATATCGGTCCATACTAATCTCTCCATCAACATCTTTATAGAAATTGCGTCCCAACAAAATCCCGTATGAAGCAGGAACATCAGCCACCAAAACGATCATTTTTATCCTCTTCTCTAGAAAGGCAGCGAATGCAAACTATGCATCCTTAATCTTCCCTATCAAGGGTACTTGTTTAGTTTCCATGGAAAAGCACCTACCAAAAGTCTTGGTCAAGGTTAAACCTAGAGCATCTACTACCTTAGCAGGCATGACATTATCAGAAGCTCTAGAATCTATAACACAATTACTAAATTTGTGGCCATTCACTAACAAAGAAACATAGAAAGGTTCAATCTTTCTCATGGTAGTAGAAGGGGTAACAACCATATTGGTTTGTGGAGATCTTGTGTGAGAGATGACAGGACTATTTTTGGAAGAATCTAGCCCTCCAGGGGCAGTTTTATTTTTTACAAACTTAGCTAACCGATCAAACTAATCAGGGTTAGCTTGCAAGTATTCAACCTCAGACATTTGAATTTTGGTCTTATTGGCATGGTATATTATATCAAACAATTGATATGACACAGACATGGCAAAAGGATTATTTTCATGTTGAGGTTTAGGAATAGGGGTACTAGTACGAGGAATGAAAGAAGAAGACGGAGCATTTGAAGTACTTGTTTCTCATCAACTGGGTCTCTGGATTGAAAAGGAAGAGGCATTCCCCTCTTAGAAATGGAGATTGTAGGATGAGGATCTTCTTTTGACTTTCCTTTATCAGCTACTTGTTGATTTAACTAATTTTGAGACCACGTGAAAACAACATATGACTCACCATATGCATCTTCTCTTTGTTCAACTTCATCCTGAAAATTTAGGAAGCTAATATTTGAGTTGCCAGCCAACTTTTCTTCTCCTTCTGTGAAGAAGTTGACAATATTATCCTGATCAAGATCAGGTTGAGGGGAATTTTCTTGTTCAGCTTCATAGTATTTGACTGTTGCATTGACTGGAGGTACTTCCAAAGCAAGTTTCCCTTGTGTAGGAGGAAGCCTGTTTTGCCCTTGGTTTCTAGAAGCATTACCTTGGTATGGAGCATTTGGTAATGTTCTCCTTGGTATGTCCCTATAGGAAGGAGTGGACATACTTTGAGGCATTTGCTTTTTCAAGGCTAACAATTCGTTAGCCAACTTCTGCACCATAGGATCAGTGGTGCTTGTGGAATCTGAAATATTTGTAGAGAGTTGTCCTTTAGCCTAGTTTGAATCCTTCCTTATCTTACCAACAAGGATCAAGTCATCCTCAATTTCAGTTGCCAAGGCTTGAGCTGCTGCCAAATCAGTCAGATTAGTCCACCACAGAAGAAAACTCACTTCTGGTAGTTGAGTGTTTATTAAGAAACACTTTAGATTTTTAGCTATGGGCTGAGCAGTGGCCAGAATTCTGTTAGTCAACTTATTGAACTTTGCAATGAACTCATGCATGGGTTCTTGTAGTTCCTTTTTCATTTGAGTGAGTTGAGCCAAAAGAGTGTGTGCATCTTCAACAGGCTTGAACCTAGCCTCAAACTTGGTTTGTAGAACATTCCATCTAGTGATGGTTTGAGTAGGAAGATGATAGAACCAATTTGCAGTGACACCTTGAAGCATCTCAACAAAAAGTCTCATAGATACATCTTCATATTTTGCCCCTAGAACACCACATGCAATGTAAAAAGATGCAATATGTTCATCGGGGTGAACTTTTCCATCACCATAGAATTTTGGAAAATTCTTTCTTGAACTATGAGGTAGATCATGCAATGGTGGAGTAAGATTCAAAGGCCCAAAAGCATTTCCCCATGGACCTGCAGGAGGAGGATGATCCATTGTGCGTCGATTAAAAGGTGGAATTACAAACCTTGAAACTTGTAAAACCAGCAGAGTCCTGTGTATACTTGAGGCTTCACTTGGTATAGGTGACCTTGCATTGGTAGGAGGAAAACACCATGTACATTGAAGTCAAGATTTTAGAGGCAAAAGACTGAAATTATTTTGCTGCATTAACTCAAAAACAGGATCATTATTTCCTTGAGCTCTCTTACTTCTTGTATACCTTGAATCTACCAAAATGCAATATACTTAACAAAGATCAAAATTGAAAAAACTTATTACAAGAAATGAGGCCAGTATGCTTCCACTCAAAGCATGAAGCTCTAAGTTGTGCGTTCGATCCCCAGCAGAGTCGCAAAAACTAATGGGTGAATATTTTGTCTTTAGATAACTAAAGGCAAAATGTTATATCAACCACAGAATGATGAGATAATATCTCTCCTCTTAGCAAGGGGAGGCTACCTTTTATTGCCAATTACAAACTAATAACTATTACAAACTTATTTACACTAAAAACTAACTTCGGGGTGATTTCATATTATCCATTTCTCTTTTTTCAGAAATGATGTTTACAATTCTTGATACATAAATATTACAACTTACTAACTTAGAGAAATGATAACCAATATGTAATTCAATCACATGAAATAATAACTAAAGAAATACCAGTATATATGAACCATGAAGAAACCCACAAAAAGTCAAAGTTTTCAGTTGCTTCTTATGCTTGAATGTAAAATAAGGATTCTGGAATATAATGCAGCCCAAAGTCTTCAATATATTCCAAGATATAATGTTGAAAAATGATCAAAAGAATCAACTTGCAGCTCAAAGTCTTCAAGTTCACTCTAAACTTACAAATATAAACTAACTTCCACAAATGATAATTACAGCTCAAAGTCTACCAAAATCAGATTTGGAATGTCTCTCAATCACTTGACACACACTTTCACCTTTCAATCACTTATCAGTTATAAGGTAATAGAAAAGAAGTAAGAAAAATTCTATCACTTGACAAATTATATCCAATATAGGCATCGACTTGCTTTTCTTATATTGATTTTGCTTGAAATTTGATTTACAACAAAAGCTCAAAGTCTTAAAATTGCTTCTCAAATCCGACAGAGTTTTGCTTTAATAAACAAAAGATAAATAATTACAAAGAGGTCCTCTCTATTTATAGTGAGAGTCCATGAGCAAAAATAGGGAAAATACGACTAACTTGACTTATTCCACAAAGGAGTCCTTATTGATTTGGGACTTCCTATGTTTTTACATGTAATTACATATGGAAAAAGTACATGTAAAAGTGTCCAAAACTACAAACAAAGTGCATATGAAAATACAAAAATAAACTAAGGCATGGAAACTTGAATCAACTAGCACTCCCATTCTTCTTCAGATAAGCCTTGTACATAGTGAATACTGCTTGCATCTCTAAGATGTTAGGACCAGCAGTGTTTTTGAAGATCACTCGAGCTCTGATCACTACATCTTTTACTACAGTAGCCACCTTTTCATGACTTGTCAGCTTAGTTTTCAATTTATCCAAAGTCAGTTGATTATCCAACATATTATAGAGAGAAGTGACTGAAAAAACACTATCTTCAATTTCCCTCTGAACCATACTCTTAAATCCTTAGATCATCTCATCAACAGGAAGAAAATGATGATCATCAGTTGTCAACTTACATGGGAGTTCCTCCAATTTGTGCAGAAGATCAATATCATTATCTTCACTCAGTTCCCTCGCACTTTTTAAATCTTTGATCAATTCTTTTAACACATTACCTCGGTGAATCAATGACTCTTTGGTCTCAACATAAGATTCACAATTTGAAATAACACCAAATGATATCAAAGTTTTCACCTTCAGCTTTTTCATTTCAATCCACTTGTCGAGGCAAGTATCCAAGTACTCAATGTCTTGAGAGATTACATCAACCAAATTATCTAGCTCTGACCTTATCTTTTCCATTTTGCTTTTCTTCTCAGCTATACTTGTTAGAAGAGACACTCCTTGCGTATACATTTTTTCAAGATATTCTTCAACTGCTCTTCCCTTGACATGAGTCTTTTGTGCTTTTTGAATAACAATGTCCTCTATAGTGATTGTCTCAGGTGCTACTCATTTGGATGACAAGGTGATTTTCCTTATTACCACAACTACCTACTCTACTCTTGCTTTGTATTGCTCTTTCATTTCCCTCTCATGATCAAATTTTAGAATCAAGGAATTGAGAGTTGACTGAACATCAGCCTTGGCAATCTCATGTGTGGTTTTCCCTAGTTCAATCCTAGAGATAGATTAATCACTCATATTGAAATTATCAATGGTAGCATCAGGTGGTGGTTTAGTAATCTCCACATACTTGTGACTCTTGTCTTCCAATAGTTGAGAGAGAGTCTTGGGCTTCTTCTGAGTTTTTGCCTTCGCTGGTACTAGTTTTCCAAAGTCAAGGTCATCTGGGGAGATGGCTTGCTTTTTCCTTTTGGAGTATAGGCTGAAATCCATGGAGGAAGCACTGATGTACTAACATTTGAATCTGACTGCATTGCTTGCCCATGAGAAGTTATACCCACACTAGTTGTAGTGATTATTGGAGAAGTGTTGGTAAAAACTACACCCAACACATTAACATTAGTTGCCTGCTCAGTACGAGAAACAAGTTGGTCAAGAATTGCTTGGTCACCAATGTCATACAAAGGAGAAGAGAAACTTGGAAGAGATCCCAGAGAACTAAAAACAACATCAAAAGCAGCTCTAGGACTATAAAAAAGTGTCCTAGAAGAAGATGGTGTGGTAGAGCCAGAAGATGGTATAACAATAGGAACAATAGGTACAGAATCAGAAACATGTTTAGTAAGAGGGGAAGAAGAAACTAGAGGTTTTGATATAATGTTTTCTATAGGAGACATGGAAAGTCCCTCTATTTGTTCTTGCTTGGCTTCCTTCTCTGATTCTTGTTCATCCTCTTTCTCCCGTGAAGGCCTTTCTTCAGTATCGATATCTTTAGCAATAGGCTCTTCAGGATTCTGTTCTTCTATTTCCATTTCTTTGGCAGTAGACTGCTCTTCTATCACCTTGGCTTTATCTTCTTTTAATACAACTTTTATTCTAGGCTTAGGAGCCTTAGATGTCGTAGGAGCATCACTCTTATTTTTAGTTCTTATTTCAACCTTCTTCCCTATCTGCTCAACAGCTTCTTCTTCAGAGCCAGTGATAAAGTCTTTTAGTTGTATCCCTTTGCTTTGAAGCCATATATTAGTATTGGCCAAGATAGGCTCAAACCTCTTCCTCAATGATGTCATTTCTTTCTTTGACCATAACATAGTAGGTAAAGGAGAATTTGCAATTTGCTCATTTGCATACCTGGGGCTTACAACATCCTCATTATCAACCATTCCTTCAGGGATATCAGCTAAATGCAACTCTTCAGTTTGAGTCAAAGTCAATCTATTGTAGTCTAGTTTTCTGATATCTTCTTCAGTTCTTAAATCTGCCCAAGCATCCTCCACCATCGGCTCATGGAATTGAGTTTTCCTCTTGATCTTGTTTCTCACTCCTCAGTAGTCAAATTTGGGTCTTCTATTGAACTGCTTCATGGTAACCAACTACATTTCAGTTTCCAAAGCCTTATCTTTTGCAACAGTAGCAATAAAATACCTGCCAATTTCAATAGGGAACCTAAATCTAGGTTTCTTCAATTCCATTTTTTATTGTGTACTACAATCATCTATCTACACAATTCCATCAAGATAATCCTATCAGTCAAAAATTTTGGCAACATGTTAGGATAACCTTGATAGTAACCAACTCTTAAATAGGTAAAAGTTGGGAACTAAAGAAATAAACAACCAAAATTATTTACAATCGTCCATGCATCATCTGAAACTCTCCTTTGTTCTAATGGAGGATCAAATAGACACATAAAAACTACAAAGAAGGCATCATTCACTCTTCTAAAATGATGTATTAACCCCTTTATAGTTAGCTGAGGATAGTATTGGTAGATTGGCACCACCCTCCAATCTCCCTCAGATGTCAAATCTGGAAAGCTTCTCATTGAAGTAGCTACATATACAAGATATGATGTCATGTAGAACTTAGATGTGGTTGACACCTTGATCAATTGTGCATGAAGAGCATTGCTAATCTGTTCACCCCAGAAAATATTCTGCTTGCCTTGAAGGATGATTTTGATGTATGGATACATCCATTCATGAAAAGTTGAAGATGAAGGTAATCCTTTAACTCCGCTGAGAAGAGTTATCAAATCACTAACCTCCTCTACAAAGTCACTTCTGGAAAAACTCTTAGGTCATCTGGATAAGTTTGACCTAGCAGTTTTCAACCATTTAGTATTGATAATCCTTTTGGGTTTTTCAACATCTTTGTCATATTCCCTCTGGGCAATTGAGAAATCTAGCTTTGCACTTTCTTCTGCACCATAACACATAAAAACATTATCCATGAACTCTGCATCTAGTCTCATAATCATGTTTCCATGAGCATCCACCACTGTCCTATTATCCTTGTTATAAAAGTGGGCAACTTGAAGAACAAATTCAGTGTTATGTGCAGTGACAAGAAATGAAGTAACCAAATGGATGTTACTATTGATAATCCTTTCCATGTAGTGACTAGGTTTATCTTGCTTTGTCCTTTCCACAAATTTAGCCATATCAACATGACCAATCTGTGTCCCATATTTCATCCACATTTGATGTGACTAAAGTGACGAGGAACATGCCCTGGTACTTATACTTCATTGATTTGGCCTTCTTTGGTGATGGGTCAGTCATTTGAAAGATGAGCACCTTTGGCAGAAAAAGATAATTTGGCAATCTTGTAAGGACAACTACAACAATGAGAGTCATGATTTTGCAGTGTTAGGGAAAACTTGGCACATGAGGAAACTACAAGTTGGAAATCACAATCATTAATGTGAGCTTAGCGGGGCTAGAAAGCAATTTGAAAATTTTCCCAGAGTTAGAAAATTTTGAGGGAGTGAGTGCACAAGTGGCAATTTTTGCCACCTCTGCATATTCAGAAGAATTGTATTTTCATGTCAAGGCAGAAAAAATGCTCACTCCTGCATGTGGGGTAAACATTTGCTAAGGTGTTTAAGCAGCGAAAAATCCTGCTCTTGCATATGAGGGTAAAGTCTTTATTTATGCTCGGGTGGCACTTTTTTTTCACCCTTGCATGTGAAGAGTGGACCCAAACAATACACTGGTGGTTGAAACCACCACTTTTACCTTTTACAAATAATTTATAAGTTTGTGTATGGGCGACACTTTTTGCCATCCCTACATAAAGGCTAATAAAAAAGAAATAGCATGGGCAGTGTTATTTGCCACTCATGCATATTCGAGAAAGTTTATCATATGCATCGGTAGAAAATAACATCGTCCATGCATTTGGGATCAAAAGAAAAGATGTGTAAAGGTGGTGTTATTTACCGCCCCTACACATAAGGCATAAACTTTGCTTTGGCGATGAAGAAAAAATCACTTGAGAAGGCAAAGGAAAACAAAACAACATATGAAGAAAAAATGTGGGATTTTTAACATTAAAATGAAAATGAAAACCTAAATGCAATACAAAAACATTAATAAACAATAATACAAGAAACGATCAAGGAAAACATTAGGGTTTTAGTTTAAACTGTGAAGCACAATCGAAACCTAGAATCTAATAATAAAACTCGGGCATTTTTTTGTAAATAAAAGTGAATACAAGAAAAATACGTGATGAAAAATTGACAAGTCAATAAAACCCTAGTTGCAAACCAACTCGACTTGATCCAAACGTGCGTACCAGATGATGGCAAAGGTTACCACAGACTCAGAAAGATAAGAAGCAAAGAACAATAATGAAAACAATCGATAAAGGCTTTAAAAATCAATAAAATGCTCATACAAAATGTTAACACGAAGTGCATTAAATGCACTTAGAGTGAACTAAATGATGCATTGGTGGTGAAAACCGCTACGGGTGCATATGTTAAAAAAAGCACAAAACATGCATGGGTGGTGAAAATCACCACTAATGCATCTTACTTAAAAACAAGCGCACCTGCATGGGCGGTGAAAATCACCGCCTGTACATATGACTTAAAAACATGCATCAACGGTAAAAAACACCACTCCTACATATCAAACAACAAAAAAAATTCTAACACCCTAAACTATCAAACTCACTAGTTTGATAAGTTTGCTAGTTGTTTAATTTTCACAAACTTCAAGAAACCAAGTTGAGGAGATATTCAAATGGATTCCCTGGAGTTAGAGGACCACATATGATGGCAAAGATTCACCTCAAATTATGTGCTTAGAGTTGTAGGCTACAAAACATACAGGTTTCGTAGGGTTCATCCTACAAAATGAGCACGGCTAATTTTGAGGATAACACATACAAGTGTAAGGGAAAGTGGTGGACCTTGTGGGAGAAATACTCCTTCCAAAATATGGAGACCCTGGAAACCCTGTCATAACCATCTATATTTCATGGGTAGAAATATCTAATGTTTTGGTTGATTTGGGAGCAGCAATAAATGTGATGACAATGCACACCCTGGACAAGTTAGCTTTGACTGGTGTCTAGGCCACATCCACAATTCTCCAACTAGCTGACCAGTTAGTAGCTATTCCAAAAGGGGTATTAACTGATGTCCTAGTAGTGGTGGAATCATGGGAATTTCTAATAGATTTTCTGATACTAGAACATAGAAACCAGCGAAATGCTTACCCCTTGATCTTAGGAAGACCATGGCTAGCTACAACATCTATTAATTGTCGAATAGGAGACATGGTCATTTCCAATGGGATAGATTTGAAGAAAATCTCTTTATACCCTCCAGCTAAACCATCAATACATTACTCCAGAAAAGTGTGGGTAGATGAGCCTAATAACATGGAAAACAGTGCCTCAGTAGCTATGGTTACCATTAAAGAACATTTGGTTGAGTTAGAAGAAGAAATAAATTATGACACAATAGAAGACATCACCCACATTCTTATTGACAAGGATATAATGGAATTATCCCAAGACTCAAAAAGAGAATTCCTTACTGCTACTCATTGTACCCTTGCAAACATTATTCCTTGTAGAGAAACCTTTTATAGAGACTTGGCCACATTCCATATGCTACTTCCACATTCCTGTCCTCTTAACACTATGACTCCAGGATATGGGGTAGGGACATCTATGGATTAGATTACAAAGTAGTTCATGATTTTACCTGGGAAAACATTGAACATCAACACCCAGTTAGCAGAAAAATAGGAAGAAGCACTCGTCAATCTTCTAGCCTCCCATTCAACATCTTTTTCTTGGGAATACCAAGATATGAAGGGAATTCCTCCTTAGATCTGTACTCATCATATATACACTGAGGGTGTTAAACTGGTCAGACAACCCTAGAGGAGATTAAAGCCTACCCTGAAAGATATTGTTAAAACTAAGATAGAGAAATTGCTGCAAGCAAGGTTCATATACCCTATCTCAGAAAGTCAGTGGGTCTCGCCCCTAGTCATAGTGCCTAAAAAGAATGGAAAGTGGAGAGTATGTATAGACAATAGAGAACTAAATAAAGCTACAAAGAAGGATTATTTTCCCTTACCATTCATTGACCAGGTGCCAGATAACCTTGCAGGGAAAAAGTACTTCTCATTCCTAGATGGGTTTAGTGGGTATAATCAGATTCAAGTAGCACCTAAGGACTAGGACAAGATAACCTTTACTTGTTCATGGGGAACTTTTGCATATAGAGTCCTTCCATTTGGCTTGTGTAATTCTCCAGCTACCTTTTAGAGGGTTGTTTTAGCCATTTTTGTTGAATTGGCTAATGAATGTATGTAATTCTATATAGATGACTTTACTATGTATGGAGACACCTTTGAGGAAGCTCTCACAAACCTAGATAAGGTGCTACAGTGTTGTGAAAAAACCAACTATCCTTGAGCCATGAAAAATTCTTTATCTTGGTAAAGGAGGGAATTGTACTTGGACATCACATCTCACCAAAAGGGATCAAAGTAGACCAAACTAAAATAGAAGTGATAAAGCAAATACCCTCACCTAAAAACCAAATAGATGTTATAAGATTTCTAGTTCATGCAGGATACTACAAGAGATTTATAGAAAATTTTAGTAGAATAGTTGCTCCTATGTTTTCCCTACTTTCCAAAGATGCTGACTTCTCATGGACAGAGGATTGCCAATCAGCATTTGAAACCATTAAAGAGAAACTTACTATCACACCTGTCTTGAGGGGACCCAATTGGACTTTACCATTTCACATACAAACCGATGCTTCAAATGAGTCCATTGGGGCAGTCCTAGGATAGAAAGAAGAGGGAGAAGGTAAGCATGCCATCTACTACATTAGTAAGAACCTTACTCCAGCAGAAAAAACTATACCACAACTGAATAGGAATTCTTGGCAGTCATATATGCTATTAACAAATTCATGAATTATATCATAGGATACAAAATATTTGTGCATACTGATCATGCAACTATCAAATACTTAATGAACAAACCGGTAGTGGGTGCAAGGATCATTAGATGGCTGTTACTATTGTTGGAATTTGACATTACCATAGTTGACAACCCAGGGAAATTCAATTTGGTTGTTGACTTTCTGTCAAGTTGCATACAAGGGGAGAAAATGAACTAGTGGAGGATAAATTTCCAGATGAACATCTTTTTGTTGTTTCCTCTACTACACATTGGTTTGTTGACATAGCTAATTTCTTAGCTACATGTTGTTTTCATCTCATTTCACCTCAAAACAAAAGAAGTGATTGGTAAAAGAAAGCTTATCTTACAAATGGTTAAATGGTTTATTGTTTAAGTGTGGTCCTGACTTTATTTTACACAGGTGCTTGAGAGCTGATGAGATTTTTGATGTCTTAAGAGCATGTCATGATGAACCCTCTAGTGGACATTGTTCCTCACAAAGAACCATTCACAAAATTCTAGGAGTTAGTTACTGCTGGCCCTCTCTTCATAAGGACACCAAGAAGTATGTGCAACAATGTGATCAGTGCCAAAGGATGGGTCAGCTAACCTTTACCCAGGAAATGTCGTTGCACCCTCAAGTAGTGTTGGAATCATTTGAGTAATGGGGTCTAGACTTTATGGGACCAATTTCTCCACCATCTTTAGGCAAAGAATACATTTTGGTCTGCACATACTACGTAACTAAATGGGTAGAAATTTAGGCATTGTAGTTTGCAAAGGAAGAAAAAGTTGCTGATTTTCTCTATAACGGGATCTTTTTGAGGTTTGGAGCTTTGAGATCCATAGTTTCAAACAGAGGACCATAATTCACTTCTCAGGTAATTCAAACTTTCATAGATCTATACTAATTTAAACACAAAAAGTCCTCACCTTACCACCCCCAAGCTAATGGGTAGGTAGAGGTGACTAATAGGGAGCTGGAAAATATCCTGACAAGAATAATGGCTATGAATAGAAAGGTTTGGGCTAGCAGGTTACCTGAAGCAATTTGGGCCTACAATAGGCCCTGTAAGTCCACAACCAAGTTGTCACCATATGAATTGGTTTATGGAAAGAAACCCATTATGTCCATAGAATTTGAATTGCAAACACTAAAGACTTCACTGGATATTGGCCTACCATTGTCTATAGCACAGCAGAATAGGATTCTTCAACTTAATGAGCTGGATGAAATCAGGATAGAAGCCATATAGCAAACAAAACTTGTTCAATATCAAAGGAAATAGTGGCATGGCCAACACATCAAGAAGAGAACATTTTGGCAAGGGGATTGGGTTCTCCTATATGATTCTAAGTTTAAGGAGTTTAAGGGGAAGTTACAAACTCATTGAATGGGACCTTACCAAATCAAGGAAGTCTATAAGAATGGAACAATTTTGCTAGCACCCATTAATGGAGGTGAAGACACATTCTTAGTAAATGGCCACATAATTCAGCTCTATACAAGGCTAGCTACTAAGGAAGAATTTACCAAGGACTTGTGCTTGGTGACAGGGGTCACAACCTCTGCTACAAGCTGAAGAAATTCAAGGATAATAAAAAAAGGTTGAAAACCAACAAATGGCGGCCTTTCTTAATATATATATATAATAAAAGAATGGTTGAAAACCAGAAAATGGTGGCCTTTCTCAAAAAAAAAAAAGAGAAAGATAGAAAACTAGTAAATGGTTATCTTTCTCTCCAAGGGGATTGAAAACCAATAAATAGAAGTTCCCTTCTTGCAGGATTTCAACAAATGATCTTCGGATCTAACCAAGCACCCAGGAGCCACCAAACACATCTCTAGAGTAGTCTAGGAGCACCTTTGGTGCTTCACCAATAATGGACCCAGCTCAAAGAGTGGGGAGGGGGACCCACCTCTCCATACATCAAAGTGGGAACACCACACGATGAGGTTAGCATGACTCATCCTCCACTTTTTAAATAAGAAAATGATGAGGTTAGCATGCCTCATCATCCACAAACAAAAAGGAAGTTGTTGCCGCTCACGTGTGTCATCCCAGCTACTCCTCATGATGTCATTTATTAACACATCATTTTCAAATCTACTCATGAGGAAAGATTTTAGACCACGTGACACTGACGATGTTGATGCCATTCCAAGCAATGCGGGGGGGCTGCACACATGTCAAGTCACATCACACCTCATCAAAGCTGCGGAGTAACAACCAAGTCACATTACACCTCATCAAAGCCACAGCATAGCAGCCAAGTACATTGGGCCATTATCATGAAAAGTGATCCAGGTAATTCTCTCAAGTTAGTTAATTATTACTTGTCTTGTCATTTTTATTTTTAGGTGTAGTTACTTTGACACATACCCCTTCCATTATTTCCCTTTTTGACCTATGCATGTTGCCTTAATTGCCACACTATCGACCTCACTCCAGAGTGTCATATCATTTCCTGTGATTATGATTGTGCAATTAATTCAAATTAATTGAAGTTAATTAACCTTCCTGTAATCCAAGAAATTGTCATTAACAGATATCAAGCCCCCAGTTTCAGAAAAAATTAGATCTTTTAAAAAGTCAGAGGTAATCTTTAAGATTTCATAGCAACAGTCTTCCAAAAGAGTAGAGGAAAAGAGCAAAGAGAAGGAACTACAGAGAAGGCCAAGGGAAGGTTCATTCATAAGGGGTGAAATAATACAAGAAGATGGGAGTGAAAAAAAATTAGAATCTGAAAATGCAATAGGACTACTGCAAGACCAAGCTGCAATAGATATCTTAAGAAATGTTGGGTAGTTGGAATTTCTAGAAAATTTTGAAGAATTTCAGGAGGACATTGTAGATGATTTCCTGCGCCACCTGAAGAATAACCAAACCATAGTATGAGGGGTTCAAATCAATGTCTTAGCCACCTTTATCAGCCATATTTCAGGACTACTAGAACAAGGTGAGAGATTCTATCATCTCAAAACCCCATACATTGATTCAATTAAAAATTTCTTAGTAGAAGGTGAACCTAAAATCCAATTGCACTTAAGTAAAAATGAAATCAAGGGAATTGTTAGGACCTCACTCACACAACCATGGAAATCTCTAGCTATGTGGTTAATGAAATATTTTACATGTGATGGGCAATTCTCTCTGGTTTTAGGACCCATCATGAAGATGTTAATTTTCTCAAGGCATGGGCATGCCAATCCAGGATTTAGAATCAACCTCTCAAACTTTATGTACTTTGTTATTGTAGCCTTGGTAGATAAGTATCAATAGGGGAAGGGTCCCATGAAACACCACAGCCTCATTTTCCTGATTGTAAAACAACTCTTCCTGGCCCAAGCTGATGGAGAGGCCCTGTGGTAGTCATTTTTAGATAACAAACCACAGGCCAGGACACCAAGCAGGGTATAGGGTACAGATGAGACTTCCTCTACTCAGTAGGATGAGGAAGTAGTGCCTTCTACTTCCTCCCCAGCCACTAGAAAGGGCAAGGGAAAGAAACAAACAATGGAGGAAACACTAACTTCTGTCCCTGCTACTGACAAGAAAAAGAAAGGGAAAGAAGTTTTGGGAGAAGCCTCAGCTACCACAGAATAGCTAGAAGAACCTATTACAGAGCAACACTTCCATATGACTCACTCAGCAAAAAGAAAGATAACCTTAGCTGAGGAGTCTACTCCAACCAAGTAAATGAAGGGAGTTGTCATCATGGAAGAGGAAATAACACCGGCCTCTACCTAGACTTTTGGCCACAAAAGGCATAGGAAAGAAACAAAGCAAAAAGAGAAAACAAAAAGGACTCCAAGAACACCTAAGTCCAATAGGCATCAAAGGACTAAGGAAGAGTCTAATGAGTCAGATGAAGTCCCTCTGATTAGAAGAAGAATACAAAGAAGAGTAGTTGAGGGAACTTCTCCAAAGTCACCTGCTCATCCAAGGTATTAGACTCCAGAGCCACAACACACTCAAGCTCCGAAGACAACAGAGGAAGAAACCCTCACCATTTGTTTATATAATGAGGATAATGCACTAGCTCCGAAGACATAGGCTCCACCAATGGTCCAGAGAAGCAAGAGAAAGAGATAGCCTACTCAGGTTGAACAGGACACTGCTATCTTAGCTAAGGTCCTCATGGGCTTCAGAACTTCCATGGAGGAAGTTGGACCTTCATCATCCCCAACATTTGTAGAAGTAAGCTAGGAGGAAGCTCATGGAAAAGAGACTTTAGAGGCTGATGAGGATGAGCAGGGGGAAGCACCTAACAGTGTGGGGCAGGGAGACACAGAAACCCCTGATGAGGAAAGAATAGAAGGGGGAGAAACAAGAAGTTATTCTCTCTGATCAAGAGGATGTAGAGGTCCCAAGAGAGCAACAATTGATGGAAGAAATCGAGAACCTAAAATGACTATTGTGGGGGAAGAACCTCATCATCATTGACCTCAAGAAGGTCATGAAAGAAAAAGAAGCAGAACAGAAGCAGGAAGTACAGAAGCTGAATAATGAGCTCAATGAGAAACAGAGGATTATTCAAAAGAAAGAGGCTGAAATTAGAGAGAGCGAAGAAGAAGTAGCACAAAATACCTCTGATATTGTCAAAGTTAGAGACAATGGTCTCACATTAATTGCAGCACTAATTAAAAAGATGTAGATTCAGTCTAAGCAACTGACATGGGCCAACAACAAAATAGATGATCAGGAAGAGTTGCTTCATGAGCTAACCAATCTAGCTACTACCACAGAACAGGGGACTCAAACAGATGCATACCTAGGGGTGCTCCCAATAGACATCCCTAAAGCCATGTTTTACTAAGGAAGGCATTGTCAAGAATATGAGTAATCCAAGCCAATGTTACAATTGCAGAGGGCAGTGACTGCCATGTTAGAAAAAGTATAGGCCCTAGAGGAGAAGGTCATTAAGGTGGCCACTCTCTCTGCTAAGATCATATCTTGTAGACCTCCCAGTGGCAGTTATGCTCTATTTTTGCAAGAGTGAATCCTCCAGAAGAAGATATCATTGGTCTTGTCTAATCTAACTGAGAATATACAAACAGAGATAGACTTCATGGAGGTATATATGAAAAGATCTGATGAAGATAAAGATTTCTTGTGTGAACTGTATTTGCATGGTTTCTACATTAAAGATTATACTTTCTTTATCAACTACTTTGTGGGAGAATGCCAACTCAGGGCATTCATGTCATTGATGAGAAATCATCATATTTGGAATGAAAGGATGGAAGCTTACACAAAGAAAGATGCAGAAACAAGCCTCTTCCTCAAAAGAGAATGCTCAAACCCCATGGGTTTTGAGATTCATTTTAGGGTAAAAATTTACTCTCCAGAAGGTAGAACAAAGATTTTGCCTCTATATCAGAAACACCTACAGGAGTGTGCTATTGATTTTGGTCTCTTCGTGCACAGCTCATCCAGTCAGATGCTCCCAATAGTAAAGAAAAGGTTGAATACTCTAACTACAAAGCAGAAGATGAAAGTAGTGTCCCCTGCCAACCTTAGGTTATTTATGAGGAAAGCCAGAGCAATGTCCAAACTGATAGACAAATACAAAAAAGATTGGATAGGTGGTTGTTTCATACCTCCTCTCATAATTGAGCCACTACCTATATGGGAAGAACAAATGGAAGATGCCAAATTTTAGGAATGGTTAAGGTAGCTTGAGTAGTTTAGGGGGAATAGCAATACAAACCACACTACTTGGTCCACATATGAAAAAGAGTTCAATTTGACTGATAGAATATTCCACCTCAACAAATCCAGGCTATGAAGTACAAGAGGACTTGCTAACCTTTAAGTTCAGGGGGATGATGAGTGCTAGGTAGCACCCAAAGTAATAAACCTTTTTACCTCTCTTTTCCCCATTTTATTCTATTGTCCTAGTAATTGCACCATAATAGATTGATAAGATTTGTTTTAATTACATTAATGAGAGATGAATTGCTGAAGGTCGTGATTTTTGATTGAAGGACTAATGTGCAGCAAACTAATGAAAATGTTTAGAAAAGTCTCTCTTTTTGTGTCTACAGGTGCAGTTGTACAGGCAAGGCAATTTTGACCATCTCCGGAGATGGTCCTAATAATCTCCGGAGCTGACATGAAGGATACTACACTAGACTCCAATGTTTTCCCAATGTGTTGGAGGTATTTTGAAGCAAGGGAGCCAAAGGTGGATCATCTCTGGAGCCATACAGGCATCATCAGTGCATCTCTGGAGCACCTAGCAACAACACACATCCCTAGAGCGTCCTAGAGATAGTGTAGAGTCTCTGGGGCCACTATGAGTCTACACCTCCGGAGGCAACTACAATGCTCCAGAGGTCACTCAGCCAACACCAGAATGATTGGGTGAAGACTCTAGTTGTCTGCTAGGGATCTAGATTCTCTTTTATTGATTTTGCATGAGTTCTTAAAGACTTATTAAATACCTACATTTTAGGGCCTCGCTGCCCAGTTGTTATTTAAGTTAAGACTCCAGATTTAATGGGACTACTATACCACTAAAATCTATTTTAGTTTGCATGATTTTATTCTGTAGTTAAATAGTTGTTAAAATAAGAGGTTAATGACATCTCATAGATAAACTGATAGTTACAACAAATAGATATCTCACCGCTTGATTTGATATATGTTAAGGTAGAAGCAGCAAGAAGATAGATTATTGCTATTAGATTATTGTAATTTCCATTTCTCATTTTCGACATACTTTTTGAATACAAGCATATTGATGGAATTAAAATGAAGAAAGACTATGTTAATATATTTTTGTACTAATTTTTTTCTTTAGTCTTCAATCCTGAAGGCGAGGAGTAAGGGCCCACTCTCGCCATCAAGATAGGAGGCTAGTATCTCTTTGTTTCATTGTCTTGTTTCAAATTCTATTAGGAAGATAGTTTACTGCTTTCATAAAGATAGATTTATTTCTGATTCAATAGTTGTTGAACTAGTAAATGTATATTTTCAAATTGTGTGGATTAGAATAGGTCAATTTCAGCAATTTATTGTTTCAACATTGTTTTAGTATTTTTAGAATTTCCTTTCACATCAAATAAATTAGCAGTGTTAATCTTTGAAATAGTCAGATCAGTAGAAGTAGTCAGTGGACTGGTAACTATGAAACCCTTTATTGCAGATAACCTAGGACACAACCCTGGATTTGACACATGAAAAACATGATTAAATGCTAAGGTCCAACGACCCTTGTCATGTACTATTCCAAGATGAACTAATGTCGAGAAATCATGAGGAAGTACTACTCAAGTCTTTAGACCATGAACAAGTTGACACAGTGATGAGTGAATATCACCATGGTATTTGTGGGGGACATTACAAAGCTAAGACCACTACTCATAAGATCCTCAGGGATGGGTATTGGTGGCCCATGTTATTCAAGGATGTAACACAGATGATAAGAAAGTATTATGCTTGCTAGAGGTTTTCTGGCAAGTTGAAATTTGCTAGAGCACTTCCCCTTCTGCCTCTTATAGTTAGTGGACCTTTCTAGGAGTGGGGAATTGACTTCATTGGAGAGATATAGGAAAAATCTAGTAATGGATATAAGTAGATCCTTGTGGCTAATGATTACTTCACTAAATGGGTAGAGGCAATCCCAACTCATAATGCAACTTCCAAGGTGGTGATGGATTTCTTAATCAACAACATAATAACCAAGTTTGGAGTTCCTAATAGGATTTTCATTGACAATGCAATGTGTTTCAAATCTTAGGATATATTGAACATGTGTTCTAAGTTTAGTATAAGCTTGGTGCATTCATCTCCATATCATCCCCAAAGCAATGGATAGTGTAGGCAAGAGAAATTAGGACACAGTCCAGAGACTTGAGCCTACAATACACTTATGTAGTCTATTTATACCACAGAAGATATACTGATAGAATACTAGATAATTATGATAGGAAACAACATAATACAGTAACATCTAATCACATCTAACATGTTAAACATATCAATAGACACTTAATCGGTAGTTTATAATCCTTATATCTTCTTATATATTCATATTCAATAATAGATACAAAAGGCATGTCTAAGTCTCTACTCTGTATATTATCCTCCTTATATTCACTTATGCTTATTTTCTTACATCTATTTATACAATTTTATGTTATAGGGATGTTTCGCTTACAAAAAATCATTAACACTATCATCCATGTTAGCCTTATGCTCCACATTCCCTTTGTGGTGACTTGCGATAGCTTCTGCTCTGTGCCCTATTTCTTGCCAACATCATCCCCTCTTTTTGAAAGTATGCCTTGTCCTCAAGACATGTGAAGTCAGTTACTGAGAAGAATGTTCTTGTATATGATCTTTAGTTGTGCTAGAGTAGTATCCCACTGACTTTTGGCATGTTGTAGTATTTGAATGTTGCCCTGTGTTCGGCTATACGTTGTCTCTACTTCTACTAGATTGGTTGGAATTTGTAGATCTATTATGCAATTTTCTTTGCTTCCCCCAGTATTCCAGTCAAGTGGGCTAGACACAAGATTATTACTTCCCTTAGCTACTTGATTTGCCCAATATCCAATCTCTCTAATATTGCAGTTGTTGGACCTGTGTATGGATGGCCTCTACTTGTACCCTAACTAACCCATCCATATCTTTCATCAGGTCATAGTTGCTTGTCACCTATATTATTTGTGCCTCCAATGGATCAATTTGGTCTTTAATGCTCTTGGTTGTTGTTGGCCATTGTAGACAAAATTGGTACAAGATGTTTGCATCATTTATGGTCTGCTACAGAGTGCTTATGTGATTGTCTAGTTATGTATGGGTTGCGACATACTTTTTCCTGGCATCATCCATTCTATTTTTGGTCATCTCTACAGTGACTTGCTTCCTTACTATTGTCTCTTGGTATTTCATCTCCACTTGTAAACTATCCACCGGTTGCTTAAGTTGTGGTAGTGGTAGCGTTGTATCTCTTCTTGCATGTGGTAGCTGATTTTGTATTGTTGTTATGGCTTCCTACAGCTGCTCTATACTATTCACATGTTGTTGTAATATCTCCTACCTTATAGTGGCACGAAAGATATCCCCTAATTGAAGTTTCTGAATAGGAGAGATCCCTGATAAGTTCACTTGTGAGCCCAATAGTGGTAGTTGGAGCATTTATGGTGTGAGCACAAGTTGTATCTACTTTTGATGTGTCAAGAAGTCCTTGATTAACTGTATTTGGGATGTACCAGATGATGATGCCCTTGTTGGAGATGATTGCTACTTTGTTCTAATCCTTCTCCATGTTCAGTATGTGGAAGACTTGGTGTAGATAGAGTTTCTTGTTCTTGTTCATTTGTCTCTTCCTCCCTTATTGTATAATAAGCTCTCTTAGTGATGAGCTATGTTTCTTTTTATTTTTGTTGTTTATCTTTCTCAATTTGCTCCATGAGAGTATCTACTCTCTATTTTGTTCTCATTTATTTGGCTTGAATTTTTGTCAATTTTTGTTTCTTCTCCATAGATAGATTTGAATCTATCTTTTCTAGAGCCTCTTTTCTCATTTGTTCTTCCAGTTCTAGTGCTCTTTCTCTTTTCTTCCTTATAGAATCTACAAGCTCTTCCAGAAAGCTATCTATTATCACTTCTAAGGTATTATTAGACCTTAGAATATACCTTATCATTAGTTTACCTATTACTTCTTGATTTGTTGAACCCACCTAAGTATACATATCTATTGCTTTTTGAAACATGCCATGATAGATAATGGCATTGGTGAGGTTATTTACATCCACCAAGGGTTCTTCTATAGTTCTTTTTGTTTCCCCTATCTATAATGTGCTTTTCTTAGTGCTTCTAGTAGTTTTCTTTTATACGGGTTATTGTACGATCTCCTTTTCTTCCTTAGCTTCTTCCTCACTTCCGGAGATTACTATTATCTTCCTTTTTGTTGTTGCTTCTTCCTGGATGGTTGTTTCCCCTTTCTCTCCCCACTCATTTGTATCAAGATTTTTGATATCTCCTGTTACCTTTAGGTCCTTTTTCATTGGTTGGGGAGTAGATACCGATTGTTCTTGTGAAGAGGTGGCTAGTTTTGTTGTAGTCTGAGAGCTTGGGGTTCCGGAGTGTAGCGTGCTAGATCTCTGGGTGTATGGAGTTGACATTATGCTAGATTGCAATACCACAGTACTAGGCTATGGTGCAAAGGAGCTAGGTTGTGGTACTTCCTTTGATGGAATACCCCATTTCTCATGCAATTTTTCTTTATTCTTTTCTACTTTCTCTTCTGCATCTTTCTTTTTTCATTTGTCCATAAACTCCCTGTAAGTTCCAAACCTTTTCCATGTTTGTGTCTTTAGGCTTGTTAAGTACATTTTGGGCATATGCTTGTGCTTCCTCCTTTGTTATTTCATAAGGGAGTCTTGGTATCCAAGATTTCATGGGTTCTACACCTCCATATATGTGTAGTCCTTATCCACCAGGAATGTGATAGTGTTAATATGTTGTTTTACTTTTCCATAGGGTATCCTCTCATTATCTTGCATCTATTGCTATAGGGCCTTGTGTTGGGAATTAAGGTGTATCAACCTTTGCAATTTCTTGGCATTGGTAATTTAATTGTATATTTAATTATTGCCTAATGTTGTATTTGATTGCACATTCAGTTTGGTCACATAGTTGAGATGGCATGGTGACATGTCAGCTTACTTGGAATGTGACTTGGATGGTCAAGTCAATCCTACATGGATTTGGGCATCCCATATTGAGGTGGCATTAATTTTCCATGTTTTGGCATCTTTAGTATGTGGAAGGCAATATTCCATATGACAAAATCTATGATGTGTAAGGGCCAAGTTTGGAGATTCCTATGACAAGTAATGACAAGTGTTAGTTGGCATCTTTGCATGAGAGAAAGGCATTTTTGGGCACCCAAGTTGGGCTATGACATGTTGTAGTAGAATATGCTATATTTAGCATTGTATGATGGATTCTCTTACAACTTTTAAGATTGCTATTGTGGGCAGATTTTATGATGGTTGTAAGTCGCTTAAGAGAATCTGCCATAGTTTATTTTTAGCCTAGAGCTCTCTACATTGGGAAAGTCAAATCTGCCATATATGACAGATGTAAGGGATGTAAGGACAGTAAGGATAAGTGTCCTTTGATGCTGGAAATGGTCATTTGACCAAGGTGGATGCCTATCCCAAGATGCTCTCAAGATATGCCTTGTAATCTCTATAAAATGCATAGTTTGGAGCTGTAGTTGCATAGTGTTTTTACAGGTACTGTTATGCTTCCAAAATAACTCCAGAATTGACATTCATGAACTCTTGGAAGACTTGCATTGCAAGTGTATTGTAAATTGTTGTTGTTTTGATAATACATTGTGGAGGTTTTAGAGTCTGGGGTTGTTTACCTGAAAAGGTTTTCCCCACGGTATATCTTGTGTCACCTTCTTTCTGTGTTGTGTTACTGCTAAAATCTTTATGTTATTCGTTTAATGTTGCTACAATTGTAAGGATTAAAATGAATTTGTACTCCATTCCCCTTATTAGATTGGTGTAGGAAGTGTGTTTTGCATACCTTACTTCCTTTTAGTTGGTATCAGAGCTTGAGCACCTGTGATCCTAGTTGTTGGGTAGGGGTTTTTTGAGCTAATCTTTGATTGAGTGGGAGTTTGTGCAGAGTATTCTGTGATCTTGTTGCAGCGAGAAGATGACAAGCACATTCGGAAGAATAGAGGTGGAGAAATTCAATGGCACTAATTTCAAGTTGTGGAAGCTCAAGATGGAAGACATGCTTGTTGACAGAGATTTATGGGAAATCATTTCTGGCACAAAACTAGCTGCAATGACACAAGATGATTGGGATCTCAAAGACCAGAAGGCTAAGGGTCTCATAAGACTTAGTCTTGCTGATTATGTCCTGTTAAATGTCCATGAGGAGGCTACTGCAAACTTGCTTTGGAAGAAGTTGGGAGATGTGTATCAAGCCAAATCCCTAGTTAACAAACTTTTGCTAAGAAAGAAGTTGTATTCTCTTTGAATGGAGGATAGAGGATCTGTTGCAGAACATATGAATGCCTTCAACATGTTGGTTGCACAATTGACATCCGTTGGTGTGAAGATGGAGGAGGAGGATCACTGTATGACCTTGCTTTGTTCTTTGCCAGACTCGTGGGATCATCTTGTCATGGCTATTGGAAGCACCACATCCACATTCAAAATGGATGAAGTGGTTTCTTCGCTGTTGTCTAAAGAGATGTGGCAAAAGTCTTCTAAAGCAGCCAAAGAGGCTCTTGCAGCTTGTGGAAGACCCAAGGAGAAAGGGAAAAAGAAGGACAAGAAAGATGAGAAGGGTAAATCCAAATCCTATGAGAGATCCAAATCTCTTGGAAAGTCTAGGGCTCTCTGTTGGAACTATGGTAAATCTGGGCATTTCTGAAAGGAATGCAAAGAGGAAAAGAAAAAGAAGAAGAACCTAGATTTAGATTCTGACAAGTAACAATATGATGGTGATGATTTCATTGTAGCCTTGGAAACCCATGCATCTGATGATGTGTGGCTATTGATTCTGGTGCATCATTCCACATGACCTTGCATCGAGACTGGTTTACTAAGTATGAGGAGTTCGATGGTGGAAATGTGTACCTGGGTGATGACTCTCATCTAAAGATTGTTGGTCGTTGAAGAGTCTCTATCTAATTCCCTGATGGATGAGTGAAGGAGATCTCTAGGGTTATGCACATCCTAGGCTTAGCATGGAATCTACTTTCTATAAGTATGTTGAATGATGCAGGTGTGCAGGTTGTCTTTTTGAAAGAAGGATGCAAGACGACTAGAGGAGCTATGGTGCTTGCTAAGGGTACTAGGAGAGGTACTCTATTTCAGCTAGAGGCATGCATTTTACAATGCAATAGTTCTTTTGACTCAAGGAAGAGGGCAACAGTCACTTCATCCCCACCATCTGAACTAGAAGTGAAGAAATCTATTGTATCTAGTCCTGATGGTTGTATTCATGCCTTGGAAGTTAGACTTCCTACTGAAAAGACAATGTTATGGCATAAGAGATTTGGCCACATTGGTGAGAAGGTTATGCGTACCCTGCAAAATTAAAACCTCATTGAGGGGTTAGATGATTGTAATCTTGAGTTTGACTTTTGTGAACATTGCATATATGGAAAACAAAACCGTGTTTAGTTTTATTCAATTTATCATAAGTCTTTTGGTGTGTTGGACCTTGTTCATTCTGATGTATTTGGTCCTGTTAATGTTCCTTCATTATCAAAATCTATATATTTTGTATCTTTCATAGATGACTATAGTAGGACATGAATTTATTTTCTCAGAAGCAAATTTGAAGTCTATAGTAAGTTTAAGGAGTTTAAAGCCTTTGCTGAAAATTAGACTAGTAAAAAGATTAAATGTTTGAGAACTGACAACGGTGGTGAGTTTTGTTCTACAGAATTTGATAAATATTGCAAGGAACTTGGGATTGAAAGACATAAGACAACTCCATACACCCCGCAGCAAAATGGAGTTGTAGAGAGGATGAATAGGACACTGATGGAGAAGGCTAGGAGTATGCTTAGTGGAGCTAGCCTAGAAAAAAAGTTTTGGACTGAAGCTATTGCCACTACTTGCTATTTGGTAAATAGATCTCCTACATTAGCTATTGTTGGAAAGACACCCGTGGAGGTGTGGTTTGGTAGAAAGCCTTTAATAAGTCATCTTTGTGTTTTTGGTTTTGAGGCATATGCACATGTGCCTAGGGAGAAGCGGTCAAAATTGGAGAATAAGGTTGTTAAGTGTATCTTCATTGGCTATGGTGTCGGTGTGAAAGGATACAAGCTTTGGGACCCTGTGGCTGAAAAAGTGTTGTATAGCAGAAGTGTCATTTTCAGAGAGCTAACACCTTCTTCCATTGTTTTACAGCTAGAAGAAAAAGAAAAGAAAGAGGATGTTGTTCAGTTTCCTTCTACCCCTGAGAAGACTGAACATAAAGACAATGTTGGACTTGAAAATGAGGAGAGCTCTAGTAGCTCTGAAAGTTTAGAAGATGAAGTAGAACCTCCACCTTAGCCCTTGAGGAGGTCCACACGACTCAAGAAGCAACTTGAGAGGTTTGTTTATACATTGCTTGATTCTAGTTGTGATTTTGCTTTGCTTACTAACAGTGATGCACCTAGAACTGTATCGGAGGCTATGGATATGAAAGATGCAAGTTCATGGAAAGAGGCCATGGAGGATGAGATGGCTTCTTTGGAAAAGAATCAAACTTGGGACTTGGTGCCTTTGCCTCCTGGACGGAAACCTGTTGGATGCAAATGGGTGTTCAAGAAGAAATTTGGTACAGATGGCAGTGTTGAGAAGTTTAAAGCCAGATTGGTTGCGAAGGGGTATTCACAAGTGTAGGGAATTGATTATGGTGAAATTTTCTCTCCTGTTGCAAAGCTGACATCCATTCATTTTCTATTATCTCTTGCCATTGCTTATGACTTAGAGGTAGAATAGATGGATGTGAAGATAACTTTCCTTCATGGTGAAAGGTAAAGAAAATTTGGTTTGCGAGTTAAAGAAGTCTTTGTATGGATTGAATCAGTCTCCTAGGATGTGATACTTGAAGTTTGATGCCTTTGTGTTGTCAATTGGATTTGTGAGATCGAAATCAAATCACTGCGTGTATTATAAGTATGATGGTGATCATATTCTCATTGTTGCATTATATGTTGATGATATGTTGCTCATTGGGAAGGGTAAGAATATGATTTCTGATTTTAAGTCTTAGTTGGCAGCACAGTTTGAAATGAAAGATTTAGGGGCAGCCAGGTACATTCTTGGAATGGAAATCAAAAGAGACAAAACTAATAGAAAATTCTGGTTAAGCCAAAGTAAGTATGTGAAGACCGTGTTGGATAGGTTCGGCATGGCAGATTGTAGACCATTGTGTGTTCATGTTTCTTTGGGGACAAAGTTGCCTATTGAGGATTGTCCAAAATCTCCTAGTGAGGTGGAGGACATGAGCAAAGTACCTTATGCTAGTGCTAGTGGCAATTTGATGTATGCCATGGTCTGTACAAGACTAGACATTGCCCAAGTAGTGGGAGTCCTTAGTCAATTTATGGCTAATCCTGGATGGGTACATTGTGATGCAGTTAAGCGAGTGTTCAAATATTTGAGGGGTACTTCCGAATATTCCATATGCTATCATGGTAATGTTACAGGATCTCTGCATTCTGTTGATATTTGTGGATTTGTGAATTCAGATTGGGCGGCAGGTGACATTGACAGCAGGAGATCCACTAGTGCTTATGTGTTTACACTGTTTGGTGGTGCTATTAGTTGGATGAGTAAGCGACAACCTGTGGTTGCTTTGTCCATGACAGAAGATGAGTATATGGTAGAAACTCATGCTTATAAGGAAGCCATTTGTCTTAAGAGATTGTGTTCACATATTGGTGTTGATGTAGGTTAGATTATGATCAGTTGTAACAGTTAGAGTATGATTTGTCTTGCGAAGAATCTAACTTTCCATGCCAGAACAAAGCGTATTGATGTATAGTTTCAATTCGTGCAAGACATGGTAGTGGATGGGAAGGTAAATTTGGAGAAGGTAGATACTTTGAAGAATGTTGCAAATGCATTGACTAAACTTGTGGGCACAGAGAAGTTTAGATGGTGTTCGGAATCTATGGGCCTCTTGGCCTATAGCAATTAAATCTTGTCAATTCTTTTGGCTCTTATAAGATGTTCGACAAGTGGGAGAATGTTGGGAATTAAGGTGTCTCAACCTTTTCAATTTCCTAGTATTGGTAATTTAATTATATATTTAATTATTACCTAATGTTGTATTTGATTGCACATTCAGTCTGGTCACATAGTTGAGATGGCATGGTGACATGTCAGCTTACTTGGAATGTGACTTGGATGGTCAAGTCAATCCTACATGGATTTGGGCATCCCATATTGAGGTGGCATTAATTTTCCATGTTTTGGCATCTTTAGTATGTGGAAGGCAATATTCCATATGACAAAATCTATGATGTGTAAGGGCCAAGTTTGGAGATTCCTATGACAAGTAATGACAAGTGTCGGTTGGCATCTTTGCATGAGAGAAAGGCATTTTTGGGCACCCAAGTTGGGCTATGACATGTTGTAGTAGAATATGCTATATTTAGCGTTGTATGATGGATTCTCTTACAACTTTTAAGATTGCTATTGTGGGCAGATTTTATGATGGTTGTAAGTCGCGTAAGAGAATCTGCCATAGTTTATTTTTAGCCTAGAGCTCTCTACATTGGGAAAGTCAAATCTGCCATATATGACAGATGTAAGGGATGTAAGGACAGTAAGGATAAGTGTCCTTTGATGCTGGAAATGGTCATTTGACCAAGGTGGATGCCTATCCCAAGATGCTCTCAAGATATGCCTTGTAATCTCTATAAAATGCATAGTTTGGAGCTGTAGTTGCATAGTGTTTTTACAGGTACTGTTATGCTTCCAAAATAACTCCAAAATTGACATTCATGAACTCTTGGAAGACTTGCATTGCAAGTGTATTGTAAACTGTTGTTGTTTTGATAATACATTGTGTAGGTTTTAGAGTGTGGGGTTGTTTACCTGAAAAGGTTTTCCCCACGATATATCTTGTGTCACCTTCTTTCTGTGTTGTGTTACTACTGAAATATTTATGTTATTAGTTTAATGTTGCTACAATTGTAAGGATTAAAATGAATTTGCACTCCATTCCCCTTATTAGATTGGTGTAGGAAGTGTGTTCTGCATACCTTTCTTCCTTTCACCTTGAAGAAACCCTAGTATGCAGCAGTGCAAGTGCATTTGTCCTTGAATTTATGGACGTGGTGGTTTATATGAGCTGCTATCAATAGGTGGGTTTGAAAAAATTAGGGAGCTCATTTCAAAAATAAAATACAAGGCATATAATGAGCATATCATACCAAAAATTATAGTTAGTAAGTCTTTGTTTTATGCAAATTCTCCATTAATTGCTCTCAAAGCACCTCATGGAGATTGAAGTCCTTTCTTTCTACTACCATCTAATATGCAGTGTGAATAGTCATGCCAGTTGTAGAATTCTCCTAGTTTGCATAGTAATCTTGTATTCTATCCCCATTGTTGTAACTACACTACTAGCTTTGTAATCTCTTTTACCTTTAGGCTCCTTCAATCCTATGTATCCCCTATTAGTTCAGTCACTGTCATTTTTAATGTCTTTCTTTGAGGGCACATCCCCAACCGTACTCAATCACATCACCATGTGAATGGATTGCTTGGTGATTCTATATGGTTTATCTAGAGAGATAAACTCATCATGTATTCTTCTTAAGACTATCTTCACCTAGCCATGTTCATTTTAATCCTTTTATATATCCAAATGTTTCCTCCCTATCTCTTGGTATTGCAGTAGATAATTTCTTTGGTCTGGTTACAGGAGTGTTTGATGGAGAGCTTGAAATTTTGTATTGTCAATCTTAGATAATGGTGCGTGGATGTACTTTTGAATGTCTTATGTGTATATTACTTCCACTGAAACCCCTAAAAATGCACCATCCAAATCTACCTCCATAACTTTGTATGGGTACTTTTTATACTTAGGTCTTGACTTCTCAACGATATCTACTAATATAGGAGTGGCCATTTTTCACAATCAATATATTAGGGTTTACTTTGTTCTTTGCTGGGTATGATAATCTCACGATGAATATAGAATGTAAAAGTGGTGAAGTGTTGCTAAAACGTGATCATATATAGTTGGTGATGATGTTGTGTATTTAATGCATATGGCCATTAAATATTTTCCTCGATTTTTGTAGCCATTAAATTTTCTGCGGCTTTGCTTTTATAATGGTATTTTGTTTGTCTTATGTTACAGTATTGATACATATGTTACAAATTTTGAATTTTCGTGGGGTTTTACTCCACTAGTGTATGATAATGTTTTAAGTGAGCTCCATTTACATACCTTGTTATTATTTTTTGTCCATCTTCCTTAATCTTATTGCTCCTGATTCTGCAACATCATGTATGTAATATGGTCCAAGCCATCGCACTTTAAGTTTCACTTGTTTCTTGAATTTACTGTCATATAGTAGAACTAATTCCCCTTCTTTGAATGTCTTTAACCGCAGGTTTCTCTCATGCCAGGTTTTCTGTCTTTTATTTTCCATATTATGATTGTATGCTATGATAAGTTTGTCCTCATCTAATTTCTCAAGCTCCTCAATTTTATGGGCTAATGATGCTTCATCATCCAACCACAACATTACTGTGGTACATAAACTAGGTATTATGAAGTTAATCAGTAGGGTTGCATCCATTCCATATACAAGTTTGAATGGTGTATACTTTGTTGTCCACTTGTAGGTTTTGTGATAGGCCTAGAGAACTGCAAGTATCTTTATATCCTGATCTATCCTATTTCCACTACACATTTTTATTAATGATGTGCCAATAATTTTATTGAGGGATTCACTGGCCCCATTTCATGTGGATGATATGGCAAGCTCCTGTTATGTGTAATCATGAAACTTTGCAATAGCTCCATAATCATCTTATTCACAAACTTCTTTCCCTAGTCACTCGTTATGCTTAATGGACATTGTTGTCCTCAAAATCAGCTGCGCTTATTTTGTGATAACCCCTATGAAACTTGTTTATTTCGTAGCCTACAGTCTAAGTTTGCAAATCAAGGAAAGTTCTCTTGATCTCGTGCAAAGTCATCTACATCGTAGAATGGTTTATGACATTCCCCTAAGTCGATTCCTTGAGATTCACGAAAATTGATTAGGTTATGAGCCTGTCAAAATATTAATTTTGACTATTTTGGGTGTTAGAATTTTTTTGAATTTTAATGTGCAAGGTCGGTGAATTTTGCCGCTCTTGCATATTCTTTAGTTTTTATGTGCTAAGTCAGCTAAAAATGTTGCTTTTGCATGTTTGTTTTGTTTTTTATTTAAACATGCATGGGCAGTGAAATTTACCACCCATGCATGTTCCTTGTTGAAGATAGTTCATGCAAAGGTGGTAATTATTATCGCTTCTACATATAAGTTGACTACGTGTCCCACTGACCAATTCCACCGCCGATGCATGGTGTCAAGTATGTTTGGTGTCGGCTATTTCTACTGACCAAACAAGATTAGGAGATTGCTGGAATTTTGGTGGCATTAATGCCACTCGTCTTGTCTTTATTTTTATTTTTTTGTGTTGTTTTAAATCTTTTTAGTTGTTTTAATTCGTTTGTTTAAGTTTGTTTTAGATTTCCCAATCCTTCAACGCCTGGTAAAAATGCTTTGAGACCATTTGACTTGTGTGGATCACAGATCTGAACGGATTCGAAGTCTTTCAAGAATCAGTTTGGGGTTTTTGGTTTCCTGTCAGAGGTAGGGTTTTTGTTTTATTATTTTTGTTTTTATATATTAGGGTTTGTGTTTGAATTGTAAAAATGTTATTTAAATCTTTTTGTGTTTATGTTTGTTTACAAATGTTTTGAAAATGCAAGTATTGTTGCTTTCTTTTTTTTATTTGTTGTTTTGAAACCAGTTAAACCCTAATCATTTGTAAATCCTACATTTTCTCTTCACGACGGAAATCATCAATTTCATCTAAATAAACCCCACAAGTTTTCATCAATTTTTTTGTAATAGGTTAGGATTTATTTTTTTACCCATATGTGCCTGTGATTAGGATTTTTCACTGATGAGGCATTATCTTTTGAATATCCTAATGTATGCATTGACGACGGAAATAATCGATTCTACTTGATAAATAAACCTCTGTTTGTATCATCGGCAAATTTCACCATTGATGCATAATCTTAGAAGTTTTATTTGCATATGTGAGAACGGTGAAATTTACCACCAGAACACTTGTAAATTTTCCTTGAGTATGTGTTGTGTTGGCAAATTTCGCCGATAATACATGTGTTTTTCGAATGTTCTTCAATGTGCTAAGTTGGTGATTTTCACCGCTTGCACACCCGTCACTAAGTTCTTCCAAGATGTTGAGGCAGTAATTTTTGCCGACCCTACATCAACCCTGTAAACAAATGAACTACAAAGTGTATGGTCGGAAAAATTTTCTGCCATTACACAAAACTTGCAAACCTACCCTTAACATGCAAAGTCGGTAAAATTTACCGCCTAAACACTTGTTTTATCCTATCATGCAGGGTCGGTAAATTTTTCCACCCTAACATCTGCAGATTATTCCCTAACATGCAAGGGCGGAAAATTTTTCTACCTGTACATTCACTCCCTCAATTTTTTCTAACTCTGGGAGATTTTCCAATTTTCTTTCCTGAGCCTGCTTTCCTCCATTTTTTTGACCTACTTGCACTCTAGCCCTTTCAAACTTATTCCTGTGGTCATGATCGTCAACATGTAGTTTCCCCAAATTACCAGTATTTACCCTAACTGCATGATCATGGATTTTTGTTGCAGTTTCTTCTACGAATTTGTTCTAGACATTGACTCTTATAGAGATGTTGGTCTTCCAAATGACTGAGCTGTCTCCGAAGAAGTCAAAAGTAAAGAAGTACAAGTATCAAGGTGTTTTTCTGATCACCTCAGTTACCTTGAATGTTGATGATATTTAGGATACAGAGATTGGCCATGTAGACATGGCTAAGTTTGTAGAAAGGACTAAGTCAAATAACCCCAGTCCTCTTATGTAGAAGATCGTCAAGAGAAACATTCACTTGGCGTCTTCTTTTCCAGTGGCAGCACATAATACAGAGTTTGTTCTTCAGTGTGCTCATTTCTACAACAAAGACACTAGGGCAGTAGTGGATGAAAATGGTAATGTGATCATAAGATTGGACCCAGAGTTTATTGATAAAGTTTTCATGTGTCTTGCTTTGGTTGATGTTGTAAAACTTGATTTTACTATTGCTCAGCAAGAATATGATAAAAACTCTGAGAAGGCTAAGAAGACAATTAATAACAAGTGGCTTAAAACTCCAAGGTCAAATTTGTCCAGATGGCCAAGGAGCTTTCCTTGAAGTGATTTTGTTGAGGAAGTAGGTGATTTAATAACACTTCTTAGTAGGGTGAGGGGATTAGCTTCTTCTTCACTTTTTCATGAATGGATGTATCCTTTCATCAAGATTATACTTCAGGGAAAGCAGGCGATCTTTTGGGGTGAACAAATCAGCAATACCCTCCATGAGCAATTGATTAAGGTGCATACTACTTTCAAATTCTATATGACATCCTATCTTGTGTACATAGCAGCTTCAATGAGTATCTTTCCAGGCTTGACATCTGAAGGAGATAGGAGGGTTGTTCCTGTGTATCAATATTATTCTCAGTTGACATTAAAGGGTTCAATCCATCACTTTAGAAGGGTAAATGATGCCTTCTTTGTAGTATTCCTGTGTCTTTTTTATCCTCAATTAGAACAGAGAAGCGTTTCATTTGAGGCTTGGTCAGTTGTGAATGGTTTCAGGTGTATGTTCTTACAGTTTTAGACTTTTTCATATCTAAGGGTTGGCTTTTTCCAAGGCTATCCTTACATGTTGCTGAGATTTCCTTCAAATAAACTTGTTCTGATGGAATTGTGTAGACAAATGATTGTCGTGCATAATTTGCAAATGGAGCTTAAGAAACCAGGATTTAGGTTTCTAGTTGAAATTGGAAGATACTCAGTGTTAACTGCAGCAAAGGCTAGAGCTACGGAGACTAAGATGCAGTTGGTGACCATGAAGCAATTCAAACAGAGACCAAAGTTTGATTACAGAGGTGTGAAAGATAAAATTAAAAGGAAGACTCAATTTCATGAGCCTATGGTTGAAGATGTCTAGGTTGATTTGAGGACCAAGGAGGAAATCAGAAAACTAGATTATCGCAGGTTATCTCTAGAACAAATTGAATATTTGGGTCTACCTGATATTCTAGAGGATATGATTGATGATGAAGAAGTTTTAAATTCAAGCTATGTCAATCAGAATGTTGTGAATTCTCCCTTGCTTGTTATACAATGGTCTTAGAAGGAATTGACTTCTTAAAGGAAGAGGTTCGAACCTATGGCTCCAAAGCAGAGGCATACCATTGAAGGATTTTGTAACTAGATCTGACGAAGAGGTTTTAGAGAAAACTGGTAAAAAGGCTGAATTGAGGACAAAGAATAAAAGTAATACTCTAGGTACATCTAAGATTTTCAAACCAAGGATCAAATTTGTGTCTAAGGGAAAAAAGGCCAAGGTCACCGAGAAAGAGTCTGAGGTGGAAGAAATGGAAGTTGAGGAATAGAGGACTAATGACCCAGCTACTGAGGAGATGGAGGTTGGATAGAAGTCTTTAGGGAAGCAGAGGGAAGAACAAGAGAAAGAGATGGGAGAGGATCAAGAAGGTTTGCAAGATGAAGTTATGTCTCCACAGAGGGATGTACCATAGGAAACTGAAATCCCTTCTCCTTTGCCCAATGTATCTGTTTCAGTTCCTTTGTCTATTTTGCCTATTATCCTAGTTTCACCTATCGATAATCCATCTTCTAAATCTCCATCAGCTTCGAGGACAATTTTTGATAATCCTCAAGTTGCTTTTGATAATGTTCTCCATTCTTCTGAATCAATTCCTAGTCTGTCCTCATCATCTTTTGACATTAGGGATTCATCGATCTTTGACCACCTTGTTTTGGGATCTGAGCAAGTTTCAAATGTGGATGTGTCAGGTGCAATGTTTATTAATACTCCTCCTATTGTTTCTACTTCAATTGTCGGTGCAATTCCTACCACACCAACAATGGGACCTGATCCAAATGTAAGTACTTTTGTGCTTCCTCCATGGCTATCAGCTTATACACCCAAAAGAAAGAAACAAGCCATCTCCCCAGATGATTTTGATTTTGGTAAATTGATACCACTCAAAGCTAAGACTCCAAAGAAGCTTAAAATACTTTCTTGAGTGCTGGAAGATAAGAGACACAAATTTGTGGAAATTACTAAACCCCCGCAGGATGCTACCATGGAGAATTTTAGTATGACTAATTATTTTATTTTCAGAATTGAACTTGGCAAAATCACACATGAGAGTGCAAAAATTGATATGCAATATGCACTGAATTCTTTGATTCAAAAGTTTGATAAAGAAAAGGAAATGAAGGATTATTATAAGGCAATGGTAGAACAATTGATTGTAGTGGTGAGGAAGATCACTTTGAATTCTGAATCAGTAACTCTTGAAGCTGTTTCTATTGAAGACCCTCTTATTCAGAAGGCTGAAAAGACTTATCTCAAAGGAAAAGTGGTTGAGGAGTATTTAGAAAATATGCGTGCATAGGGAGTATCTCTTCTTATAGATGTAGCTAAGAAGATAGGTAAAATGAAGAAGGTTAGAGCAGAGCTTGATGATTTGGTTGACACTATTTCTCAGGATATTGAGTATTTGGATCAAAGCTATGATAAATGGATAGAAATGAGGAAATTGAAAATCAATGCTTTGATATAAATTGGTGTTATTCCAAATCAAGATTCATACACAGAGACTAAGGAAGCATTGACATATCGGAGCAATGTGTTAAAGGATTTGATCAAGGATATGGAAACGGCCAAGAAGCTGAGTGACCAAAATGATGTTAGTCTCTTACATAAGTTGGAGGAGCTTACATGAAATTTGGTATCTAAGGATAATCAATTTCTTCCTATGGCTGAGATGATCCAAGAGTTTGAGAACATGTTTTAGAAGAAGTTTGAAGATAAAACCTTTTTAGTTTCTTCCATGGATAATATTCTAGAGAATTAGTTAACTTTGGATAACCTAAAGGCCAAGTTAACTAATCATGCTAAAGAAATCACAATAGTAATAGATGCAATAGTTAGAGCCCGAATGATTTTCAGGAACACTGTCAATCTAGACAGTTTGGGGATGCAGGCTACATTTACCATGTATAATGCCCATTTGAAGAAAGAAGGCAGTGCAAGTTGAAGCAACTTTACATAACTTAGTTTATTTTATGTTTTTCATATGTACTTTTGAATTAGTTTTGGACATTTTTACATGTACTTTTCTCAAATGTAATTACATGTAAAAACATAGGAAGTCCCAAATCAAAAAGGACTCATTTGTTGAATAAGTCATAGTTAGTTATACTTTTCCTATTTTTACTCTCGGTCTCTCCTATAAATAAAGAGGACCCCCATTGTAAATATTATCTTTTATCTATTGTAAAGGAACTCTGCTGAATTGGAAAACATATCAAGACTTTGAGCTTTTTCATGTTTATCAAATTTTCAAGTGAATATCAATATAAGCAAGTAGTTTGAGTATCAAACTTTGAGTTGGATCATATTATTTTATGATATCAGTGTTCTTATGTCATTGGTGTTACATTATATTGAATCATTGTTGGAATCATGGAGTTTATTGAAAATTGAGAGAAGTGTTCTTGTTCCGGTTAAATAGACTTTGTGTTATTTTCTCATTGTGGGAGTTTGTGTTTACATTTGTGAGAATATAATTGTTTAAAGACTTTGTGCTATAAACTTTTGTGTTCAATTTAGTTATATCATATTGGGTGAGAGTAGAGATTTTGAGCTACATTTGAATTCAATTAAGTTTATTTTTGGGAAATAAGTCAAGCAATAGAAGACTTTGTGTTTCTATGGTTTGTCTCAGTTCATAAGTTGCTAAATATCAGCTCTATTGAAGTTATCATTTTGAAGAGGAAAACATCTATTCTGAAAAAAGAGAATAGGATGCAATGAAAACACCCCAAGCATAGTTTTAGTTTATATAAGTATTAAAAGTTGTTGATTATAAATAATCCATTATCTAGAGGGAACCTCCCCTTGCTGAGAGGAGAGACTTTGTCTCATCATAGCTGTGGTGATATAACCATTTTGCCGTTAGTTAACTAAACGACAAAATATTCACCCAACAAACATCCAAACCTAATGATTATGTTTTCATATACGAATCTAGTAGTATCCTTTGTGGTGTGGTCCTTAGTAGGTTCTACCTCTGCCCACTTAGTGAGGTATTCGACCCCTATGATTATAAATCTTGCTTTAGAGTGCTTTGTGGGGGGGGTCTATTGGGCCAATGAAGTCTATTTCCTATTTCTTGAATGGTATTTGGGCTAGTATTGGTTTCAAAGGCATCTATTCTCTTACAGTTGGTTTTCCTATGCATTAGCATATATCACAGTTTTTGACATATTGTTTAGCATAGATTTTTATAGTGTAGGCCACCATAACCCTGCTAATTTAACTCTCTTTATTGTTGCTTCTCTAGAATTGTGGACCCTTGATATTCCTTCATGAGCTTCTCTAAGTATTACTTCTCTTTCATGCACATAAACAATTCTCTTTATAATATCATCTCTTTCTAACACATGTAATTCCCCTTCGATCAATGTGTATGGTAATGCTTTCTACATTAGGTTTTGTTTATCTTGAGATGTCATGTCCGGTAGATATATTCTTATAGAAAGCAAGTTGGCTATATTGTGCAATTCCTCGGGTGCCACAGTCACCTTGAATATGTCGATTTGGACAGACAACTACGAGGGGGGGTGAATCAGTTGTCACAAAAACTTTCTTTTCTTTAAACACTTAAATCCTTCTTATATTTCAACAGAATAATAATGATTCAATCATGGAAGCACAATGCAATAACTTAAGAGTAGAAACACATTAACACATATGACACCAAGATTTTAACGTGGAAAACCCAGTTAAGGGAAAAACCCTAGGGTGAATAACCCAAGACTGTATTCTCTGTTAAAAGAATAAGAATAACAAAATGGCACATGCCAATTAGGGCTCACTACCCGAGCACACTACTCACAAGAGGCCCACTGTCTATAGAATAATAATAATATATTACATACTTGAACTGGAAATTAGCATCTTCACCATGCTTGAGACAGTTCCGTTTAAGCTCAACACTTTTGCTCTGCTTTTCTCTCTTCTCCTCTCTACCACACTCTCATCTTCACCTCAGATACTTTGAAATGACTTTACAAATCTTATTTATACAAGACATGGACTTTGAGATAAACATCTAAGTCAGCACAACACATACTTCATTTTATTACAGAGAAATTACACAAATACAACTTGACTTATTACAAAACTTCATGCGTATCACCACATTGTCGGCCACACATATATGGGACTTCAATCTTCTTTGAGGATCACACCATGCTTGGCAAAACATCTTCAAGATCATCCACAAGATGTGTAAAACATCCAGTCAGCCATGATTAGAGAGAACACCATCACCCGAGAGTAAATCTTCAATTACAAGCTCAATCTTTAATGCGAACCACCAACACGAACAAGACACAGTCTAGAGATTCCCACAAACTTGCCTGAATCACCAAGAGCAACCACACCACTTCTGCTTATTGAAATCATTCGCGTCTTCATTCGGAACCTCAAGAACACAGTCTGTCATCACTATCACATTAGAATAACTTGCAGACCTCCAGACTACGAACCAATTGACTTGTTAATTCACATTAGCTTTCTAAGCATTCCACCAAATCTGTAGAACAAGATATTGCATTTTTAGATCTCACCAGACCTATTTGTGTCACTCTGTCACCTCTGAACAACTGTCAAAACTAGTTTTACTCATATGGCCATAACTTCTTCAAATCTTCATGCGGACATCTCAAATCTTGACTAGATCATCTTTAGACATATATCTACAAACCCTTTGATACGCATTCTCTTATCTTCATCTATCTAGGATCTTCACTTCATAGCACTTCACTGTTCTTCTCTGTTTCTAATAGGACTAATTTTCTTAATATCCTCAGCACATAGCTCATCCAATCCTTGACATCAATGCAACAAGAGTATGTTGACATCAATGACAACACCGGTTAGGCCCATACTTGCAACAATCTCCCCCTTTGTCATTGATGGCAACATATGATGTGAAAAATTGTTTTAACCATCAAGACAAGAACTTCTCCTCACTATCTGACATAGCTCCCCCTATCAACAACAATTACTCCCCCTTTGATCAGTAACCACTTTTGTTTTTCACATATCTTCTCTCCCCCTTTGACATCAATGGCAAAGGGCGCATGCTTGCATCAATCAGAATCATACAGACTGCTCCCCCTGAGTAGCAACTTCCTATTATCAATCTAGACCACAAGATATGACTGTGAGATCCACCGGACTGATGCACATCAGTGCATCTTAATTCAGAACCAGAGGGGTGATAACACCTGACTTCTCCTTGAGATACTCAAAAGATTCCTTAGGTAGAGGTTTAGTAAAAAATGTCTACAATCTGATCCTTAGAGGGCACAAACTCCAATCTGACTTCATTCTTGTTCACCTGCTCTCTCAAAAAGTGAAATTTGATGGATATATGTTTTGTCTTTGAATGCAACACTGGATTTTTTGATATATTTATTGCACTTGAGTTATCACAGAAGATTGTGATAGGTTCCTCATACTCCACTCTGATGTCTCTTAGCATTTGCTTCATCCACAATACTTGAGTGCAACTACTTGCTGCTGCAATATATTATGATTCTACAATGGACAGAGATATTGCCTCTTGTTTCTTGCTCAGCCAAGAAACCAATCTTTTCCCCAAAAAGAATGCACCACCACTGGTACTCTTCCAGTCATCCACATCTCCTGCCCAATCCGCATCTGTATATGCATGAAGAGAGAAATCATGATCCCTAGGATACCATAAACCATACTCAACTATTCCCTTTAGATATCTGAGAATTCTCTTGATTGCCATGACATGAGATTCTCTAGGATCAACTTGGAATCTAGCAATAAGACCAACAACATTCATAATGTCAGGTCTAGTTTGAGTAAGATATAGTAGTCCTCCAATCATTGACCTGTACTTTTTCTGATCAACCTTAGGAGATTCATCATCTTTTCTTAGTTTACATCTGGTTGCCATAGGAGTATTCATTGGTTTTGAATCTTCCATCTCGAATTTCTTTAACAATTCTTTCACATATTTGGTCTGTGATATGAAGATTCCTTTCTTTGTTTGAGTGATTTGTAGACCCAAGAAGAAATTCATTTCCCCAAACATAGACATCTCAAATTCACTTTTTATTTGATTTGTAAAAGTCTTGCACATACTATCTCTTCCTCCAAAAATGAGATCATCAACAAATACTTCAACAATCAAGATATTTTCATGATCAATCTTGAAGTACAATTTACTGTCAGCAATACCTTTGTTGAAACCAATCTTCAAAAGATGTTTATCCAGTCTTTCATACCAGGCCCTTGGGGCTTGTTTGAGTCCATACAGTGCTTTCTTCAATTTGCAGACCATATCACCATGATCAGACAATTGAAATCCATCTGATTACTAAATGTATACTACTTCTTCTTCCAAGTCACCATTCAAGAAGGCAGACTTGACATCCATCTGATATACTTTAAAATCCTTGAAGGTAGCAAAAGCAAGAAATAATCTGACTGCTTCAATTCTTGCCACCAAAGCAAAAGTCTCTTCAAAATCAATTCCTTCTACTTGAGAATAACCCTTGCAGACCAATCTGGCTTTGTTTCTGACTACTTCACCATCTTCATTCAGTTTATTCTGGAAAACCCATTTGGTTCCAATCACATTTTTGTTTCTAGGTCTAGGAACAAGATCCCAAGTGTGATTTTTCTCAATCTGCATCAACTCTTCCTCCATTGCTTTGGCCCAGCTTTCATCATTGCATGCTTCACTTACTATTTTTGGTTCAATCTTTGAAATCAGACAATACTTCTTTGAATATTGAGCAATTTTTCTTCTTGTTTGAACACCTTTGCTTTTATCACCTATGATCTAGTCTTCAGAATGATCTAGTCTTACATACCTGGGAGTTTTGGAAATTTCTTGCACTTCTATTTCTTGGATAGGTTCATTCAAGTTTATCTCTTCTTCCTGTATTTTAGGATTCTCCAGATCAGTCTAGATCTGAATTTCAGAAGGGGCTTGAGCTTCTTAGACCAAAGCATCATTTTGATCATCTTCTTCATATTCATAAAACCTTGAGGGTTTTTCAATGCCTTCATCAACTTTCACATTTGTACTTTCTATAATCTTTCTCAATCTCTTGTTATAACATCGGTATGCTTTGCTTTGAGTAGAATATCCCAAGAATATTCCTTCATCACTTCTAGCATCAAATTTTCCAAGGTCTTCATCTCTTTTAATGTAACATTTGCTACCAAAAACTCTAAATTACTTCACAGTAGGAATGTTGCCGAACCAAACTTCATAAGGGGTCTTACTAGTATTGCTTATGATTTGTACTTGATTAAGAGTATAGACAGCAGTGCTTACAGCTTCTCTCCAGTAGATCTGAGGAACATTTACCTCCATCATCATGGTTCTAGATGCTTCCTGGATGGTCCGGTTCTTTCTCTCCACTACTCCATTCTGCTATGGAGTCCTTGGAGCAGATAACTATCTTTTTATCCTATGTTTCTCACAGAATTCTATGAACTCTCCGGATGTGAATTCTCCACCCCTATCAGACCTAAGACATTTTATATTTAACCCAGTTTCATTCTCTACCATAGCCTTGAATATTTTGAATTTCTCAAGAGCCTCAGATTTCTCTTTTAGGAAAGTCACCCACATCATCTGAGAATAGTCATCAATTAGTAACGTGAAATATCTATCACCTTGCAAACTCCTGATTCTTGCCAGTCCACATAGATCAGTATGTAATAAGTCCAACAATCTGGTAGAAGATTGTTCCTTACTTTTGAATGTGACTCTGTTCTAGTTACCCAACTGACATTCTTTGCACAAACTGTTAGTAGTTTCACCAGTCTTGGAAGATCTCTTACAGCTTGAGTATTGCTTATCTTGATGATGTTATCAAAATTTACATGACACATTCTCCTATGCCACAACCAACTCTGATCAATTTGAACAAATAAACAACTTTTGCCAGTACTAACCAAGTGGAATATGTTACCTTTTGTTTGAGTACTGGATGCAATCTTTGTTCCAGAACTTTCAAAGATTTTACATTTTCTATTTTTGAATCAGAGATCATAGCCTTTGTCCACCAACTGCCCAACACTGAGAAGATTGTGCTTCAGGCCTTCAACATACAGTGCATCACTGGTTCTATTCTTTCCATCAAAAGAAATAGTTCCTCTGCCTCTGATTCTGCCAGCAGAATTATCACCAAATTTTACAGCTCCTCCTTCATATCTTTCCAGATCTATGAACTTATTTTTGTCACTAGTCATATGGTGGGAGCATCCACTATTAATGACCCATTCATCCTGTTGGTTTTTTCCTTGCAGGATGCTCATTCCTAGATTTCCCTACAAGGTAGCCATTAGTGATCAATAGGATCTCTGGGCCAGGGGCCAATAGTGTAGGAGATAGACTCTATTTTTATCTCCTCTTCTTCTTCAAGCTCTGCAAAACCTAGGGGGGTATTCCCTATTCAACACCCATGAGAATATGCTTGTGGGTTGGCTTGGGATGTTGACACAAAGCAGATAAATCCTCCTGTATGAAGACCAAAACTGTGGGATAAGTGCAAAGGGGCTAGCTTTGGGCTTATCTCTAGTTGTGAATCAGAGGATCTTGGTCCTAAACTACTTCTAATGTCCTAATGGTTATTTTGGAAGTATGAGTTTGATTTGTATGTGGATGCAAAACTAGGACCTGGTATGTAATGTCAATGCAGAGCTAGATTGATGCCTATCCAGGGCTTGGAGTCAGTAGACATACACCTGTGAATGATCAGCATGAACACTAACTAGATTTCAAGGGGATGTTATGGTATCTACCTTACAGATACTTTCCAAAATAGAGTGTTAAGTTATCTCTACTTATGGTATCCCTACTGTAGTATATCCTTCCCAACACTTAATCTGAAAATAGTTTAATCTACCCTTTGAGCAGAAGTTGAAAGATCAAGCATTCAATATAGGAACTCTATATCCTAGAATACTAGACACCCCTTAGATATCTAGATTCAGAAGAAGGACACATGCAATACTGGAGACAGAATTAACAAAACACATGCAAATATAGCATTACTCATATAAAACCAATCATGAAATCAGTAGATTCATGCATGAGGCATACAACAGGAGATACATAAACTCACAAGATCACTTGCACAGAGCAACCACAACCAGTTGTATCTTATTACAGAGCCAGATATGTCCAGTTTCAACAACCACTAATGAGCAACACAACCTGCTATATATAGCAGGAAGGTCCTCAACATTAATTACAATGGCGCATTAAAATATCCGCCAGATACCATGCATCTTGAGAAAATGGCACTCAAATATTTAATGCAACAGGTGGAGGAGGGGACAGGAAGTGGCCTCGAGCTGTGCGCTGCCTGGGAATCTACATCTTCAATTTGGTGGTTTGACCATTCACGCCATTGCCCATACCCTGTAACAACTGCCATTAATCAGCGTGCCAGACCTGCAGCCTCGGGAAATGTAGTAGACTGTGCATTCACAGCTTTTCCCACCAAGAAATATCATCCTGATATTTCAAATCATGCAGGATCTAATTATCCCACATGCACCCCACGGCAACCTCCTCATCACCTTATATACTAGGTCATGAGCATATATGATATTGGTGATTTTGCTCCCAACAGCACCTAGTATAAGACCTTCATCATCATCATCCTCCAACATGATATCCTGTTGCTCGAAATATCACCCTGACGTTAGCATCATCATCTGCTGAGCTCACCCTAATAATTCACATCACCCTGATGTGAAATATCACCCCACAGAAAATATCACCCTGATGTTTGACAATCAGCCTGATGACCAACCTTACCTTCGCATGAGATATCAACCTGATATTCACCTTCATCGGCACAACCTGATGCATTGGAGGAAGATCCTCCTACTTAACCGATACCAAATGTCTAGCCAATGAACATCCTGCTAACGTCACCATCATATCCTGCTGACGTCATTAGGATATCTGCCTATCGCGCACCTCCTCATATCTGGATGACGTCATGGTCATATTCGTAACATCGAGGGATCTCCATAAAATGACTGATGTTAAAATATGATCCCCCTTGGATCCTGATGACATCACCATCATGTCGGCATCAGGATGATATTTGGAAGATAACTGGATATTTGGAAATATCACCTTGATAGAAATATCAGGGTGCACTGTAGCTCCACTGCAGGATCGGGATGATATCTGAATATCACTCGATATTGAAACACGATGACCCTGATGAAATATCCGGTCGATAGAATATCATGATGATGCTGACCACCTCCTAAGAGAAAATGATGCTGATGCAGATGGGCAAATATCGCCCCGATAAAAGAATGACGTCAGTAGCACCGAGCGATAAAATAACGAACATGAAGTGATAAAACAACATCAGGATGATCTTAACTAAGATCACCCGATGTTCAAATATGATGATCCCAATGAATATCGGGTCATACTTAGAACATTGCAGCAACATCATTAGGATGATCTTAACTAAGATCACCTGATGTTAAAATATCACCCCGCAAAAGATCAGGCTGACAGAAAATATGATGACCCTCGCAGGCAACATCTGGGTGATGACTGGAAACATGATGATGATGACCTCCTCCTCGAAGAAAATATGATGCTAATGTTGAAACATGCTGAGGAGGTCCATGGACTTAGAATTTTTTGGATTTTTTGGGAAGGTGCCTGCATGTTTAAATGCTTGAAACTTGACTGCTCATGCAGGCACCAACACATCCTTTTCTTCAACTTGAGTGGCCAGAGCTCTTTCTACTTATTTATGACTGACAGATTCAGTGGGCATTGGATCTTCTTCCTTGAAGGCAATAAACACCTAGTCACTTCCGGATTTGTTTCATGTCTCTGATTCATCATCTGTTACTCCTTCATCATCATCATCCTCATGAACATAGTAACATTTCTTTTGGAATCTTGATCTATTTGGATTTATCCTTGAAAATCTTTTTGGACACTTTGAAGCAAAATGACCAATCTTTTTGCAGTTGAAACATTTGAATGGCAATTTTCCTTCATACTTACCAAATCCTCTTGGCAGTCTTTTTGCAATAAGGGCTTCAAGTTGAGCAACTTCTGCCTCATCTTCTTCCAGATCTTTTCTTTCTTTTTCATACCATGATAGTTTCTTTGAGGAGTTCTCTCTTGGATCATACCTTTGTTTACCTTTTACAGAGGCACTAGCTTTGAATGCAAATTTAGTCTTGGGAGGTGCATCTCCAAACTCAACCAATTCAAATGTAGCCAATTTTCCAACCAATTGATCTATTGTGATATTTGATGAAGATCTGAATTCTTCAATAGCAGCAACTTTGTGTTTGTAAGCAGGAGGTAGGGATCTGAAAACTTTGGCAACAATCTCATCTTCATCCAAGGTTCCACCAGCACACCTAATGCCACAAACAAGCTCATTTACTTTTAGCATAAATGTAGTGATATTCTCATCTTCATTCATCTTCAGATTTTCAAATTTTCCTTTCAGACTCTGTAGCTTGGCACATTTGACATATTTGTCTCCTTCATGCAGAAGTTTCAGCTTAGCCCAAATCTCATATGTGATTTTTAAATCCATAACATTTGTCAACTCTGAATCAGATAAGGCACTTAGTAAGGCTTCTTTAGATTGAAGATTATCTTCAGCGTCTCTAATTTCATCTACATTTGTCAGACCATTCTTTGGAGGAACATACTTCTTTGAAGTTATGGTCCAATATTGCATTCCCATACATTGTAAGTGACATTCCATGTGGTTTTTCCAAAGAGTGTAATTAGTTCTATCAAACCTTAGGCTATCCTTCTTATAGGAAGACATCGTGGATCTCCTCAAGTGATTAAGCTCCTTTTAGAGGAACTTGGCTCTGATACCAATTGTTGATTTAGGACAGACAACTGAGAGGGGGGGTGAATTAGTTGTCACAAAAACTTTCTTTTCTTTAAACACTTAAATCCTTCTTGTATTTCAACAACATAATAATGATTCAATCATGGAAGCACAATGCAATAACTTAAGAGCAGAAACACATTAACACATATGACACCAAGATTTTAACGTGGAAAACCTGGTTAAGGGAAAAACCACGGGGTGGCTAACCCAAGATTGTATTCTCTATTAAAAGAATAAGAAGAACAAAATGGCACATGCCAATTAGGGCTCATTGCCCAAGCACACTACTCACAAGAGGCCCACTGCCTACAGGAGACACACTATCTACAGAATAATATATATATATTACATACTTGAACTGGAAATTAGCATCTTCACCATGCTTGAGATAGTTCCATTTAAGCTCAACACTTTTGGTCTGCTTTTCACTCTTCTCCTCTCTACCACACTCTCATCTTCACCTCGGATACTTTGAAATAACTTTACAAATCTTATTTATACAAGACATAGACTTTGAGATAAACATCCAAGTCGGCACAACACATACTTCATTTTATTACAGAACAATTACACAAATACAACTTGACTTATTACAAAACTTCATGCGTATCACCACATTGTTGGCCACACATATCTAGGACTTCAATCTTCTTTGAGGATCACACCATGCTTGGCAGAACATCTTCAAGATCATCCGCAAGATGTGTAAAACATCCAGTCAACCATGATTAGGGAGAACACCATCACCCAAGAGTAAATCTTCAATTATGAGCTCAATCTTTAATGTGCGCCACCAACACGAATTGGACATAGTCTAGAGATTCCCACAAACTTGCCTAAATCACCAAAAGAAACCACACCACTTCTGCTTATTGAAATCATTCATGTCTTCGTCTAGAACCTCAAGAACATTGTCTGTCATCACTGTCACATTAGAATAAATGCTTGCGGACCTCTAGACCATGAACCAATTGAGTTGTCAATTCACATTAGCTTCCTAAACATTCTACCAAATCTGTAGAACAAGATATTGCATTTCTAGATCTCACCGGATCTATTTGTGTCACTGTCACCTCTGAATAGCTGTCAAAACTAGTTTTACTCATATGGCCATAACTTCTTCAAATCTTCATGTGGACCTCTCAAATCTTGACTGGATCATCTTTAGACATATATCTACAAACCCTTTGATACACATTCTCTTATCTTCATCTATCTGGGATCTTCACTTCATAGAGCTTCACTGTTCTTCTCTATTTCTGATAGGACTAATTTTCTCAATATCCTCAGCACACAGCTCATCCAATCCTTGACATCAATGCAACACGAGTATGTTGACATCAATGACAACACTGGTTAGGCCCATACTTGCAACATAATAGGTTTGTGCCAAGAAGATCTTCTTCCTGACTATCCAATTCTTCACCTGTTTCTATCTTAGACAAATAGTCTAGCCCTTGATTTTTCTTTCCAAGCTTTATGAATATTTTAAACTCAAACTCCTAGAATAGGAGTACCATCTACATGTCCTTCCTTGAATGACAATTTTATTTAACAAGTACTTTAGAGGCTCATGGTCAGTAAAGAAGGTGAATGGTGTTGATAGTATGTAGTGTCTAAACATATGTACATCATACACCATTGCTAAGGCTTCCCTTTCTATGGTTGTATAGTTTCTTTCTACCATAGATAATTTCTTGTTGGAAAAGGATATAGGGTGTTCCTTGTTTCCTTTAGGATGTGCCAACACTACCCCTATAGAGATTCCAGATGCATCAACATGTACATGAAAGGGTATTGTCCAATCTAGGAATATTAGTATTGGTGCCTCTACAATCTTTTGTTTTAGTGTTTCAAAAGAAGTCTAACATTATTTAGTCTAGTCAATACTTTTCCCATATTTATTTTTTAGCAGTTCTTCTAAGCGTGTTGTAATTGTTACATATCCTTGTATGAATTTGTGGTGGTAGGGTATGTATCCCAAGAAAGTTTTTATCTTTGGTGTTGTTTTGGAGGGTGGGAGTGTCATTAGCAATGTTACTTTTAATGGATCTACCATCAGTCCTTCTCTACATATAATGTGTCCAAGAAAGGTACCAAAGGATACTGCAAACATGCATTTCTTTAGGTTTACAGATATTTGAAGACTCCTACATCTTTTGAACATCATTCTTAATGTTTGCACATGGTCCTTGACCAATCCATAAATTTTCCAATCATCCAAATATACTTCTAAGAAGTCGTGAATGAACTCTTTGAAAGCATTTGTACCTTAATCCTTCTCAATATTGTTGGTACATTTTTTAGACCAAATGGCATTACTATATACATAAATGAGCCCCACTCATATGCAAAAGTAGTTTTATATTGGTCTTCTTCCTTAATTTTTACCTGATGTTATCCAGAGAATCCATCAATGAATGAGTATATTTCCCTACCTACAATTGATTCCAATATCTCTTCAATAAAGGGAGTAGGAAATGGATCATGTATACAAGATTTGTTGAGTTCTCTAAAATCAACATATATCCTTTCTTCCCCTATTTTCTTATTTTGCACCATCATTGGACTAATCCACTCAGCACCCTCCACTGGTTTGATTATTCCTACTGTAATCATTTTGTCTAGTTCCACTTTGACCTTTTTATTCATGTTAGGATTTAATCTATAGAGTCTCTTATTTTGTGGTTTGCCCCTTCTTTCAATTGTATTTTCATCACTCTTGCTTCCTCTTTTATTCCCTTTAAGTCAATAAATGTTCTTGGAAATGGATCTTCAAATTCTAACAATATTTCAGCTATTTGCACCACAACTCTTTAATCCCAGTAATCTCCTATTTTAGCTAATTTGGGGTCACCCTCAGTGGAAATGTTTTCTTCTCTAAGTTTGAGAGTCTTATTGTAATACTTCTCTTTTGGTTCAATTTCTATCTCCATCTCTCTTTCACCTTGTTGGACTTCTATTTCCAAGTTATGTTTATTCTCATCTTCTTCTTGTTAGGTTTTGTAACATCTTCTTTTAGTGCATTTAGTTTATGTATTCATCCACTCTATAAGTTTCCAAATCTCATTCATCTTAGGTGGTGGAAGAGTTTGTTGTGGTATTTTTATTTCAATTTCCTCAGTGGGTTTGAATATTATTTCTTTCATCCTAAGAAGTGTGGCATGGATATGCTTATCTATGCTTTAAAATGAAAAGGTATGTAAGAAGTCTTTTTTGTAGTTCATACCAGTCTTTGGTTTTAGTTCTATGTTCCTGGTTTATGTACCATGTATGTGTGATTGGTGTTAATGTACAATAGAACATTTGTATGTAAATTCATGTATCATATTCATTTCTATCATTCCATACCATTATACATATATCTATGTATTCTTGCAGAGGGATTTCACTATTATATTATGGTATATTCTCCTTCTTCTGGTAAGTATCTAGTTTTTAGCAGGATTCTGAACATTAGTTAGTGTTAAATAGTATTCTTATGAGTATTCCACCAACTTGTGGCATTACATACCAGTGTATGTTGTAGATCTTCTAACCTTAAGTCTTCTCTTTCGAAGGTCCTTTCCATTTCCACTAGGTTTTTAGGTCCCCTAACCCTGAATATATGGGTAGTTTTATATATGATATTCCATGTGAAATATGGTTAACATAGTATAATCTCTTGGGTTTATGTTCTATATTATCATCCATATGTTGCATGTAGTTTGTGGTGTGTTTCTTTTCAATGTGGTAAATTGCGGCAGGGTTTCCTTGATTTTCACCAGAAATACTTTTTGGAACTCTATAACTTTGCGAGTGTTAAGCTCCGATTCTTCTTGTAACTAGATGTTTAGTACTTACTCACTATCCATACTATAGTTATCACTCTCAATTTATATCTCCCCTTTTGAATTGGGTTCATCTATTATTTCTATTTTAGACAGCCTAGAAATGGAGTAAAGGATTTTGAATTCCTCATCACTTTGGTCTTCTAGACTAACTTCTTCTATGTATGCCTCATCATCATCCCTACCTAAGGGGATGTGTACTCATATGGTATCATCCATGAAGGAAATTTGTTCCTTTCTGGAATCTACTATCTTGTTGGCATTTACAAACCAGTGAAGACCGAGTAGTGCATTAAATGAATCAAATGGTTCCTTCATTGCTACTCCTTTGAAATCTACCATTTGTTTCACCCCCATTATGTTTACTTAAACCCTTTTCCATGTTCCTAGGGTTCCCATTGCTGATCCATCTACTAAACTTATGTTATAAGGTGTTTCTTCTAGTTTAGGTTTCCCTAACTGCTCCCAAACCCTTTTTGGAATCATACTGACATCAATTCCTAAGTCTTTTGTGATGATCATTATGGGCCTGGTTTTCCATGTTCTCTCCATTTTTCTCATTTTTCTTATCTATGGTGTTCTGTTGTGATGTTTATTCAAATATTTACAAAATTGTTTGAGTTTTTCTAGAAGGTTATGTTGTTGTGTCAGCTGAGTAAGTTGTTTCAGTGCTACTACGTCTTGTTCGGAAAAGAAATTATTCTGCTATTTTTCCTTTTTCTATTATATTCTTATTTTTTCCTAGATTTCTCAACTATTCTCTCGTGTTGGCCTTTATTCAAGAAGAATTCATCTAGTTCATCTTCCTCGGTTTCATCTTCACTGGAGGTGGTATACTTAATTACATAGTATTTGTTCCTTGCCGAGTTACCATCGCAGATTTATTTTTCTTTTTATGTTTTGAAAGATTATTATGTTCTAATTTCATTTTCCTCTCCTGATATTCATCTTTTGATGTGTTGGTGTCAGAAGTATCTGACTCGTACTTTTCTTCTTTCTGGCACCTTTTGGCGTCTCTCAGTGCTTCCTTGGGTATTTTCCTCATTAACCTTGCCCCTTTTGGTGTATTAAACCCTTAGAGTTTGTTTCTCTTTAACTATAATGGCACATTCTTAAAGTATTGTTGAACCTTGTCACAGTTGAATATGTCATGTTCCGCGGTGTCATAGAATGCACATTGCTTTTTATTATCAGAGTAGCATTCGTTAGCAAAGTGTCCTTTCTTGCCACATTTATAGTAGTTGGCATTGAAGTTTGCCTTCTCCTTTCTCTGCAACAACCTCTTCCTCCTCTATAACCACTATACTAGCCCATTTCATAATTATTGTAGTTATACATGTATGGTGCTTGATTAGGGTTTGTATTTTACAGTGTGTTGGCATTTCATTGGGTTCCCCAATTAGGGACTTTATGTTGATAACTGAGAGGGGGGGTGAATCAGTTATCCTAATTATTTCTTCTTTTGAACTTTCTTATTAATCAAAGCATCATTGAATCAAACAAACAAACATTACCATGAAATGAGAAACACATGACACAGTATTTTTGACATGGAAACCTGGTTAAGGGAGAAAACCACGGGGTGATTAACCCAAAGATTATTCTCTGTTAGAAGAATAAGGAATTACAAAAATGGCACTTGCCAATTAGGGCTCACTGCCCGAGCACACTGCTCACAAAGAGGCACACTGCCTACAAGGAGACACACTGTCTACAAAAGAATGTTTATACAATACTTGAACTAATTGGAAGCATCTACATATGCTGGAGTTCAGTTCCGGTTAGGCTCAGTATACTGATCTACTGCACTTCATCTTCCCTCTGCTCTTTATTCTGCTTTCCTTTCACATACCGGATCTTTCTTATTACTTCTGCTCTGCTCTGCACTTATTCACATATGACATCACACTGCACACCTTCTCACAACAAAATCCATCCTCTATTTATATCCGCACTAGTGATTTCATTATCTTTCTAGTCGGCACTTGGAATAGTCTATCTTCTCACAAACTCTGTTCTGTCGGCTGAATCCTTGCATATCAAGTAATGTGGATCAAGCATATACTTGTAGATGTCATTAATCATGTCGGCCAAACATGATTGATGCCTTCCTAACCTTTACCATCAACAGTAGCACATCCAGAAAATAGTCTGATACTCTGTCAGTCAGTTCTTCCTCTGTCTTCACTGTCTTTCAGGAATCCGGTACTCAACTATTCATATCTTCTTCCTTGTCCATTATCAGAGGCTAAATCCTTGCAATATACTACTCAAGGTAGTCCTCTTGACTTCCCCAAATCCGCATTGCACCGAGACACTTCCTCTGAGAGATCCGGACCAATCTGTCGGACCTTGCCACATGCTCTGTTCTTGTTCACCAGACCACAACAATCTTTATTCAGACTTCCGGTAGAGACACATCATGACTTGCGGATATGTGGGATGACCTTTGTTGCCATCAATGACAACAACCATGAATCCATATAGTGTCTCTTGCCAACAATCTCCCCATTTGGCATTGATGGCAACACTTAGTGAAAAAAATGACTAAGTGTTTACACTATGCTCCCCCTTGGCTGATGCTCTAACTTTATATACAATTTCTGGAACTCCCCCTTAGTTGGATTCCTCATTTTTCACTGCTCCTCACTCCCCCTTTGACATCAATGGCAAAGGGTAGGGTCCGCACACCAAAATTTTCAAAAATTTACTATACATAGCCGCATATTTACATACTCACATAAACTGAAGAATGTCTGCAAAGGATGTCTTCAATTGGACCAGTTCTGTAGCCCAACTTTGCTTCATTCTGTCCAAAATTGAAATGTGACCACTTAACAAAAATGCAAAGGCTTCTGCCCTTTTGAGATCTGTCGAATCATTTGTTTGGGCGGTAGTCTGAGCATCACTGATGGCCTCATGCATAGTTTCTAACTTAGGGATTATAATCCTTCTAAGTTCTCCCATCCGGTTAGTTATATTCTTCCTTTCCTTCTCAAAGTTCTTTATTGCATTTGTGATTGCAATAGTTTGACATTCTTGATTTACTATGGAGGAAGAGAGAGGATCAAAACTTTGAGACAAACTTTGTAGTTTGTCCTGTTCCGCTTTTATTTTCTTATCAATTTCTACTGTTGCCTTTGACCAGGAGATACAAAATTTGTAAATGTCACCGCCATCCTTAAGAGCATTTTCTAAGCTCCTTATTCCAATACTCATATTTCTCCTATCATTAGAGATTAATCCTAGTACTTCTGAAAATCTTTTATCCAAAAATTCCTTCCGGACCTTTTCTTCAGCTGATTTTTCTAGAGAATCAAAATGTGTATCAACACTGCTGACTAAGGTTTTGAGATTACCAGAAGAGGAGGCTGTCGGATCTATCTGGACTGATGGCATAATCTTTTCAAGCACTCCGGAAGCAGCCTCTATCAACTCACAGTCTTCCATATGAGACTTTAGGAGTTTTTCATTTGCCTTAGCATTTGCAAATGAAGCTATCTTCATTGTCTATACCGGAGAGAGGGAGTCAAAGTTGAATGGACCTTTTAGAAGCTCCAGTTCATCAATCTCTATTGTTTCTTGGCTCAGAAACTTTTGAACAGTTTGTGCAGTGTCTCTTGCCGGAGATAGATGTTTCTTCTCTTCTGCAGTTTTGTCCTTTGGAGTCTTTACATTCTTCCCACTTTCAGTTGTGGTTTTCTCTGTTGGAATCTTCTCTTTCTCTGCATCCTTGGTGCTGTCAACCTCTTTTTCTTTTACTGCTGCTTCTTTCTCCTATAATTTCTCTTCTTCTTGGGATCCGGAGACTGTAGGAGAAGCCGGAGGAGAGATGTTAGTCTGTTCAAGGGGCACTTCTTCCGGAGCAGATGATTCCAAGTCCACAGCTGTTTCTGCACCTAAGTCCTCTACAACAGGAAGATTAAACCTTTTGAAGGCCTTCCAGAGGATCTCTTATGTCTCTATGGCCACCTTGTCAGTCTCACCATGCATGAGTTGATTCATTCTTGCTTTACTCCTGAACTCATCTTTGCAGTCTCTGAATATTATGTTCATTGTCTTGGGATCAATTTGAGGATATAGCTGAATAGCTATCTGCTCCCGGATCTCAAGATCTTTTGCTTGAGCATTATTCTTTCTTATTTCTAATTCCTTTTCTAGGCTTTTAGGAATTAGAGATATGATCTCAATGAAAGCCTTATTGTATATGTTTAGATACTTGACTGTGGCTTCCTGCAGAATCTTTTGGTCAGCCTCATTGTAGTCATCATAGAATTCAGTCACTAGTTGAAGGTTTCCATCCACCATGACTGACTTGATTACACTCTCTAGAGACAGGGTGGGCTTTTCAACAAATACCTCTGCCATTTCTTCCTTGTCTTGGCCTGTGGAGGGTTTACCAGATCCTTTCTTCTTCTGCTTCTTTATTTCTTTTAGTCCCTCATCTGACTCAGTTTCCTCTTCATCCTTTTGGCTTTCATAAGCTATTAAGGCTTTTGTCTTAGATCTTTTACCGGATGCCTGGACTTCTGGTTTTGAGCTTTTGGTTCTGACAGGTGTAGATCCTTTTGATGATCTGGTCCGGGTTGAGGTTTCCACCGGAGCACTTTTCTTGCTTTTCTTTTCTGCCTCTTTCTTTTCTTCCTCAGCCTTTCTTCTCTTTTCCCGGTTGGCATCAAGTGCCTCCTTTGGAATGCCTAGGCCTTGAGCAATATGCTCTACTTCTTTTCTCACTTTCCTCTTTATCTTAGGTTCCCTGAGTTCCACATGGATCTTCACACTCAGCTCCTCAAAGGTTCCGAACCTTTCTGCCTTTGGATCTTTGGGCTGACTAAGCATGTGTTGAACATGCAGTTCTACAATCTGTTCATCAACATCATACCCCATGGGCATGATCCAGACAGTCCTTGGCTCCATTGCCTCCATTAGGCACTGATCAGTATCCACCATAAAGCAAACTGAGTCTTTGTATTTTTCAACAAGAGACTGGGGAATTCTTTCTCTTGCTTGCATCATGCTCTGGAAGTTTTTGAAGTATCCCCATAGGGCTGTATTTCTTGCTTTGGCATCCCCAAGCCCATGTAAATAATCTCTTATCTGGACTGCAACAGATTTGTCATTTTGCCATGCCCATCCACTTGATCCGGGCAGCTCATTCATGAAGCAGAAAAATAGACATAATATAAGAGTACCATACTTAAAAGAATTCTTTTTGTCCTTCTTGATTTTCTGTATATTTTCCATTCATTGGCTTAAGGGAAGTTCACAGAGATCATAATCTGCATTCTTCCTTAGCATTTCATAGGCAGTATATACTGCAGTTCCGGATACAGAATTCTCCCTCCTGGAGTGATAGATCTTGTATCCTATTATCATGGATGCATACTTGATATCCGGATCAGAAATATCTTCAATGGTCATTGCCCTCTTATCAAATTTTGATCCGGTGGCCTCAGTTACAATGTTATTTTTGACAGATTTGAGGATAGGTATCCCTCTAGAAGAGTATAGACCAGTTACTGCCCTAATTGCCTCTTTTGTGATCTTGCAAGGTCTATCCAGCCATAGGAAGTTGTCATGCATCCTGCTCAATACATACCGGACCCATTCATCTTCTTCAAAGCAGGGGAAATGAATGAATTGATCAAACTGTTTCTTCTGGACCCTTATACTCTGGTTTAAGCTCAAAAGCATTGTCTATCAGTTGTTTGTGATAGAGATCTCTCAATTTGAATTCCCCGAATTCCTCAATGCTTGCATGTATGTAAACCCTAATGTCTTCTGTGTGTAAAACGCCATGAGGAACACTAGAGAATGCTCCTAAGGGATCTACCTCCAATGACTTGTATGGATGTTTCTTAAATTCAGGTTGGGGCCTATCTGAGATTTTTACTATATTTGGAGTAGCCATTTCTCAAAAGATTTGTAGCAAGATATCAAAAATGGAAAATACCTTATGCATCTTCGGTTACACGAAGTGGTTGGATTGATTTCTGTATGTAATGACTTTGGCAGGAGATCTTTGGTGAGCTTGATGAATCTTCTTGCAGAGCTCCACTTTTCGCTTCTTCTTGAGTGCAGAATGAGCAAGTGATTTTATGAGAAATCCCTTATATTGCTCCGCAAACCCTAATATCTGATGGCAATAAATGCTCGACCTACATTATTCTGGTTTGCCTTATCCGGATAGCTTGGAGTACCGGATCAGTCCTGATCTATGAACATCATGCGGATCTTCCAATCATGAACAAATCAAGATGACACATTACAAGAATATCCCAAACACTCTGTCCAATCTGCAGAATAAGACAATGCACTTCCGGATCTCTCCGGACCCTTTTGTAATCCTCTGTCATTCCGGAGCATCTCCCGGAACAGGTCTTACTTGATCGATCACAACTTCTTTACATCTTCATGTGGACCTCTAAAATCTTATCTGGATCATCTCAAGACATATATCTTTAAACCCTTTACTCCGCATCTTGTGCCACATCCAGCACCACTTGATTGGCTGGGGGAACAGGATTTTCTTTGAGTCTCCCTCTGAGCTAGAGCTCACTTTTTAATTTCTGAAAGAAATATCAGCACCAGAGTCTGGTGCGGATCCAACCTCTACATTCTCTGAACTTTTCTTCACCCAAATCTTGTTCATCTGATTCCTAACTTCATCCACATTCATCTTTTGTTTACCCTTGTCTTGATTCTGATTATATACCGGACCTCTTTTGTCCTGATTCTTGCTTCTGCAGACTTTTGCATTATGACTGGACCTATTACAGATTTGGCAAATAACATTTCTTTGCATATTTGACTGATAACCTCTTGATATGCATTGATTAGCCATATGACCTACTCTGTTGCATGCAAAGCATCTACCATTGAATGATTTGTTTATTTGCATATTTCTACATTCATGAGACTTGTGTCCATACCTTTTGCAGTTAAAGCACTGTCTGGAGAAGGATGAATTAGTCTGATTCATTCTCTTCCTGCACTGATTAGCTTTGTGACCAAAGTGATTGCAGCTGTGGCAGTATCCATTGAAGGATGGATATCTTTGAGCATTGGGCTGTCTTACCGGAGGTCTTCTAGGCCTATTCCTTGGATTTTCTGATCCAAAATTCTTTTGACCGGATCCGGAGCTTTCTCCTTTCTCATATCCCAAACCATACTTGTCATCTGTCCTCTTTTCACTTCCAAGAAGTACTTCAAGTTGGGCAGAACTTATCTTGAATTTTTCTTTATATTCATTTGCTGTTTGAAGATCTCTTTTGAGAGAGACAATTTGATCCTCAAGTTTTTCTTCATTATCTTTGGCATCTTCAAGATCAGATTCAAGATGTCTAATAATCCTATCCATCTGGTGGCATTCTTCTGATTTCTCTTTAAGAGATTGTCTTAGATTGTCTTCAGCTTTTCTTTTTTCTTCAATCTCTTGAGTAAACTTTATAGTTCCTGATTCCATTTCATGTCTTAACATAATGACTTCTTTTGATAACTTTTCACATAACTTGGTTTTCTCAGTCAATTCTTCATTTGTATTGCTTTCTTTACTTTGTCTTGCCAATTGTTGGAGCAGCTCCTTTCTCTTTTTCATAGAGAGACTTAATTTGTCCTTTAGTTCTCTCATGAATTCATCAGCCTGTTTGAGTCTTTCCTTTAATTCATTGACTTCAAAGTTTGACTGTTCAAGATCCTCAAGGGCAGTCTTGAGTTGCTCCCTTAAACCATATGCATCCATTTGAACTCCCAGATCTTCCTCAAGCTGTTAGGCTCTATTAGGAGGAACTTAGCTCTGATACCAATTGTTGATAACTGAGAGGGGGGGTGAATCAGTTATCCTAATTATTTCTTCTTTTGAACTTTCTTATTAATCAAAGCATCATTGAATCAAACAAACAAACATTACCATGAAATGAGAAACACATGACATAGTATTTTTGACGTGGAAACCCGGTTAAGGGAGAAAACCATGGGGTGATTAACCCAAAGATTATTCTCTGTTAGAAGAATAAGGAATTACAAAAATGGCACTTGCCAATTAGGGCTCACTTCCCGAGCACACTGCTCACAAAGAGGCACACTGCCTACAAGGAGACACACTATCTACAAAAGAATGTTTATACAATACTTGAACTAATTGGAAGCATCTACATATGCTGGAGTTCAGTTCCGGTTAGGCTCGGTATACTGATCTGCTGCACTTCATCTTCCCTCTGCTCTTTATTCTGCTTTCCTTTCACATACCAGATCTTTCTTATTACTTCTGCTCTGCTCTGCACTTATTCACATATGACATCACACTGCACACCTTCTCACAACAAAATCCATCCTCTATTTATATCCACACTAGTGATTTCATTATCTTTCTAGTCGGCACCCGGAATAGTCTATCTTCTCACAAACTCTGTTCTGTCGGCTGAATCCTTGCATATCAAGTAATGCGGATCAAGCATATACTTGTAGATGTCATTAATCATGTTGGCCAAACATGATTGATGCCTTCCTAACCTTTACCATCAACAGTAGCACATCCAGAAAATAGTCTGATACTCTGTCAGTCAATTCTTCCTCTGTCTTCACTGTCTTTCAGGAATCCGGTACTCAACTATTCATATCTTCTTCCTTGTCCATTATCGGAGGCTAAATCCTTGGAATATACTACTCAAGGTAGTCCTCTTCACTTCCCCAAATCCGCATTGCACCGAGACACTTCCTCTGAGAGATCCGGACCAATCTGTCAGACCTTGCGACATGCTCTATTCTTGTTCACCGGACCACAACAATCTTTATTCAGACTTCCGGTAGAGACACATCATGACTTGCGGATATGTGGGATGACCTTTGTTGCCATCAATGACAACAACCATGAATCCATATAGTGTCTCTTGCCAACACTTTATATCCATGGTTATGGTTATAGAATGGTCTCTCAGCCAATCCTTTCACATATTCCATCTCTTGATCATCTATCCTATTATTATGGTGGCTTTTGCACCAAGGTTCATGGTCATCATCTTCTTCTCTTAGTCTAAACAATTGTGATGGGTAGTTCTCTATTTCATGGTCATCGCATTCTCCATAGAGGCCACAAAAGATTGATTGGGTCTTTTTAGGTAATTTTCTCAGGTTTACCCATAATACGGCAGCCTTCTTTTCTCTTATCATTCCTTAGGTTTTCTTCTCTAGTACAATAAGTGTACCATATATTTAGCCTGCTATTATATTGTTTTGCTAGTATTTCTTGTTTTAGTCTTAGTTGTTCTAGTTCTAGTTTTAATTTTCTATTTTTGTGTTTTCCTTATCTTTTTCTGCCCTTCTCCATGTTTGATTCTCAATGCGATGGGCTAAGGTTACCACCTCTGAATAAGTGGTGAATGTTTTACCATCTATTGTTGTCCTTATTTCAGGATCTACTTCTAAAACAAACCATTCAATTCTTTCTTTCTTTGCTAATGGTTACACTAACTTTCTAGAGACTTCTATGAATCTTTTGTCAAAATCCTTTATTGATTCATCTTTTCTCTATACCAAATCTCTCATTTTTCTTACTCCTTCTTTTGGTACCTCATAAGATTCAAAGTTATCCAAGAACTATTGTCTTACCACATCCCAATCTTTGTCATCTTGTGGATAGGTTTTTCTATACCAATTTAAAGCATCATTTCTCAATGTTCCTACGAAATCAAATAATTTTATTTGGTCTCTTGTTATGTTCTTCTGTTTCTAGATTGATTCTAGAATAAATATTGTTATGTTGCCTCAATTGTGTCTTTTCGAAATACTAGCAATTTGATTGGTGAGTCCATCTTTGTTTATTTATGGTTTTCTTGTTTACGGTAAGATTTGTGGTCTTTTTCTATTAGTTTTTTATTTGTTTTTTTGTTGTAGGGGTTTGTTCTCCCTTCCTTTATCTCTCTACAACTTAATATCAAAGTAATCTTTTCCCAATACTTCTTCGTAATCCCTTACAATCCCTTCTTCTATGTCTTTTGGTTGTCTATTTCTTTGTTTTGGTCATCTACCAAAATTCTTCTAGATTTCTATGGCACATGGGGTGATGCCTAGTTAGGGGTTTATAATTCTTCAAAGTGTCATTTCACATTAGGGGATAACTTCTTATTTGTAAATGACATTCTATTAGTTGTTGGTGTCATTTCACTTATTTGTCCTATACTCATGGAATTAGTTTTGTCAGGTACCACATATGCTTTTTCCTCCCATATTCTCTTTACACTACGATTCACCAATTGATCCAAGTACTCCTCATCAAGGTTTAAGGGTTGGAGGTTTTTTAGGGGGTTTAATACTAGTCCCCATTGATCATCAATCTTGATCTAAATATTTGACCAATCCAGTTGATTCAATGGTGTTCTATTTAATGGTATGGTTGGTGTTAAGATATTTATGAATTCCTCCTTCCATATCTTTCATATCATATGCAGTGATTCTCCCTTCCAAATTATTTAGAATTTGGGTAGCTTTATCAAAGTGTAAATTTATCTCCTATAGTGTGTGATCTACCTCTAGTCTTATCAATTTGGATGCACCTATAGTGGCACACTCAACAACATCCTCAATGGTGCACTCCATCTCCTTCTATATTTATTTTTCTACCGCAGCCTTCATGGCATGTTCTCTTTCTATCTCTTCTGATTTTTCTATACTTTTGCGGTATCTTTCCTGATATTCCCAAGTTTGTTTAGTTTTCTTTTTTTCCATATTCATATCCATTGTTAATTATATAATTTCACTAATTTCTCTTAACTTCTTGTTAACTCCCTTTGTCATGGGTGTTTTTAATTTGGAATTTCATTAATCCTTATGTATCCCATGGTTGACAAGTACTTTAAATGGTTACATATTTTTAAGGACCTTTTCAAATTCCTTTCCCCTTTCCATTTATCATCTCTTAAGTGCATGCCCCCCTCTCACAAATAGTAGGACCTAAGAGACTTCTTTCACAAGATTTTATAAAAAAATCTCTTTTTGCTTTACTTTTCAATTGTCCTTTCTATTTCATGTTTCCTTTCTTCTATTTGATCTATTCTTCACTATTCTTACCAAGGTCCCGACAATAGAACCAATGTTGACAAGAGAAATTAGGACATAGTCCACAGTCCTGAGCCTACAATACTCTTATGTAGTTTGTTTATACCCCAGAAGATACAGTTATAGAATGATAGATAATTGTGGTAGGAAACAACATAATGTGGGAAGATCTAATTACATCTAACATGTTAAACACATCAATAGACACTTAATCAATAGTTTATAGTCCTTATATCTCCTTATATATTCATATTCAATAACAGATACAAAAGGCAGGTCTAAGTCTCTAATCTATATATTATCCTCCTTATATTCACTTACTTATGCTTACTTTCTTATATATCTTTATACAATATGATGCTACAGGGACATGTCCCTTATAAAACATCCTTAACTCTATCAGCCATGTCGGCCTTATGCTCCACATTCCCTTTGTGGTGACTTGCAGTAGCTTCTATTCTATGCCATGTTTCCTGCCAACAATCACAATGGATTAGGCATTCTTGGAGCCACTTGCAAGTTGTACGTAACATTGGGATAAATATTTAACATGGGTCACACATTTGGAAAATATTTAATATTAGAAAAATTGATACCAAAAGGGAAAACTTAGTACCAAAAAGTAAATGAGGGGACATGGTTTAGTGAGCTCATGGTTTTGAAGGACATGGTTATGTAATACCACTTTGTGGTTTTGTTCAAGCTTATTTCTATAAAAGAAAGCACATGAGTAGTTGTTGAGGTTGGTTGTTTGGCTTGCATAACATTTGGCTTGTTGGGTAAGGTTAGATTGATCTTCTCTTGTAGGTTATATATGTGAGGAGAGGAAGCATGGATTGGGATTGTGCTTCACACGTGTTATTTTCAATCAGTCATAATCCACTATAGAATGTGTTGGATTGTGCTTCTTGTACCATGCATGCACTTAGTCAAGTAAAGCTATGGAAAATTAACTTGGTTGTAGTTTAAGCTACTTCCTTTGTTCTTTATTTTATCTTACAATTGTGGACGTGTTCCAATGCATTTATGTTCCTTGGTACTTTTGTAATTTTAGGGACATCTCATAATGCAAGTGTATTGGTGGTTGAGATTGAACCAATTGTTTCATGCTTATTCTTCAAGCACAAGAGGCTTAGATTAGATTATGGTTCCAATAGAATAATTCTAAGTGAGATATTATAGTGCACTTAAGAAGACTTATTAATTATTTATTATTCATACTATGTAATAACTATTAAAGTTTGAACAACTGGCACAATATGGTAGAATAGATATTTATATATGAATATCATCTTTTAGCATGAAACATTTTGGTAACTCATGGACTAGTTATTGTCTTAGTTGATTTCTGATTGATTAGTAAATTTAGGTATTGTAAGTAGTCTATGTGTTGCTACATTTATTCCATTAAAATGTTTGTTAGGTGAGGGTACCTAGTAACATTTAGTTATTACTTAATATCTTTTCACATGCAAGGTCTGTTAAGAATAGTGTGTTAATACCAAATCTTCATGATTAGTTATGATAACTAAGTAGAAATGAAATTTGAATGGTGATTATGATATCTTCACATGCTAGTCTTACTATTGTGGTTCTTGTATCCTTTAATAGGTCTCAAAGGAATTCACTATATGATGACTTATTAACTAAAGCATGGTAGGTGTATGGGGTGTGATCAAGTGGCTAAGGCCACTTGGTTATCATGATGGAGATCAAGGCTCAAACCTCCCCAAAGACACACTATCTATGAATTGCATGTATTTCATTGTTGTACCCAGTTCATAGCTCCAATCAAAAGCATTTACCTATGTTGAATAAAAAAAACTTGAAGCATGGTAGGTTATGGATCTCTATTATAGATTTTATTTGTATTATTTTTAAATTGTTATTACTAGCTTTAAGGAGCCATTCTCTCATGAGGCCAACTAATATGTGGTAGCTTTATAGAGTTGATGTGTTTCATTGATATGTACTGTTGTTTTGTGTTTGTTTTCATTGACAAGTGTCTTCTTAATTGGTAAATACGTAGATGCATATTTTTTACAGTTGTTATGAGATTGATTTGATGTAATTACATTAGATTTAATATGTCTTGGGTAAGTTTGTATGCTTCTTGATTTATTATAATGTTGCTTCAGTTATTTATTGCACGATATGTTGATGTGTGCATCAAGTGAACATGAAATAGGTATAAGATAACAATACATAATTTATGAATCGATGACATGGACATGTGTTTACACAATTTTACTCCATCTTGTGGGATAATTAGATATGATTATGTTTTAAAATAGTACTACCTTTATTATTTGAATATGTGTGATTCATAACCCCTTGTGCATAACCATATTTGATGTATAATTTATGCCTTAGGATATCATGCTTAGGAGTTATCCAAGTGTCTTATAATCTATGATATACATGTTTAAATATTTATATTTCATTTTGGAAAATTGTTGTTTGATGATGTCTATTATTTTTAATATAGATTAACTTAAATGCTCTTCTCTAAGTAGCTCAATTTTCTTAAAATATTCAATTGTGTACTAATTCAATGATTTTATTGATCAAGTTTTAAATCATACTTATTAGCAAGGTATTTGGTTGTGTTTTTTTCTTAATATTTTGGATAATGTTAGTAATGGGGTTTATGTTATAAAGGTGTTTTTTAAAATAGCTTGGTGGAAAAATCAATAAAATAATGTGCTCATATTATTATTATAATAATATAATAGTTTTGTATTTATTAATTTAAAAAGAATTAGTCAGGGGAAACCCTAAAACAAGAGATTTTTTTTGGGAAGAAGGGAGGAAGGAGAGGAAGAAGGAAGAGAAGAAAAAGGTGGTAGATCAAAGGGGGTGTAGGCCCATGTAGGGAGGATGTTGATAACAGTTGTGGAATTTGGCTTTACACCTACCAAATTTTAATTGCTTGTAAGTTTCTAAAGCCTTTTTGATAAATCCATTTTGTGCATTTCCTGCGACATTGTTTTCATGGGAGACATCTCTTGAGGCATTCTATCAAATAGTTCACATGCCTTATCTGCATGACCTCTACGCTATAGGGCATGCTTAGCAAACCATCTGAATGAAATTGCCAATGTTTCACTTTGAGGGTAGAGAAATAATTCCTTTTCATCCTTGTCCACAACATTGAGTAAATGTCTTGAATCTAGAAAATACCATGTTGCCTTTACTTTCAAAGCCATTTTTCCAAACATTGCATAGACCTACTATTTCTTTGGTTGTGTATGATCTTCTTCAGGAAAAGAGTATACCATTTTATGTCCTTAAATCCAACTACATCAAGAGATCTTTTATATTCTCTATCTTTCATCAATCTCCTTATATTTGAACCTCACCAAACCTGTGCACTTCTCTATAGATATTTGAGAGAAAAAAATAAGTTGTAAAATATTTTTAGGATCCAAATAAAATAGCAATGTCACTGTAAATACTCCTGAGCCTATATTCATATGTGATCTACAGGCACCAAGAAAAAACATCCACACAACAATCGTCACGAGTTTAATTGGCATATCAATGATATAGTTTAGGGTGTCCTCAAAATAGCCAGCACTGCCAAGAAGGTCAACCATGCACACATAAAAATCAACTATAGTTGTAATGCAATAAGGATTCATTGAACTTAAATTGTCTACCATGCGATTCAAGTCACATTGACAAAGAGACCACTTTAATGTGGTGACAAGGGTTACATTTGTGAGAACTATCTCATCTTACCACTAGACCACATCCGATTGAACTACTATTAGATCCTTGTTATCATTTATGTATATATGTAATATATTCATCATGCCAAGGTTGTTAGGAACTAGTAAAAGCACCAAAGGTGCTATCAAATGGCTGATAGGCACAAATATTTATAGGCCTATCACCAAATAGTATATATTTATATTTTGATATACACTATTCTTTTTATGTTTTGGCCATTTTGATATGCACTGTTCTTTTTATGTTTTGGTTATTTTGATATGCACAATCTAACTATTCTTTGTAAAGTATCATCATGATTTGATTAGTTGATTCTTTTAACTATAAATCGTAATTTTAAAAGGATAGAAAAAATACTTGCAATTCAACTCTCTTATTAAAATAATACTTTTTGAAGCATGCCTTAAAAATATGTGTTTGATGAATGTTTAAACTCTACAATGTAGAGTTATGATACCATTCTTGCATCCTACAAAATTTGAGATATTCTTATTCTAACCCTAACCATAATTCTAGCCCAACCATAGTTATAACCCTAATTCTTACCTTAATCTTAACCTTAAGCCTAATTTTAACTAACCTAACCCTAACCCTAACCCTAACCCTAATTCTAACACTAACCCTAACTATAAATCTAACCCTGACCCTAATACTAATGCTCACTCTAACCTTAACAATAATCTTAATGAATGTGTGAATGAATGTTGGCTTTCACTCTAGATGTGCATGCATGTCTGTGTGTGTGAAAAGTTAATTTTTGTACACTTTGTCTAATGTGGATGTGTGTGTGTGTGTGGAAAGTTAATTTTGGCATTCACTTTGTTTGAAGTGCATGTGTGTGTGTTTGAACTAACTTTGATGTTCACTCTGTGTGTGTGGCTTTGGAAGTTAACTTTAGCATTCACTATGTGTGTGAATCAATGTTGGCATTCACTCTATGTGCATGCACATGTGTGTGTGTGTGTGAAAGGTCTTCCCCTATTTCAAGAAGGGGCTTCACAATTGTAAAAGAAATAACTATGTGATTAGGTTTGTAATGAACAATGTATACAATTACTTTTAGGGCAAGCCAAAAGATCTTAAAAGGACCTTTAGGACGATAGAATAAAGGTAACAAATCAAAAATAATATCATGAGGGATGGCTTCAAAGTTGTGGGAGCGAAAAGAATGGTCTGCAAGAATGGCTAAGGCCTAAAGTGTATGTTCTTGCACTTCTTCACTGGGGGAAGTCAAAAGCTTTCTTGAAAAGGAATTTGCTCCACACTGTCTTTCATCCTTAGCTCTATCATTTTAGTAGAAACACCCCGACCCTGACAACATAATGTAAATGGGTTAGAAATATCCATTAAGATAGATATATTTAATCAATTTGTAATGCACAATATATTTGTAAAATAAGTTAAAGTCCTAATTCAAAATAACTCTATAATGAAATTAATTAACACTAAAATAAAAATGATGAACATACAATGTATATTTAATGACTACATATGCAATCTATGACACTAAGTTAAGGTTCACTAATATTAACCCAATAATATAAAACTAACATTAGATTAGAATATTAAAACAAATCCCAACCAATTATTAAAAAATATAATAATATTGTGGATACAAATTTATAATGTTCTTTTTTTTCTAATTGTTTCAATTTATTTATACTAATATTTTTTAATAATTAGGTTAAACTCTTTTAACATTCCATATTTTTAAGAAGAACAATTTTTTTAAGAATAAACTCTTTAACAATTCCCTATTTTTTAGAAAAGAGTATTTTTTTTAATAATTCCTCACTCAACTAACACTACTCTTTTAACCTATAAAAGGAAAAGTAAATATTTAATTCTATTCACTAAGTTAAATAATTAGTGTATAAAAGATTTTTTTTTTTTTTAAAGATAATGCACCTGGTAAACTTTTTAACGTGACCGGTGACGACACACCCTCTGGCTCCACACAATGCTTTTGCCCAGAGTTATGAACTGGTGAGGCCACAACACAGGGGACCTCATCCCTAAGAAAGAACACTTCAAACTCGCGAGCTCGTTGGCCCAGCGAAGGCATAATGCCTTGCGAGCTCGTTGGCCCAGCAGGGGTTTGAACTTTGGTGGCCGCCACTACAACCAAGCGACTTAACCACTGAACCACGCCCTTATCAGCAAAATATAAAAGATTATAACTATTTTTTACTTTTAGATATATTTTTTCCTAGACATATTTTTCATTTAACTTTTTATTTTGTTCAATCTTTTAATAATACACAGATTTAATTAAGACTAACTAATAATGAAATATTTAAAATAGTTTGTATTATTATACAACTAATATTTTAACCATTAATAAGTGATATCTAAATATTTATATTCTTAAATTTAAAATAAAATAAAATAAATTATTGTATGCAAGAATTGAATAAATTAAATTTAACCCAAATTAATAATTTTATTGTTTTATTCTAAATAACCTCCTTGCCTTATTTTAAATGAAAGAAGCTTGATAAATTTTAAAACCTATCAATAAAATCTTATATAAATCTTTAATTTAATCTTATTTAATTTTAAGGAAAATCATAACCTATATATAATTAAAAAAAAAACACTTCATAAATTTTAAAAAAACATGATCATATTTTTAAACAAATAATAAAGCAATCTATTACTAAAAAACTAACTCAAGTTATCTACAAATAATAAATAAAGCAATAATAATCTTTTTCTATTTTGAAAACTTGTAATTATTTTAAACTTAAAATACATTTCATTCACAAGAAATTATTCATTTAGCTTTTTTTAATTTTACTTTATTTTATTCTATGATAAATCTAAGAGGGGACTCTCTGGAAGAAGCTCCATGAATACCATGGTGCACTCCATGAATAGCATAGTGCACCTTCATGCCTCTAAGGTAATTTCTCTTATTTGTTTCTATTTGGTTTGCAATTTTAATTATTTATTTTTTAGAATTTCTAACTAATTTATTTTCTCCAAGTTCAGATCTTATTATAATGTGAATTGCATGTTGTAGGAGGAAGGTTCAAAAACCCCTCTGTAAAAAATCATAGGCATGCACATGCATCCATCCAGAGAAAGGAAGAGCAAAATCTCTTGAGTTTTATTTTATTGTCTGGTAAAACAAATTAAAAGAATAAGATATCTTGCTACATTGGCTTTGGTAGATTTGGCTACTCCAATGAAGAATAAGATATCACCTTTAAGATCTGGCTTTTTATTTCTAAATGATTTTCACATTGGTAATTTTGTTTAAAGGCAATCTCAGTGATAATTAACTTTCTAAATTAGCTCTCTCAAGAAAACTAAAGCTTTAATTTATCAACATAATTTTTTCCATTGATATTATTAAACAACTTTATATGAGATCACAAGGGGCTCACATGTTCTGATCTAACAGTAAGATATTAGTAATTAATTGTTCTTTTCCCAAGTGATAACAGGAAAGTTGCCATACAAATCAATTAAGAAGCTAAAATTTACCTATCTTTCCATTTCTCGAGAAAGCGTTGAAGGGATAATTTCTTCGCTAATGGAACTTCTGCAAAACCAAAGTTTTTCAGTTAATACTATAAACTAAAATTTGTTACAGTGTAAATTATTACAAATCTAAGTTGAGAACTTACTGGTATAAAGGAGGGTTTGATTTAATCTAGCTGTGGGCTCTTCTAGGTTTGCAAGATTTTTTCTTAATCCTGTCGGTGAAGGTACAAAATTTGAAGCAGTGGTGGAAGAGAAGGAATCCTCATCAGAATCCAGAGCATTTCCATTACCCATGGCCATCAACATTATAGCCTATGCCTATTGATGAATCAAATTATGAGTTAAAAGATTGAGATTTTAACATGCTTTAATGGCTTTTAAGTCCAATGTTTTGCCTCTTGAGGAAAAAATTGGATCAAACATTAAAAAAACACTCAATTTTTCAAGAGAAGCATCGTCCTAGACTTTCATTGTCCCATTGTAGAAAATCATGAGATGTTTGGTAGGAGGATTGGAATTCTTTGATTGAAACCCTGAAGCATGTTGGGGAAACAATTCCATGGTCTTAATACCTTGAGAAACCGCAGAATGAAACTCCATTTGAGAAAGCTCCGTTCCAAAATATGGAGTGAAAGCCATATTTATAATCTACAAAACTAAGTGTTATAGCAATGCATTTAACTCTCCACACAAATTTTTGGACCACAAAAAAAGGAAAGACTACCAAAAAAATTATTTTTTATTAGGACTACCAAATTTTTTGGCAGTTACAAAATGTGTGTACATATAGAATGGCCTATCAGCCAAATTACCACATTTGATGCCTTGTTTCTTATATTAAAATTGATGGGGCATTATAAGAATTTGTGTTCCTTTATCTATTACCATGTATTGGTTATAATTCTTCCTAAAGGCTAAATGTAATAATACCATTCCCAAAGTAATTTAAAGCTTAGTTCTTGTCTATAAAATACTATCGAATACAGAATTAGAGCTTATATGCTATCATCTTAAAAATTGTTAGTGTTAGTGGCAAATGCCATTCACTAATGAAAAGGTCAAATCGAGCCTAATTTAATATAACTTAATCTATTGATCATTGTAGTAAATGTTATGTGTAACAAATTGTTAGACTCTCCATTTTGTGTCCCAAGACAAGAGAACTGGTGCCTACCATGGAACAAATCTAGGTCATGGGCCTTAGTGAATACATGTGTGGCTTTGCAGCTTCCATTTTGCATAAAGACAAGTAGATAGAATAGACACCCAATAAATTTTAGCATTGAGTGTGTCTTGTAAGTATCTATTGAGATAACTATTGAATCTTAGTGAAGAGATAATTTATGAATCTTTCGTAAAAAAATGAATTGAATGATTTCTATACCTTTAGTTATTTATTCTTTTTACTATTATATCTTAATATCGGATTGGATAGGAAAGCGTCATGTAATATTGTTTGAGTTAGTCCACCACTTGTGTACTAGAGTCGTATTACATTATGTGTTGCTTCAGTATATAGAGTTGTTAAATCTCTCTATTTGAGATTGCCTTAGTAATTTACTTTGACCTTGGGAAGTGCATCTCAAAGTGGATACTTACTACTCTTATCATGTTGAGATGATATAGTATCTCCCTTGTTTTAGTACAAGAATGTTTTTATAATAGTAATGATCCTTTGTGTAATTTAATAAAGTTTGGTACCTCCTAGTGGAAGAATTCGTTTATACTTATATGACTTATGAGTTCTCCTTAAGAAATCTAGGTACATATCCTAGAGCTTAGTTAATACTGGATATACAAGAGGGTTGTGTGTGTTAACTAGTTGCTTTTGAGAACTTGGAAAATTATGTATTTTGTCTTAAACTATTGTTTCCCTTATTATTGGGTAGACTAGTGAGATGATGGATATGATTGAGATTGTTGCCAAATTATTTGTGAGAATTGCAACTAGAAGATATAATTATTTTGGCCAACCAAGTATATGTTGGTTACAAGTCCAAGTAGGTGAACTATGAGACCTTTGATCTTGTTATGTAGGCAAGGCCATCTTGGATGAGCCCCCAAGGCATAGGTCTAGCCCCTTAGGTCCTGTCATCTTCATTTTCTGAAGTTTTAATCATGATTATTTCATTTTGATTGAGAGACTAATCGTGTATCTATTTTTGCAGATATCATGTAGGTACAAGTTACTAGAACTAAGCCAGTTGTTAATAATGAAGCAGGGTAAAGCAAACATGAGTATGGTGAGAGATAATCAATTTAGCATCTATCTTATTTCTTTAATGTTTGGTGGAATTCCCTAGGGATATATCTTATAGATGGGTGAAAAGAGTTGTCCTTTTAGTTCCTAGTCTTGAAGTGCTCAATGATACATTCCACCATAACCAAAATGTAATCTTATATTTATACATTATGTTATGTTAAATATTTTAATGAAATGAGTTAATGTATTTCATATTTATAATCAAACAAACTAGAAGTTCTTTCAAATAGATACATTGTTATTCTCTCATGATAAAGTATATTTTGCATGATAGGTGTCACGACTATGATTGTGTTGTAACATGCGTAGGAAAATATAGTCGATCTATTCTGATGGTGAAATTTCTATGTAGAATTTAGGCTTCTAATTTGAATGTCAGCTATGATGTATCGAAACAACTGCCTTATTTAACTAATTTTATGAGATGAATTAATAATTGTATGGTTATTTGTTATCATGCTCTATCAATTACTTGCACTGTAAACAAATTTATGTGAGATAGTTACTCAATTATAGACATTGTGGCGATTTTGGTCATGTGTAAATAGGGTAAAATTTGGGCATGACATAATCTTTGTTCATGAGATAATACAATGGGTGTGGATAGTTCTTTCCCTCATTGATGGTTTTCCCAAGGTACATCTTGTGTCATCTTGATGATATATTTGTCTATTCTTTTGCATTGTTGATTCTGAATACTTGTTTGCATAATTACCTCTCATGGGGTTATGTTGAAATTGTCTATTATTGCTGCAAATTCCCTTTCATGGATGACTCAGCCAAGTCCATTTCACAAGGAGAATGAAGAAGAGAGCTCTCTAGAGGTAGAGTTGTAGCATGAGTGAATACATAAGTTATAGGAGGAACACCAACAATGGACTAAAACAACTTCGCATTAGAAGTAGGGAGAAGAGTATCATCACAATTAAGGTGAGGGTGCTCTAGAAGGATTTGATCAACTTCAAAAGCATGAAGAACTAAGTTAGAAAGAGAATAAAACTACTCAAAAAGCATAGCTTGTTGGATATGTGGCAACAAGTTCTCATGAAAGAGAGGTAGAAGAAGGTCATCAGGGGGATGACAACCCCATTGAATAAGGAAAAGAAATGATAAGTGAAGCCTTAGATACTCTCATCAACAACTTGTGTACATTGTTCCAAGTGTGTAAGAGAGACCTTAGGCTCCATGTTATATTGAAAGTGAGAGATAAATGCATGGGAAAGATCAACAAAGGAATTGAAGGAACCGATAGGTGAGGTGAAGAACTAATCTAAGGCAATATCTCTTAATGTACTAGGAAAGGATCTTTCCAAGACATAGTCATCACATGCATGAGCCAATCATATGATGGAGAAGTATTTTAAATAGTGCAACGGATCACCATGGACATTGTATTTATCAAATGAAAGAGTTCCCATACCAACCAAAGAGGGGTATGCAAGAATCTGAGAAGATAAAGGAGAGCATAGCTATGCAGATGTAGGAGCAACATAAGGTAGCTCATACCTAGAAATCAATGGTGATGCTTCCAAAAAAGAAAATGATGTAGAAGTGGCAGTAGGCCAAGAAGGTGGAGAAATATAAGGGCAAGGTTCAAGGTGTAGAAGAGATGGCTCTAAGGTAGGATAGAAAATAATAGATAAATGGTAATGAAAATGATGCTTAATATCTATTGAAGGGGGACTTTTAGCTAATGTGACATTAAGGAAGTGATGAATGATACTAGCATGCTCAATATTATCCACAAGAGGGAGTTGATCCTCTAAAGAAAGAGGAGGGGACGAACAAGAAAAGACTCCATCTTGCCAAGATTAAGGATAAATAGAAGCATGATCCTCATCATCACTCAAAGAAGATTAATTAAAGAAAATGAAAGAAAGATTATCAATAAAAGTTTGAGAACCATGTGAAGAAGTATCATCAACTATTAGAATAGGATCCTCATAGGTGATGAAAGAAGAGAGAGAGATCTCCACATCCTTTATGATGTCTGAGTATGAACATGTAGCCAAAGGGGGGAGAGAAACGGAAGGGGTCTCCATATCCTTTGGGATATCTAAGAAGTTTTAACACACAACCAAAGGAGTGAGAGAATTGAGAAGGGACACAGTACCATCACAAACTACATCAATCAATGCTTCATTTGTGAGAGGGAGAGCACTAGCATGAAGAGTAGGCAAGGTAATATTAAGAAAATGATCAATGATGTCATCATCTCTTAAATTATCTCTAGAAATAGTAGGAGTTTCAGGAGAGAGAGATCAAGAGCATATAGTGACATAAGAAGAGTTAAGTCACTATCATATGTGTTAAGAATTATTAGTTCATGACATAGAATTATGTAATAAATAATAAATAATAAATTAACATGTTAATGTTAATTTATTAGATGTTAGTTTTTAGTTAGTTATCAGTTATGAGTTAGTTGATAGTTAGTGGTTTGGGTAGTTAATAAGTTGAATGTATTTATAAATTCATAGAATGTAATCATTGTTAGAATTTAGGTGCCATTAACCTTGTAAATCCTTTTTGTAGACACCTAAAATTGACTTGCTCTGCAAACCAATTTCCCGCACCTCTACACCAATTTATCCCTCCTATTAATTAAATAAATTCATTTTATTTAATTAATTTATCCCTAACCATCTATATATCCCTTGTGATCAATTAACTCACTTAATTTATCACTAGACCTTACAACACTATCCTCATCAATTAAATAAATATTTCTAATATTTATTTAGCTGATTTGTCCATCTCCCTAATCCCTATTAATTAGATAAATCATTCTTATCTAATTAATATATCCTACTGATCAATCTACCCTAGCCTACCTATCCCCTAGACCTAAGTTAATTAAGCTAAACACTTAATTAACTTTGCTTAGCCCATCGTCCTACACACCTTTGAATAAAAATTAATTTCTTATTCAAAGGGTCAAATCCTTCTTACCCCTCATTTATCACCCTCTTACACATGTAAGAGTACATCTTCACATCTCTGCATAAAGGTGAATTTTTAATTCACACTCCCCCATGAGTTGAATTAAAAATTCACTTATCATGCCCACTCTTCCCAAAAATCAATCTTTAATTCATTTTTGTCCTCCACACCTTTCCCCATGTGAATTTAAAATTCACAAATAATGAGAGCCCTCCAATCCCATTGACCAAGATTCAACCCTTGATCTCTCTCATCCACTCCTCTTGTGACACTTGTCACAAGGCTATAGCTTCAATCCTAACCCTAACTCTCATTCATTCCTAGCCCTTGATCTCAACTTTTGATCCTCACCCTCCATCCTCATTTCCAAAACTCTATAAATGAAACCCTTCTCTAAGTCATTTGGGAGGAACTTCTTCTTGCATCCAAACTCTGCCAAAATCTCTCCAAAATCCTCTTGTCATACCATCATAATGCCAAAATCATTCCTCATCCCCATTTCAATCTCCATCTAAGTCCAATCTCTTGTCTACATTGTGTTAAGCAAGCATTTGGACAATCCACATTTTCAATCAAATTGGGTAAAATCTGCGGAGCTATCGGGGGCAACTCCTTCCGCTATCTTGGATTTGTGGGTCAAGTGAAGGTATAATCGTTTGTGTTTGCATTTTGATTTATATTTCTACTTTCATTTTGATTCATAGATCACACTTGTAATTATTAATCCTAATATTATTTGTAAATCACCCATAAGGGATGTACAAGTTTCATTGGCAATGGTAAAAATTAATCACCAGGGATAGTAATTATGGAGTTACTACATTGGTAAGTTTCAGAGTTACCGACGGTAGTCACGGAGTAACATTTACTGATGGTAATTATAAAAATCAAGAGTAATTGAGGGTAGGCGCCAACTTGGAGGAATCTTCTATATTTAGCTTGTATGACACACATCATAAAGTTGGTAAGTGGTTGTAAGAAAATCTCCGATAGTTGTAAGTTGTCATAAGATTATATGACAATATGATAGCTTATGATGGATATTTATGAGTTTTAAGTTGCTATTCTTATCTCTAGGTGCCAATATTGGGAAGATGCTATTCATGGGGTGTTATGACGGAATCTATGACGGTTATGACAGCATTTATTACCTCGTAAGTGCCTATTCTTGTCCATGGGCGCTCAAATTTGCATGGTTGACTAATGACAAGTGGCATGAGTTTGTAAGAGGTCATTTAATGTTACATGTTGGAGTATCCAAGGTGAGAGAAAGTGGATGCCTAGTTTGGGGGGTGAAATACCTCTATAATACAATGCCTTGTATGTGTTGTTCATCATAGTTTTCTTGTACACAGGTTTTGTCAGATTCAAGGTTGAAGAGACAAAGGAAGTGCATGTATTATGAATTTCAGTTTTGAAAATAATACAACTTGAGCCTCTTTTCTTGGTGGAGTCTTTTACCTGAAAGTGTTTTCTCCACGTTATATCTGGTGTTGATACGGTTTATTCTTCTATGGTGTTTATTCTTGTGTTGTAATTTTAGTTCCGTATGCAATCTCAGTTCATATTACACTACTTTAAGATCATAAGCATTTTGTAATCAGATTTCCATTTGGGTAGTTGTTGCCTTCATTTCTAACATTTGGTATCAGAGCTTGCCCAATTTTGATTCTTGGGTGGTAGTGTGAAGGTTGTTTAGCTGCAGTGGTGTTACCCAAATATTTTAACTGGAAAATTTTGAACTTTTTACTACTGGTGCTCAAAGAGAAATTTCTTCATATACATTTGGAGGGCAGTTGCACAGATTAAAGTGTTCTTCCCAAAAATAATTAAATGCAGATTAAAGAGTTCTGCCCAAGAGGAAATGAATGGCTTTAAAGTTGAAAATATTGTTGAAATATTATATTTTTAACTTTATAATGGTAAAATATTGGATTGGCTTTTTTAAAAAGTTTACAAACTTGGTACTGGTCGATAAAGCACTGTGTAATCGGTAGTTTTAAAAGTTTTAAACTTTGTTTTTCCCGATACTCTCTTTATCAGATATTTTTAGGGTTTTATAACTTTTGTTTTTGCCAATGCCTTTTTATGGAACAACGCTCAGCCCCCTTCAAACTTGAGTGAAAAGCAATATATTTGTAGTCGCCGACTCGCCATGGTTCTAATAGACAGTATGCAAGACATGGAATGCGCATTGGGTGTGCTCATTGTGTTGCAAGTTTCTCTAGTGGACATGTATATGGAGATTTACCTCCTGATGAGACATTTGCTACTGGAGAAACTAATAGTGTCTGAGGATATGAAGAAGAGGTCTAGGAAAACCTGGAAGTGGCGGGTAATGTAGGCTTAGGGTGGGGTATTTGAGTAGTGATTTTGGAAACCATTCCCTTTCACACCTCATGGAATCTATTTTTGGTATGCATAACTGAGACCACATTGATGTGTTTTGCTATGCCTTGAGCCAAAGTGATGGCAATGAGTAGAGACTCTGCATACACGTATAGGCAGAAGCAGGGCATTTTATTGATGTTATTGTACGAATGATCTCTGAAGCTCACATTCAAATACCTATCAACTTGAACGAATATACTAAGGGTGCTCGAAATGAAAATTTTTAATGAAACCAGCTCCCATTCAGGTTTCATACATGGGCTTCCCTAGAACAACGGGAGCCAGTTACATTGACTATTTAGTGGCAGATGAGTTTGTTTCCCCTACACGTTTTTCACATATCTATTCTGAGAAGCTTGTCCACCTGCCACACTGTTATATTGTAAATGATTACAAACAGAAAAATTGAGATGTTCTAGATCTTTTGTGCCAACCAAAACGCTCAGATTATGGTCTTCCAGAAGATGAATTTCTTTTTGCTTACTTTAATCAACTGTACAAAATGAATCCTGGTATATTCATAACATGGTGCAATATCCTAAAACATGTTCCAAACAATGCATTATGGCTTCTTAGTTTTCCTGCTGCAGGAGAAAGTAGATTAAAGGCATTTGCTACTGCACCTCAAATATCACTTGAGACAAGCTCAGCTAATTCAATGATAAGTTTTACACTTTATGTTATATAAACGCTTGCTGAGGGGCAGAAAAGTTTTATAGACCCTTTTATGATGCCTTTAGTTCGTGTTCTTGAACATTTCATGAGGGAGATGGGAACAATTACTGGCACCATTGCAAACCAAGGCCAAGAAAAGCAAGGAATCTGAAGCAGAGAAGATTGTCAAGTGCTCTTTATTGAAGGCCATTCTGAGAGGATTAACACCTACCAAGCATTTGCTACCAAACATTCATACTGATCTTGGGAATGTTTCAAAGAAGTTTTCCATTGTCAAGACAAAGTTGAGCTGCAAGATTAGTAAGGACGAGCTTTGCACTGATGATCAAAGTCAACTTCGCATATGTGATATTGTTAGTTGGAATTCGTTCAAAGAAGCACAACAAACTAGAAACGATCATAATTCTTCTTTAGATAAAGAATGTATTTGTCAGGATATGCTACATTCCCAGATTTAGTGGAAGTCAACTCCTTTGTGCCAAGGAAGCAGGGGATCTTCTGCAAACAAGTAATGCAATCTCTCAAGAAATTGATGTTGTCGGTAAAAACAAGAAGATGGAATTGCAATCTATTATGGGGGAAAGTAATTCACAAAGCTTGGACTTCTCTTCTACAAGCAGTAGCTCATTTGATTCATGTTTCGACAGTGATCTGGGATCAGCATCAGGGGAAAAGATTTCCTCCAATAATAGCTTCGAAGAATTAGAGTGAGACAAGTTCCACCCTCCTCAAGGGATTCTAACTTGTTCTTTAGAAACAACATGCTCTTCTGTCTGTCTTTCATTGGATAGTGATGAATATCAAGTAAGAGACTATCAACCTGGCTTGATAAATGGCTTGGATCAATCATCATGGGCTACTACAATATGTGATCAGATTTATTCATGGACAGAGACAAATACAAATGTCGTAGAAAATCTTGTAGAGATAGGATGGAAGAAAGAGGCAGATGAGATAGGAACTGAAATAGAAGTAGATATTCTTGGACTGTTGATTGAAGAGCTGGTAGCTGATCTTGCTTTTCTTCAAACATGACATACTTCCACTCTTATGAAAATCAGTACTTGCTATTTTGCAAGGACCTGCACTGTTCTGGCTTAGGTTTAAAGAGGCTAAAAAGGATTACTGTATGCTTCCCATTCAATCAATTTTCATGAAGATTATAGCATCTTCTACAGTAGGGAATGCAAAGACAATATACAATATCCTTTTGGTCCAGTTTTGTAAGTTTGCGGAAATCTAATCTAACAAAATGAGTGCCTGACAGCCATTTGCCATTCAAAGATTAAATTGAAGCATATCATTTAGATATAAAATTCTATTATAATGTTTTAACTCATGTTTGGAGTTAACTTGTTTTGTGCACGGGAGAGGAAAGGCTTTTATTTTTCATTTATGATTGTCTCTCAAGAATCAGTTACGGGGAGGGGAAAAGATATAAATCCTAGTATTTCTATTGTAAAGGGATCTTTTTCCAGCTTCTGGAAGAGAGGGTTTTGGAAGGAAAAATCATTTTTTTTTAAGTATGTGAACATATGCTATTTTATTTTCCTAACTCAGTCAATGTATAGGGGATTCTCGGAGACTTTGAGCTCCTGTTTTATTGAAGAATTGAAGAGTTATTGCAGAACCTTGTGTCTCTTTAATTTCTTCTTTGATTACAGGTTTTTGCTATGTTAATTTGTAGTTATTCTTCAATGCTTTCCTATTATGTATGGTTGCATTGAAATTCACTCAGAAACTTTGTGGTCTATTGGTTGCATGTTATTCTTACATTTAATATGTGACCTATTTATGTATTGGGGAGAGATAGTCTTTTCTTCTATTTCAATTATTGTTCATGGGTATGAATCTTATGGGCTTTATATCATCTGTTCATGCTCATTTTTTTATTTATAACTCTTTATTGGAAAATCACGAGTGTTATTCTTATGTCTCACACCTAGGTTTTCCTTTCCTTCTTTTATTTCTTGCAGTTTCCTTTCTTACTTTCTGGTTAAAAGCATACCCCAGAAAAACCCAAAATTTTATCATACGAGGGAGTTGCCCATCTAAACGTAGAGGAAAATCATTATTTTATAGGTGATTTATCCAATTGCTATAAGCAGTTTGTCTCTATTTTCTTGGGCAGATCAAAGTTGTATTATCTATTTTTAAAGGGACAAATCTGTAAACTAACAAGTGGGAGATTTGGTTGTTTTGTTTTATAGATTTTGTGTAGTATTCATGGCTCAATCCACTACCTCGACCTCTCGTTTGGACATTGAGAAGTTCAATGGTATGGGGTATGAATTGTGGAAGATGAAGATGGAGGATTTGCTTGAGGAAAGAAACCAATGGCTGGTTGTTACGAAAGAGAAGAAGCTCAATGATATGAGTGCAAAAGAATGGGAAAGGTTGGGTAAGAAGGCATGGGGAACCATCTAATTGCGTCTTGCACATTATGTCCTATTGAATGTCTCAAAGGAAGAGATTGTATTCAAACTCTGGAAGAGATTGGGTGAGATCTATCAAGCCAAGAGCATGGTAAATAAGCTTTATTTAAAGTGAAAATTATTTTTAGTTAAGATGAAAGAGGATAATTCCATTGCAGAGCATTTGAATGATTTTAATTTACTTTTGAGTCAACTTGATTTCTTAGATGCTACAGTTGAAGAGGAAGATAAATTAGTGCAGTCATGGATGGAGGGTCCTAAGAAGGGACTATCCAACCATGTAGCTAGAGTAAACACAACGGAAACAACACAATAACAAAATGTAATGGAAGATTCAAATACTCAATATATCAAATATTCAAAATGCTTATATGATGGCAACATGCGGGCTAGAATCAGAGGGCTCACAAGCCTGTTTTCTAGGTTGCAACAAATATGAAAGACATGGCATTGAAGTGCCTTTCGGAAAGAAACTATCTTCAAACCTATAAAATTATCTCATCTAAACTACTTACTTCCTAATGCATCTAAGATATATACATATATATATATATATATATATATATATATATATATATATATATATATATATATATCATCTTCAAGCTCATAGAATCCTCTGTGTCAGCATCAAGAGGCTACAAACTTCAATGAATAATGAAACGTGTAGAAAACATGTAGGTCAGCGTACAACACATGGTATCCCTCTACAAATGAATGGATCTTGGTGCGGACCTCAAGGAAGGTCTATCCAATCCTTAATTGCCTTGTATGATATTTCATTAGTCTCCGCAAGTTATGGAAGTGCTCCACAAACCTTTTGTTCTGAACTGTCTGCATGAATGCTCTGCTCTGTGAAAGATGATGATCTTTTGATAGTGATAACTCTCAGGAAACAAGTCCAAATCACCTAAAATCTTAGTATGATGTAGATGACACTATATAGATGCTAAGTCCTATTCTGTGAGCTCTAAAATGAAGATGCAGTAAAATGTGGTAGAAAATGTTGAAACGACAACTGTCTAAACTGCCACTAAAAGAAAGAAATAAAAGAAAAGAAAATGTTTTGGTTGATGCAAGATTGCTCTTCAACTTGGGATGCTCCTGTATCAGACACCTGAGGTTGTTGGAAAAGTAAGTCCCTCACTTTGCTAGGGCTAGAGGAAAACCAAGGCGGTCTACCTCAGCCTGAGAAATCCATGATGAATCTTCTTCCGGTCTTCCTTTCCACTTGACTAGGTAGTCTTTGTATTGCTCACCTTTGGTACTACATCTAATTATATTGTCCAAGATCTATTCTATCTACTTTGTTTGTTGTTGTGGTAATTGGTCTTTCAATCCATCTTCAAGGCTACCACTTGACTCTCCCTCATGATACTGATATAGGTCTACAATGTTGAATATAGGTGATATACCAAATTTCTCTAGTAGCTCCACTTCATAGGTATTTCCTGAATCAAACTTCCAAAGAATCTTACATGGTACAAACTTCTTCATCTTTAGCTTGTTGTATTTCCCCACTAGAGATCTTTTCTTCCTTAGGGGTAAGTGCACAAAGATGAGGGACCAAAATGGGGTCTTAAGTTGCCACTTTTTTTTTGAAATTAGGAAACATTGATATTGGATGAGAAATTGAAGATATCTACACTCAAAATTTGAAGATGGAATGAAAAAAAGACTTGTAGTGCTCTGAATCTAGTTTCTAAACTACTATTCTTTTCCAAAAATGGTTGAGATTAAGGGGTTCAAAAAGGGGAAGCACACAAATTGGTCTTGTTTTTTCTGAAAAAAACATAACATAGCGCCTGGTGTGCTCCCCCTAAAATGTTAACTTTTTTTTAGTATTTCAATAATTGCTCCAATGATAAATTAGGTAACACCATGTAGTTTATCCTTGATTTTTCTGATAATTTTTTAATGAATAATTGATTTTTTAGTAATTTTTAAAGTGGACACATCCTGAAAAACAAAAATTTGAGCATGCTCCCCCCTAAAATGTTTGAAAACTAATCAAAAATTATTATTTTTTGAATTCATGTAGAATGGAGTCTAGTTTCTAAAAATATAACTTATTTCAATTTTTGATGAACGGTTAAAAAAAAGTCAAAAATACTGGAGACTGGTTTTTGACAAAAACTGGACACACTAACAAAAGAAATTCAAGATGAAACACTAAACGTACTCAAAATGTGAAAAAAATTATATGGTTAGATAGCTAATAGAGAGCTTAAGATTATGGTGGTTTTTTTTGAGTTTTCATTGAAAAAAGTGCCATCCTGATGGGAAGCACGCTCCAGATTATCTCCAGATTTTACTAAAAACTGATAAAAACACGTCAAACAAAGTTGAGCATAACACGAGCGCGTTATAATGCACTCACGTTATGATGAGGATAACTGGCAATACACATGCCAATTGCATTTGCTTGAAAGTTTCTAAATCCTTTTCAACAAATCCATTTTTTGCATATCTTGCAATCATTACATTCCATAATAGAACATCTCTTTGAGGTGTTACGTCTTACAATTGACATGCCTCGTCTATGCTTCCACACTTTACATACATGTCTACAAGGGCAGCTATACTTCCTATCATCTCTCTCTCTATTTCTCTCCCCTCTCTATGTCCTACCCTTTCTCTGAGTCTCTGCTTCCCTCCCCTCTCTACCTCCCACCTTCTCTCTCACTCTCTTCTTCCCTCCCCTATCTACCTTCTACTATCTCTCTCTCTACTTCCCTCTCCTATCTACCTCCTACCCTCTTTCTAAGTCTTTGCTTCCCTTGCCTCTCTACCTCCTACCTTCTCTCACTTTCTTCTCCCCCTCCCTCTGTACCTCTTACCCTCTCTCTCGCTTTCTACTTCCCTCCCCTATCTACCTCCTACCCTCTCTCTCAATCTCTGCTTCCCTCCCATGTCTACCTCCTACCCTCTCTCTCTTCTTCCTTACCCTATCTACCTCCTACGGTCCTCTCCCACTCTCTACTTCCATCATGTCTCTACCTCCTATCCTCTCTCTCACTCTCTACTACCCTCCTTTCTCTACCTCTCCTCCTCATTCTTCCCATCCAATGAAATTTCATAAATTATCTTGTTTCCATTTCATTGAATCCCAATTTATATCCTCATCCATCTTTACATGTCCTATTTTTCTTACATTTCCATGTTCTTTGTCAACAAGAGAGAGTGAGAGGGAGGAGAAGGGAGAGAGGATGGAGATGGAGGGGATAGATACCTGGTGATAGGGAGAGAGAGATGGAGAGTCCCAGTTTTCTTGTTTTAGAGAGAGAGAGGGTGGGTCAAGTTTATGAGTTTAGGGTTTCTTAAGTTTAGGGCTTAGGGGAATCATTTAGGGTTTAGGGTTGCTCAAGTTTAGGGTTTTGGGTTTTGGGTTAGGGTTTAGGGGTTTACGGTTGCTTAGGTTTATGGTTTAGGTTTTAGGGGTTAGGGTTTAGGTGTTAGGGATTTAGGTTGCTTAGGTTTAGGGTTTAGGGGTTAGGGTTTAGAGAGAGTGTGTGTGTGAGGGGATCGATTGATATTGGGAGAGATCTAGGGAGATAAAGGTTTAGAGTTGCTTCCAGGGTTTATGGTTTAGAGGTCTGGGGTTTAAGGGTTGCTCAGTTTTAGGGTTTAGGGGTTAGGGGTTAGGGTTTAGTGGCATTATTTAGGGTAACTTAAGGTTTATGTTTTAGGGGTTAGGGGTTAAGGTTTAGAGGTTTATGTTAGGGTTTAGAGAGAGAGGACCAATAGGGAGATATAGAGAAGACCAAGGGGAGACATAGGGAGATAGAGGGTGAGGGACATGGCTAGAGACATAGGCAGAGAGATTGTGAGGTAGAGGGATGATAGAGATAAGGAGATAGGGTTTAGGGTTGATCAGATTTAGGGTTGATCGAGTTTAGGGTTTAGGGGTTAGGAGTTTAGAGAGGGAGAGATATGGAGATAGAGGGTGAGGGACATGGCCAGAGACATAGCTAGAGAGATTGAGAGGTAGAGAGATGATAGAGACAAGGAGATAGGGGTTTAGGGTTGATCGGGTTTAGAGTTTAGGGGTTAGGAGTTTAGAGAGGGAGAGATAGTGAGATAGAGGGTAATGGACATGGCCAAAGACATAGGCAGAGAGATTGAGAGGTAGAGGGATGATAGAGACAAGGAGATAAGGGTTTAGGGTTGATCAGGTTTAGGGTTTCTGGTTGGTCTATATGATGTATAGAATGGTGTAAATGACTAACATATTGGTGCTTATGATGTTCTGATGGCTCCTATGGCTGGCAGAGGGTAGAATGACACCTGTGACTGGCTAGGTGTAGAATGATGTTTGTGATTGATAGGTAGGTGCTACTAAGGAGCATATTGGCACATATGATATACAAAATGGTGCAAATGACTAACAGATTGGCACTATGATCTTCTAATGGCTCCTGGTGAGGTATTTGTTTGATTTTGATTATTTTTGGGATCGTTTGAGATGGAGCTTAGATTGATTTGGGATGGAGTTGGGATGAAATGGATTGGTTTAGGGATGATGAGAGGTGAAAAGGACTAGATTTTGAATGATTTGGGAATGATTAGAATGGTTTTAGGGATGGTCTAAAGTGGTTTAGTGCTGATTAGGGAATGATTAGAATGATTTGGGAATTTGGTTTAGGGATGGTATTTGAGATGAAATCCAGGTTGATTGGAAAATGATTAGGGATGAAGTTAAATTGATTTTGGGATGGTGTGAAGTAGTTTAGGGCTGATTAGAAGTGGTTTAGGTATGATTAGAGATGAAATTTAATGGATTAGGGATGATTTGGGATTGATTAGGAATGAATTTGGTTGCAATGAAAGCTTAATGTTTTCATGTTTTCACATTATAAAGATCAGGAGAGATAGGGATATAGAGGTTTAGGGTTGCTTCCAAGTTTTATAGTTTAGGGGTTAGGGGTTTAGGGGTTTAGAGTTTCTCATTTTTAGGGTTTAGGGGTTAGGGTTTAGGGGCATTATTTATGGTTTAGGGTTTATGATTTAGGGGTTAGGGGTTAAGGTTTAGAGGTTTAGGTTTATGGTTTAGGTAGAGAGGCGAATACGGAGATATAGAGGAGACTGAGCCTGGGAGAGATATCTATGTCTCCTCTATCCCTCTCTCTAACTATACGTACCTCTCAATCTCTCTCTCCCTATCTCTCTGTCTTACTAGATCTCATTTGATCCCCTCTCTAACTCTACCTTTCTATCTCTCTCCCTTATTATTTGAGGTTTACATGAGTTTAGGGTTTCTCAAGTAAATATGGTTTAGGTTTTAGGGTAAGGGTTTAGGGGAGTTATTTAGGATTTAGGGGTTTAGGGATGCTCGAGTTTAGGGTTTAGGGTCTAGGGGTTAGGGTTTAGGGTTTACAGGTTAAGGGTTTTGGGTTGCTTGAGTTTAGGGATTAGGGTTTAGGGTTTAGAGAGAGATAGAGCGAGGGGACCAATAGAGATTGGGAGAGATAGGGAGATAGAGGTATAGGGTTGCTTCCAGGTTTTATGGTTTAGGCACCTTAGGGTTTTGGGGGTTGAGGGTTGCTCATTTTTAGGGTTTAAGGGTTAGGGTTTAGGTTTTAGGGACATTATTTAGGGTTTAGGGTTTATGGTTTAGGGGTTAGGGGTTAAGGTTTAGAGGTTTAGGTAGAGAGGCAAATAGGGAGATACATAGGAGATCAAGCTTGGGAGAGATATCTCTGTCTCCTCTATCCCTCTCTCTAACTATAACCTTTGCTTCCAAGTTTTATGGTTTAGGGACCTTAGGGGTTTAGGGGTTTAGGGTTGTTGGATTTTAGGGTTTAGGGTTAGGGGTTAGGGGCATTATTAAGAGTTTAGGGTTTATGGTTTAGAGGTTTAGGTTTATGGTTTAGGTAGAGGGGAGAATAGGGATCCCTATCTGTATCTCTCTGGACGTATGGATCCCTATCTCTTAATCTATCCCTCGCTACCTCTCTCTCCTCCTCTTTATCTCTCTCCCCATCCTTCTACCTCTTGAAATCTCTCTCCCTATGTCTCTAGACATCTCTTGATCTCTTTCCCTATCGAGCTATCTATCCTCATAACCCCATCTCTTAATATACCCCTCTCTACCTCTCTTTCTGTATTTCCCTATCTATCTCTCCCTTGCTAGATGTATCTCCCTATATCTCCCCTCTCTATATATATGTATCTCTATCTTTCTCCCTCTATAGACCTCTTTCTCTATCTCGATCCCCATCTCTCCCTTTCCCCATCTCTATCTCCACCTATCCTCTCTATCTCCATGTTCCTCTCTATCTCTCCATGTCTCTCGATCCCTCTTTATATATAGGATAGAGAAATGAAGAGAGAGAGAGAGAGGGAGACTCTCTCATGTAGATACAAGGTTACCTTTATGTTATCATGCTTCCCATAACGTGCTCATGTTATTGGAAGCATGGAAAATGGTAAAAAAGCATGTGGGATCCGTGTTTCAGACCCCACATGCTTGTTATTCCTGCTTTTCACGAGTATATTGGACAAAAAAATGCTTTTCATGTTGGTTGACTAATTGAGAATCATTTTTATATGAACCCACCACCTTTTTTGTTTTTTCAACGTAGAAGAAGTGATTTTTCATGTTTTTGGAGAAAATTTGATTATTTAAACTGAAAGTTTCATGTTTCATGTGTGATTTTGTTTCAAAGCTAATTACCATTGATATATAGATTGAATTTGATGATATATGTTTGTTTTTTACATAAATTTTACTAATCCTATTCTAGAATTATATAGAATTCATAATCAAACTTGAGAAAAACAAGAATTTGAGGATTTTGAAGCCATCTTTTGGAGAATTGGTCAACTGCAATATTGAATTCTAAGGTATGTTCAATTTTAATTCACATATATATATGTTCTTATGTTCTTTATGTCTTTAAATGTCTTTATGTATTTATGTTTTTTATGTTCTTTATGTTCTTCTTGACATATATGTGTCTAGGTATATCAGTTAGTTCAGTCAAAGAGACTCCAAATTCTTTATGCTTCCACCTTTTTTCGGCCCTTCATGCCTTTATTTCACCTATTTTCAGCTATACAAGAGAAAAACATTATCAAATACTTCATAAAATAATTTTAGTGAACAATTGTTTGTCATACTCATATTCAAGTGTATACATGGAGCCAAAATTGATTTTGGAAGACTCATAATTTTTTCCCTAGGATGACATAAGATGATACAAAGGGAGTTACAAGGAGATAAAACACTAAAAAGGAGGTTTTCATGAGTGTAGGATAGTCATGTAAGTCTATATAATAGTCCACTATCATGTAGTCTATATATAACCCTGCTGCCATGTATGACCCTCCTTGCATTTGAAGGTCATTTTACAATGCTATGAAAGTTATAATTTATTACAAAGTGGTCCTTCTTATTGCATCTATGTACAATGAAATTCATACATTTATACACTGTTTACAATGAATGTGTAAAGAGTTCTCTTCCTAAAACTATGCACATGCTACAACTAAGATAAGAGTTTGTGCACATTACAATAATGAAAACCATCACTGTTAAATGCTACAACATGCTACAAGTCATCTATGTTACATGCTACAACATTTATGTTACTATGGAACACAAATGTGCATGCTTACAACACCCAAAACATGTCATTGTGCTAGCTCTTACATTATCTATTTTCCTTGACCTCCAAGTGGCCATACTTCTCATACTCACCCATAGTGAATGAAACATACTACTTTCTTGCTCTACAAGTGAAAAACTTGAACACAACTCAATCCATACGAAAAACTTGGAGTGCTAATCAAATGCCCCTACAAATGAAAGCAAATCACACTTATCTCCTTTGAAAACCAAGTAAATACTCTATCCAAGTATCATTACATACTAACATCATTGAATGTTGATGCTTCTTTTTCCTTTGTGGTTGCTTACTCTTGTGTTTGTCATTTGGGTGAATCTCTAGATGAAGCTTCCAACACTTGTCATAACAATATCCTCTAACCTTGAAATAAGACCAATAGTTGTTAGCTTTGTACATACTCAAATTGAAACTTGTTTGTTATATTCTTTGAGTTTGTTTTGGCCTTTCTCTTCCCTTAGTTTTGGAGAGTTACTTATTTTTCCATCCTTTCTATGGAAAATATGCTCCTTAGTGGTGTTTGCTTTGTGCATCATTCTACAATTTTCAGTGGTGTTTGCTTTGTGCTCCTTCAATGCATTAAGTATCCAACACACAACTAGGGTTCAAACCTTCATATGAACTAGATGAGGCATCTAACAAGATTATTTTCACCAACTAGAACCAACTAAACCACTCTTCAAGTCACAAGGATCCCCTCTTAGCAACCAATCTATCCAAGCCCTCAAATCCTAGTAGCCCTACTTAAGGGGTTTTTCTGACTTATTTTTGCCATAAGGTTTCAAACCCAAACTTCAATAAATGTTTAGAATACCCATTACCAAGTTGCATAACATATCTTGAATTCAATATAGACTCCTTTCAACAATATGCCTCAAAACTGACCTTATTCGTTGTCCTAAAAGGGTTAATTAGGCCTATATTACAAAGGAACTTGCCTTCAAACTTTCTACAGACCCCTAAACTCAGTAAACATTCCTTATTCAGGTTTCCAAACTCCCAAATCCACACTCAAATTTAAGTGGCATGATCATTTATGATGCAGACACAAGAAGGAATTCAAAGCATTGATACCATATTTCATAAATCAACTCAACCATAAACCAAAATCTTGCAATGGCCCAACTAGGTGCTTAAGGGCATCATAAGGCATAAGGGCTCCAAGCTATTCCCCAACCCTAACACAAGCATACACCATGTCAATATAATGTATTCAAACCAATTTTGTCACTTTTAGTGCCTGGAAACATCAACCAATGTCTGATCCACAAATCACTCCTTAAGGCCTAGTAGCCTTCCAAACTTGAAAAATGTGCATAACTTTGTGTAAAATCAGCCAAACCACAAACCAAAAAGTATTTAGACACCTATTATGGAGTAGAACAACATATCAAAAGATTTCATGCCCTTGTTTTAGGAAAAATGTGAGTTCTATGTCTGGCCCTCTCTAGAAATATGCCTAATTTGGTCCAATTAACAAAGTAAGTACCCTAGGATCATTCAATAACCACTCCAAACCCCAAAAAAATAGATCTATATGTCACAAAACTTAAAATTCCACCATTGGTTAGTATAGCCATGCTCATCTAGGGTGCAAACTAGAAAACCGTTCATTTCTTCACAAATAAGGGGATTTTAATGAAAAACTCATATCCACTCCAACCCAGAACAAACTAACACTTGATTCACCTTTAAATAGGCCTGCATATTCTATAGGAACACTTACTTGGCTAGGTTGCATTCAAATTCACAAACAACCACTATTTAGCCACCCTTTCCACTTGGAAAATGTATGAAAACAGGGTATAACTTCTTATTTCTTCCTCCAAGTTCATCCTCCTCTCTTCTATTCAAACTAGATTCAAGTGTATATTTGTGTTCAAATGCATAGTCCATGACTTATGTATGTTCAAGTTATCTTGATATGAGGTGTCTTATTCAAAAGTTTGTAAAACCTTGTTATTCATTTTGGTTGTGCTATTCATTGTCATTATAAAATTTCTAATGATCATTGTCTTATTCTTCATGCTTGTAGAAATCATCATCATGCTGAGAAAATGAGCAAAGACTCTAACACCAGAAGAGCATGAAGCTGAGAATGAGAGGAAAAGAGAAAGAATGAGGCAAATTCAGGAAAGTAGGAAATTGTCAACCATACAAGAAGATATTCCACCATTGCCAATTGAAGAGGAATGTGACACGTCTAACAAAGATAAGAAAGAGATGGAATTGGTGGCACAAAGGGAATGAATGCAAAACTGCGGTGCAATGAGGAAAGTGAATCTCCAAGTTGGAGGCACTCCATCGTCCACAGGTCAAATTGAAGGAACACCATCATTATCTTCTCGAATTGGAGACACTCCATCTTTCACAGGTGAAGTAGAAAGCACATCTACATTTTCTTCTCAAGTTGTTCACATGCCATCATTCACATCTCAAGTTGAAGGTATGTCATTTTCAACGTTTTCACCTCCAATTGAAGGTATGTCATCTATCCCATCTCAAGTAAATATTGACGAAATTCCTAATGTTTAGTCTACTTTACCAAATAAAACGCCTCCTAGAATTTTGCATAGGAGGCCTAAGTTTCTAATTGATATTGATGAGAATGTATTAGAGCCCATGCAGGATAAGATTCCCATGCGCACTTGCCAAATATATGCAAATAAGCTATGGAAATTATTCTTTGAGAATTTAAATGAAACCGAAAGATGTCAACTCTTTGTTGAACTGATGAGAAATCTAAAATTTAGGCCCACTATGAAGATTCTTGGCCTAAGAACATCGAATGCATCAATTGAAAAATCTATTGTCAAGAATCTAATGAGTGTGTATGAGAGTGTGAGTTCCACCTCATGCACCAAGGATAGTAATGTCACACGACGTGTCATTACATCGACAATTGTAAGTCAACAAACAAAAAAAGCTCACCTCATTAGAAAGACAAGTCAAGCATTGAAAATAAATAGAAAAACTCTAATGAGAGCCGTTCGAATACGTCAAAGAGTTGAGGATCCAAGCACTAATGAATTGTGGGCATTCTCTGGGAGACTCCCACGAAAAGACAAAGTTGTCAAAGCTTTGAGATCACTAATTGAAGACTTTTGGAAGAATTACACAAGGGTATCTCCGAATCAACAGGATGTGGTAAGAAGGAGAATTGGTAGTCGAAACCATGATCCACATCAAAAGTATTTTTTGGATATGACTCAAACAAAGTTTTTTGGTAAATTTCTAGAGAAGTATCCTCAAATTAAAATTTCTCAAAGATATTTTGAAATGCTAAAACCTTTCTTTGTCAAAATAAATCACACATGCACTACTTGTTGTTGTAGATTACATATTGAATTTTCTAACCATTTTGATGTTTATCGGTCTATATATTTAGATTTGCATTCTAACAATGTTTTGCAGGATTATGGCATATGTGCCCCACTAACTACCTCAAGAGACTTCATATCAATGATTTTATGTGATAGAGAGGAAGGTCAATTATTCTACAGGAAATTATGCCTGGATGGCACATGTCAGCTTTGCGGTGGCTTGCAACGTATGCCAATATGTGAATATATGGAAATAACACATGTAGTTGGAAACGAACTCGTAGAGTTTTGGAAGTATAAAATAGTGGCATACAATACAAGAGATGGTAAAGAAGCAAAGAGGTGTGAATATGTTATTTAGAAGATTCCAGTGTATTAGTTTATACCTATATTTTGTGACAACATAGTGTATGAGTATGTAAGACATGCCCATAGAGCTCGATGGTTGGACTTGCAATTCAAGTTATGCAAGGACACATTTCCAGTTGGTAGCATTGTTTCAGTCATCAACTTTGCAGAGAACTAAAGTCTACAGCCACAGTTTGAGGTGCAATCCCAATATTATAACTCAACACAGGTTTCTATATTTGTGCATATCGCATTCATTCATGCGAATGATAGTACATAGGATGACAGAAAGATCATAATGGAGTATCATTTTTATATAAGTGATGATCACACGTATTCCGTAGAGTTCGTGCAATGTTGTTTTCAGGTGTTCTACAATGATCTAGCTAGAAGGGGCATATCATTCAGTCAGCATATCATATGGTTGGATAACTGTGCATCACAATTCAAGAACTCGTAGAATTTCTATTGGCTGAGCAGGAGGCATAATATTATAGGTGTCCAGCATATGTGAAACTTTTGTGAGGTTGGGCATGGAAAGGAGGAGCATTATGGTGCAGGAGCGTGTATCAAAAGAGTCGTAGCACGAGAACAGTTAAAGTATAAAGACAATGCAAAGTTGACAAATGCAAAATCAATTATCGAGTGGTGTAATGCTTCAATGGGTCCAGGTAATCAAGGTAAGTCTTCAGTTCGTAGATTTTTTTGGTTGATAGATGATACTAACATTGCACCATATGAGGACTGTTGTACACTGACAGGATCAAGTGAGCTACACTCTATCAGAAGCTCAATTGCAGGTTCATGGAGTATACATACACGGAACATGGATTGCTTTTGTTCTGCATGTACAATTCAAACCTGGAATGAGTGCGAGTCAAGGGAGTGGGTTGACAAATGGCAATTCAATTATCTTTGCCCACTTGACACGTATCGACCCCCGACGGCACTAGGATTGACAGAGATGGAATCGTCAGTTGACTTTGACCACATATCAGATCTAGTTCAACCAGGTAATATATCTACTTGCATAGTTAAATTTGAAATTCCTAATGTTATCTTAAACTTTGTAGTATATTTGTAATGTTGTGGAAATTTCATCTAGTTTGTTGCACATATCAATGTAGGGCATGTTTATGCAATTATTGTAGATGAAGATAACGAAGAGGGAATAGATTATTACTTGTGTCATTGTGTTGAGGCCAAAAAGAAATTGGAGGCCCCAGTTACATATGGAGAAAACATCAAATACCCTACAGGCTTAGTGGTTGTTACTGGAACATGGCTTAGAAGGTACCCACTTAAGAGTCTTAATGTTTGGCTATTTGAGGACTTTGACACGCATCGGAAGATTCTTCATTACTCCAACCTTGTCATGGCAACCAATGTTCATTTGATACAATATCGAGGTAGACCTTTAAATAAGACCTTGTGGAAGGTGCGTGACTCTGACCATGAGGCCATACTTGACACAATAAAGAGTAGAGAAGACACAGATGGTTCATCGGATTAATTTGTAAGTATGCATAAAACTTTCCTAGATGGTTACATGTACTTTGTTTTGTATATAAATAGTAGTATGAATTGCTTCCCTCTAGTATATTTATGCTTAGTCAATTTTACTTTTTGATGCTTCTCACAAGAGGTCACAACTCCAGTCCGTCCAACTATAGACAAAAAAGGTTGAGAAAATATAATGGAGAGTGATCATCAGATGGCAGTAAGTGATCGATTACATAAGTGATGTTATATATTTCATGTACATTTCATTTGATTTTTTTCATGAAGTTAGATCTAAGTAATGGATAAAGTTGATCCTAATTGGTCTTAATCATGTTCACTCATGTTTCACTCATGTCATATCAAGATTCATGTCAAAGGGTTTGGATGTTAGGTCAAAACATTCATGTTTATCATGTTACAATAGTAGGACATAGTTGTTTATGTCATTGGTTCATGCCATTGGATCATTGGATTTTGGTTGTGCTTCTTCATCATAACATGTCATGCTTTCAGGAGTTAGATTGGGTTCTGGTTCTTCCTCATGATAGGATTTAGTTCATGTCTTCATGCTTTTAGGAGTTAGATTGGGTTGTGGTTCTTCCTCATGTTTGGAAAGGTGCTAGGAGTGACATTTTGCATTCCATAGCTCGTGGGCCAAACAAACTTTGCCAACATGTCAGGGTGGGTGGGTAAATGCTAGGGGAGGTCTCGTTTCATGTGCCAAGCATCGCATTCGTTCGGGGCAATAGGCTACCAACAAAGTCCCTTAAGCTCCTTAAGATGAAAAATTACCAAACTTTGATGGGGCAGTTCTCAAAATTTGTGGTAGTTGGGAATGTTCTGTTTAGACCTACAGGTGCACATGGAGTCCATCCACAATAACCTCTCTCAGTTTCATTCAACTCCAGTCCATTTGACCGTACCAAAATCAAATGCATTCTTGCAAAATGCTTCAGTTTCATGCAGTGGAAAGGTGCTAGGAGTGACATTTTACATTCCATAGCTCATGGGTCTGAATGGACTTCACCAATGCATCAGGGTGGGTGGTTAAATGCCAACGGAGGTCTTGTTTCATGTGCCAAGCATTGCATTTGTTCAGGGCAGCAGGCTACTGGCATAGTCCCTTAAGCTCCCTAAGATGAAAAAATTGCCAAACTTTGACGTGACAGTTCTCAGAATCCATGGCAACTGGGAAACATTCCATTTGGACCTACAAGTGTACATGGGGTCTGTCTACAATAAACTCTCTCAGTTTCATTCAACTCCAGTCCGTTTGACCGTGCCGAAATCAAACGCATTCTTGCAAAATGTTTCAGTTTCATGCTGTGGAAAGGTGCTAGGAGTTACATTTTGCATTCCATAGCTCGTGGGTCTGAATGGACTTTGCCAACGCATCAAGGTGGGTGGGTAAATGCCAAGCGAGGTCTCATTTTATGTGCCAAGCATCACATTCGTTCGGGGCAACAAGTTACCAGCAAAGTCCCTTAAGCTCCCTAAGACGAAAAAATTGCCAAACTTTGACGGGACAGTTCTCAGAATTAGTGGTAGATGGGAATTCTTTGTTTGGACCTATAGGTGCATGTGGAGTCCATCCACAATAACCTCTCTCGGTTTCGTTCAACCCCAGTCTGTTTGATTGTGCCGAAATCAAACGCATTCTTGCAAAATGCTTCAGTTTCATGCAGTGGAAAGGTGCTAGGAGTGACATTTTGCATTCCATAGCTCATGGGGCCGAATGGACTTTCCCAACACATTGATGTGGGCAGGTAAATGTCAGGGAAGGTCTCATTTTGTGTGCTAAGCGCCGCATTCATTCGGGGCAGCAAGCTATCGGCAAAGTCCCTTAAGCTCCCTAAGATGAAAAAATTACCAAACTTTGACAGGACGGTTCTTAGAATTTGTGGCAGCTAGGAATGTTCCATTTGGACCTATAGGTGCACGTGGGTCTGTCTACAATAACCTCTCTTGGTTTCGTTCAACTTCAGTTTGTTTGACCGTGCTGAAATCAAACGTATTCTTACAAAATGCTTCAGTTTCATGCTATGGAAAGGTACTAGGAGTGACATTTTGCATTCCATAGCTCGTGGGTCTGAACGGACTTCGCCAACATGTTGGGGTGTATAGGTAAATGCCAGGGGAGGTCTCGTTTCATGTGCCAAGCATTGCATTCGTTCGGGGCAGTAGGCTATGGGCAAAGTCCCTTAAGCTCCCTAAGATGAAAAAACTGCCAAACTTTGATAGGATAGTTCTCAGAATTCGTGACAGCTGGGAACATTCCATTTAGACCTATAGGTGCATGTGGAGTCCATCCACAATAATCTCTCTCAGTTTTGTTCAACTCTAGTCCATTTGATCGTGCTGAAATCAAATGCATTCTTGCAAAATAGTTCAATTTCATGCAGTGGAAAGGTTGCTAGGTGCCATATTTTTTGTTCTGCTCATCGTGGGGCTGAATGGACTACGCCAACACATCGAGGTGGGTTGGTAAATGCTAGGGTAGGTCTCGTTTCATGTGCCAAGCGTCCCAATCATTCTGGCCTGCAAGCTATCGAGACCTAACACTTTTTGAGTTTACCGGTAGCTTGCAGCCTGAAACGACTGAGACACTTGGCGCATGAAATGAGACCTCCCCTAATATTTACCCACCCACCCCAACATGTTAGCGTAGTCCATTCAACCCCACGATGAGCAAAACAAAAAATATGGCACCTGGCAACCTTTCCACAGCATGAAACTGAAGCATTTTACAAGAATACGTTTGATTTCGGCACAATCAAACAGACTGGAGTTGAACTAAACCGAGAGAGGTTATTGTGAAAGGACTCCACATGCACCTGTAGGTCCAAATGGAATGTTCCCATCTGCCACAAATTCCAAGAACTGTCCCATCAAAGTTTGACAATTTTTTCGTCTTAGGGAGCTTAAGGGACTTTGCCGGTAGCCTACTGCCCCGAACGAATGCGACGCTTGGCACACGAAATGAGACCTCCCTTGGCATTTACCCACCCACCTCGATGTGTTAGCAAAGTCTGTTCAGCCCCACGAGCTATGGAATGCAAAATGTCACTCCTAGCACCTTTCCACTGCATGAAACTGAAGCATTTTGCAAGAATGCGTTTGATTCTGGCACGGTCAAACGAATAGGAGTTAAACGAACCCGAGAGAGATTATTTTAGATGGACCCCATGTGCACCTATAGGTCCAAATGGAACATTCCCAGCTGCCACGAATTCTAAGAACTATCCTGTCAAAGTTTGGTAATTTTTTCATCTTAGGGAGTGCTTAAGGGACTTTGCTGGTAGCCTGCTGCCCCAAACGAATGCGATGCTTGGCACATGAAATGAGACCTCCCCTGGAATTTACCCTCCCACCCTAATGCATTGATGAAGTACGTTCGGACCCACGAGCTATGGAATGCAAAATGTCACTCCTAGCACCTTTCCACAGCATGAAATTGAAGCATTTTGCAAGAATGTGTTTGATTTTGGCATGATCAAATGGACTGGAGTTGAATGAAACCGAGAGAGGTTATTGTGGACGGACTCCACATGCACCTATAGGTCCAAACAGAATGTTCCCATGCCATGAATTCCAAGAATTGTCCTGTCAAAGTTTGGTAATTTTTTCGTCTTAGGGATCTTAAGGGACTTTGCCGGTAACCTGTTACCCCGAATGAATGTGACACTTGGCACACAAAACGAGACCTCCCCTAGCATTTACCTACCTACCCCAATGCGTTGGTGAAGTCCATTCGACCCCACGAGCTATGGAATGAAAAATGTCACTCCTAGCACATTTCCACAAAATGAAACTGAAGCATTTTGCAAGAATGCATTTGATTTCGGCACGGTCAAATAGACTGGAGTTGAACAAAACTGAGAGAGGTTATTATAGATGGACCCCACATGCACCTATAGATCCAAATAGAACATTCCCAGCTACCATGAATTTTGAGAACTATCCCATCAAAATTTGGTAATTTTTTCGTCTTAGGGAGCTTAAGGGACTTTGTCGGTAACCTACTGCCCCGAACGAATGCGATGCTTGGTACATGAAATGAGACCCCCCCTAGCATTTACCCACCCACCCTAAAGTGTTGGCGAATGCAAAATGTCACTCCTAGCACCTTTCTACTGCATGAAACTGAAGCATTTTGCAAGAATGCGTTTGATTTCGGCACGATCAAACGGACTGGAGTTAAACAAAACTAAGAGAGGTTATTTTGGATGGACTCCACATGAACCTATAGGTCCAAACAAAATGTTCCCATCTGCCACAAATTTTAAGAACTATCTTGTCAAAGTTTAGCAATTTTTTCGTCTTAGGGAGCTTAAGGGACTTTGCTGGTAGCCTACTGCCCCGAACGAATGCGACGCTTGGCACACGAAACAAGACCTCGGTGTGTGTGAAGGTTTTTATACATGTTTACAATAGTTCCATTCAATCTTAACTAACTTTCAACCTGTTTGATCTTTGGGTAACCTCCTTATTACATGATTTGTTAAGTTGACAAAGCAACTTCTTACCACTACTTGCATTATTAGACTTTTTGTTTGACAACATAAAACATGACTCCAAATACAAATGACATTAGTCATTTGACCTTATTACATGCAAAATAATGACACAAGACCATCAACTTTTTCTATGATGTCTTAGGACCTTGTTATGGCATGCTCCTAGCCAAGATTGGCTATGGCTAAGGTGCTCCTGCACCATGAAATATGTTTCCATGGTGTTGAGTCATCCTCCTTACCTACTACATCACCCTTGTAGACATGTATGAAAAGTGTGTAAGCATAGACAAGGGACGTGAACTGTTTGGCATGATGCCCCAAAGAAATGTCACCTCATTGCATGTAATGATTTCAAGATATGAACAAAATGGATTTTTTGATAAGGCATTAGCAACTATCAAGCAAATGTGATTGGCGGGTCTAAAGAAAAATTCCACAACCTTAGCCAGTATCCTTCTTACCTATGCTAAAATGGACATCCATCAAAAGGATAAAACATATGGGAATTTTTTTAGATGTTGTAGTTGCAACTGCCCTCAGAGATATGTATGCAAAGTGTGGAAGCATAGATAAGGCACGTGAACTATTTAGCATGATGCCCCCCAAAGAAATGTCACCTCATTCAATGCAATGATTGCAAGATATGAACAAAATGGATTTTTTGATAAGAAATGTGATCTGATGGAATGCAATGATTGCAGGATATGAACAAAATGGATTTGTTGAAAAAGGCTTTAGATATTTGAAAGATATGGGAATTTTGTTAGATGTTGTAGTTGCAATTGCCTTGTGAGACATGTATGCAAAATGTGGAAGCATAGATAAGGAATATGAACTGTTTTAATTAACACCTCAAATAAATGTTGTCTTATGGAATGCCATGATTTGAGGATATGCATACAATGGATTTTTTGAAAAGGTTTTAGACACTTTCAAGAAAATGCAATTAGCAGGTGTAAATCCAAATTCCACAACCTTTGCCAACATCCTCCTTGCATGTGCCAAAATCAGGTCATTGGAACAGGGTATGGACATCCATCAAAGCATGAAGGATATGGGAATTCTATCAGATGTTGTAGTTGCAACTACATTGAGAGACATGTATGCAAAATGTGGAATCATAGACAAGGCACATGAACTATTCGGTAGAACACCACACAGAGGTGCCATGTAATGGAATGCCTTGATTGTAGGATATGCACAAAATGGATTTGTTGAAAAGGATTTAGACACTTTAAAGAAAATAGAATTGGTAGGTGTAAAGCCATATTCCACAACCTTTGCCAACATCCTCCCTGCCTGTGCCAAAATGGGATCTTTGGAACATGGTATGGACATCCATCAAAGCATGAAGGATATGGGAATTCTATCAGATGTTGTAGTTGCAACTGCCCTCAGAGACATGTATGCAAAGTGTGGAAGCATAGACAAAACACGTAAACTGTTTGGCATGATGTCCCAAAGAAATACCATCTCATTGAATGTAATGATTGCAAGATATGAACAAAATGGATTTTTTGATAAGGCATTAGAAACTTTCAAGCAAATGTCATTGGCGGGTGTAAAGCAAAATTCCACAACCTTAGCAAGTATCCTCCTTGCCTATGCCAAAATGGACATCCATCAAAAGGATAAAACATATGGGAATTTTGTTAGATGTTGTAGTTACAACTGCCCTCAGAGACATGTATGCAAAGTGTGGAAGCATAGACAAGGCACGTGAACTATTTGGCATGATGCCCCAAAGAAATGTCACCTCATTGAATGCAATGATTGCAAGATATGAACAAAATGGATTTTTTGATAAGGCATTAGAAACTTTCAAGCAAATGTGATTGGCCCAGGTGTAAAGCAAAATTCCACAACCTTAGAAATGGTATGTTTGGAGCACAGTATAGACATCCATCAAAGCATAAAGGATATAGGAATTTTGGCAAATGTCATAGTTGTAAGTCCCCTACAAGACATGTATGCAAAGTGTGGAAACATATACAATGAACGTGAACTGTTTGACATGATGCCTCAAAGAAATGTTGTCTCATGGAATACAATGATTGCAAGCTATGCACGAAATGGAATTTTCATAATGCTTTAAAAACTCTCAAGCAAATGCACAAAAATAAATTTCAACCATTTATGCAAATTTTGGCACATCTAAAAATAAATTGCACAACCTTAACCAACTTCCTCCTTGCCTATGCTATAATGGGATCTAGAGAACATGGTGTGGACAACCATCAAAGCATAAATGATATAGGAATTTTGTCACATGTATTGTATTTGCAAAGTTACCCTTGTAGACATGTATGGAAAGTATGGAAGCATAGACAAGGCACGTGAACTATTTGAAATGATGCCTCAAAGAAATGCACAGTCCCACATAATTTAATGATTTCAAGATATGCACAAAATGGATTATTTGAAAATGATTTATAAACTTTCAAGCAAACGCAATTGGCACGTGTAAAACCAAATTCATGTAACAGTAATTGATTATCATATTAAATATTTAATATAAACTGTCATATACATAATGTCATGAACATAACATCTAGTTTATATAAAAATCCATATAGGCATGTCCAAACAAAGCCATACAGGCATATATACAAAAATATACATCGGATTAACATACAAAAGTATGTATACAAAGCCATCTAGGCATACAAAAAATGTCCCAAAAACTAATTTCCTATGGACTTTTATGAAATAATCGGTGACCCTTCTTTGACTGTGAAGATGGAGAGCCAGTCCGTGACTCATCCTCTCTATGTCGTCGAGTAGACCTCTTTGAATAATGTTCATCTAGGTGCACCTGTTAATACAAACAAACAATATGCACATTAGTATAGAAAATGTATCAAATATATAACATTTAACATATGTAATTTATCACTTACCACCAACCGATGATCACTCTCCGTCATCTTTTCTCTAGCTTCTTCGTCCGTAGTTGGACGGACTGGAGTTGTGACCTACTGTAAGAAGCATCAAGAAGCAAAATTGACTAAACATAAATATCATTTGTGTACATCAAATGACATGAGATAAAATAAGAAATACAAAATTATGACATTTTCATGTTATTGGCTCATACCTCAGTCAAAGCATTTGCAGACATTATGGTTGCATGAATGCCTTTCTGTGCTGAATCATGAACATCAGGAGGATCTCTAGATTCAGCATCTAAAAATCAAGTTCAAGATTAATCGACAAAAATAAATACATAACATTAGTTTAAAAATGTATAATGATTAGAAATGGTTAAATTTACCTCTGTATAACTGGTGGGTTGGTGTCCAGGGACCAAGGATATAGTGCAGTTGCCGGTGACTGTTGAAATCATCAAATTGTCACAAAATAATATTACCATTGACATATCTACAATAAATGTGATCATGTGATAAATTACATACCTATTGTCTTGACCTCCTCTCATAACCTGTTAGTGGACGGCTAACGGAGGTAGGATGAAGACTCTGACCCTAGAAATTCATTGCATAGACAATTACATACATTTGACTTATAATATAGATAATCATATAAAAATAATTACAAATTTCAAATAACAATAAATTAAATCATAATGAAACTTGTAACAAATTACCTGAGAGTCAATGCCAAATGTATGCTATAAGATATCATCACTGAGAACAAGATCATCCAATATGGATGCCCCCATCAATAGATGTTGCCCCTGCGTCGCATCATCCTACCCCTGCATTGCAGCATCCTGTGAAGAGTCCTATCGTGCGTCCTACGTCCCATAATCACATAGGTTCCCACATGAACTGCACAAATGTGGGGACACATGACGCCTACTACTCACACCCTCATCATCCTAGGTAAGATCATTGGCATGTTGTGATAGAGTTTGGGTGAGAGTAGTCAATGAATGTAACATCTCCACCTCAACACTCTCCTTCAAATCCAAAGAGAGTGACCTACGATCTGGCCTCGCTCATGGTACAAGCACACAATTTTGATCTTGTTAAGCCCCGGGTCTATCTTGGGCAGAGCCACCACCTCTACACTAGATATCATGAATGTCAAAATAATTTAGAATCTTGTTGAGGACGAACTCGCAATAGAGTTTCCTCAGGAAATATTGTGGTACCTCATCATTATTGCATGGGTGCTCATTGAAGACCATGTACCATCTATCTCAAAAGTGTTGAGATATTTCTTCATTGCTACACCAATGTATAGGAAACCGTTTGCAACTTTCTTCTAATCTTTGACCGGTTTTGGGATTGGTAAAGTGTTCACATAATTTAGATTTTGTAATTTTTTCATTCTTGACTTGTTCATATGAAAAGCCATCGACATAAAATTTCTGACACCTCTCCCTATAGTTTTGGAATTCGGTGATTTGTTTTGTCACCGAATATGTGTGAGCAATAATCTCCTTTAGTGATTTTGCAAGTGTCCTCCTACGATCAGTGGTTCCACTTGGATTGTTTAGGGTTTCAATAATAGTCTAAAGATGTTTCTTGTTTTCTTCTATTATGCCCAGGTAATGTTTTTGATTATCCCTTACATTAAAAGGAGGTGAAGGTGGGTTTGGAGGGTTTGGAGGGTTTTGGGGGTTGTTTTCAACCTCCTCTGCTGGATTTAGGTATTCTCTTTCTCCAATAACTGTAAATACAATATAAAAACATATCAAACATTGCAAAACTCAAAAATTGTTCTCAAACTAACAAAATCAGTCAAACCCTACCTTCTTCCTATGCTGGAGCCTCCAAATTTGCACGACAAAGTCTTTGGCGGTGAGGTGGCATTGTGAATTTGTTGTTTTCTCTATCAAACTTGATTCAATAGGCTTTTCCTTAACACGCTCATGTTTCTCCTTTTCTTCTTTGTTGTTGTCAAAGGAATGCTCATGGCCGAATGGGCAAAACAATTTTTTTTTTGCTTTTATTGAAAGCAAAACTCGAGCGCATTATAACGCGCTCGTGTTTTTCTTTATTTTTGGAGATGGTGGTGACTTTTTGGTCCCCTATATCCTTACATTTACCCTTAGATATATCATTACTTCATCTCAACTAAAAATTCTTTATGTCTCCTCTTCTCATATTCTTGTTCCTTATACTTACTATTCATCTCCTCCAAATGCTTCCTAACCTGATTATGTAGTGTCTCCATGTATCCTACAAATTCTTCTACCTCTGTACTTCTCTTGTTCTCCATACTGATGTCTCTTAGCTCTGCAACTCCTCTAGATTGTACTCCTGTCACAACTTCTGTAACATCAAAAAATGTCCCCTTGGCAGCTTTTCCCTCATAAGGTTTAGCTCCCGGGTCTTTAGAGTGCATTTAGGACATTTTAGTTCATATTTTAGCATCCTGGAGGAATGAGACCTAAGTCCCATGATAAATAGGACCCAGGAGGCCTCTTGAGCTGTACCCTACTTAAAATAGGGGGGAGGACTTGGGCGCCCGCACCCTAGTCCTGTCCTATTTTAGGGCAGCCCCAATTTCTAGGTGTCGGTTTATGACCGTTAGGAGGTTATTTTACCGACACGGTAAAGTTTAATTTTTAATATCTTGGTGAGAATGCTTGTAGGTGCATATATAAACATATGTAGGCATTCATTTGTAAACTAGATTGTTATTGTGAACTCTAGGCATTCTCAAGGTGATTCAAGGCTTTCTATTGTGTTGCAAGAGCAGACTTGTATGTTTTGTGTGTTGATATTTGTAGATTTGAGCATCAATTCCTTCATGGCATGAAGAGCATCTTCCTCCATGAAAACTTCACTACAAGGTGACATATCATTATGTTTTTATCATTAATTCCTTTGGTTTTTGGCCTCTGCCTCACAAGGGCACACCCTCTTCATCTGACAATAGTTTTTGGAGACTTAAGTGTCCTCTGGGGTTTGACTAAGGCAAGCCTATAAACACCACAACCCCCAAACCAAGTCTTGTGATTACAGGTTACAGCTGTCGCATCTGGGAAAAGTGGAGTTGTAGGAAGGCTGGGAAGACATCAGGGTTTCAGGATCTAAAGGAAAGACAGACAAAGGAGCACTTCCAGGACTAGCGTGCTTTCTCCAGTGTCCTCCGTAGATAGATTCCAGAAAATAGAAGTTATAGGGCTAATCAGTGTCCGAAGGAGGTCTGGATTCCCTAAAAAAGTAGGTACCTTGGACTTGGACACCCACTCTAGTGTCCCTAACTATTCCGCTTTGGAACCCCAAAAATAGATATTCTGTAATTTGGTATTTTATTCCCGTCTGTAAGAGCTTTTTCTGTTATTCATCAATTTGTTGTCGTATTTGCATAATTAGGGTTTTAATGGTTAATTGAGCATAGTAGAAGGGAAAATTGATAATTAATTCCCTAATCCAAGCTTCCCCTTATTTTCTAGTGACCTAGGGTATGATAGTGCTTTCCACTTGACCCTAGATCCTTCAATGTTAGGGTGAAAGGAGGATTTTAACATCTAAACCACAAAAGATCAACAAATCCAATTTTATCCTAAACATTTTGGTGAACCCGTGTCTTTGAACTTAAACTGCAACTTGTTGAGTGTTTGTCTATAGATTTGGTGTGATTTCATTCATTCATTTGGTTATTTAATATATTGCATTGAGAAATTTTCAAAAAAATTGAAAATTTTGGAAAAATACAAAAAAATTGCATTGTTGGGCTTACTAAATTATGTCAGTCCTTTCTAATTTTTCCTAATTCATGATTTTTACATAAGATCTGATATAAAATACATAAAAATACAAAAATTCAAGATCTTGCATTGCATTTTCATCATTTAATTGCTAGGGTTTTGTGGAAATTTTGTCAATTTTTAGATAACCTAGTAATTCCAAAATCTAGGGTTTGTAGGCAAAATCTTTTATCAGATTTTTCTACTAATTTTAGAAGCTCATTCAAATTTTAATTTGGCTTTATTCTTGCATTTTAGTGTGAATTTGCAATTAAATTTAAATTATTTGCAATTTGGCATCAAAAATTTCAACAAAAACTAGCAATTTTGGTACATTTTAATTAAATTTACATGGGAATTTTACATGATTAATCTTGAAAATCATTTTCAGATCTGAGAGTATTTAATTACCATTATAAACTAGACATTAAATCATTCACATAGCATTTTGTTCCAAAATCTCAAACCTAGGGCTTCGAAAAGGACAATTTTCACTAATTTTGGCCTTATCAACTCTCTAAATTTGCACTATAGGTGTGTTGTGACAGATATTTTTGCATTAATTTGTTGTTATAAGGGTAATAATTTTATTCCCTCGTAAAAATCTTCACAACACCCTTTTTACGGGCTCTTGTAGTAAAAATTCGGCATAAAACTACACATTTTGTCTATTTTTGCCTTAGGGTTTGGCCTAGTTTGCACTCCAAGCATGTTGTTATCAGTTTAATGGATTGAGGTGACTTATATTATTGATAATATTCACTTTCCCTCCTAAAAATCCTTACAACACCCCTTTTTCTAGGTCTTGGAGTTGAAAACCGTGAAAAAACGCATATTTTGCTATATTTTCACTAGGATTTTACCTTAAGTGGCGCTACAATTGTGTTGTGTTGGGTAATTTTGCATCAACTAGCTGTTATTTCTGATATTATTTTCTTTCCATCATCATTTTCCTCACAACACTCTTTGTTATGCTCTTTTGCATTGAATTTTGGTGAAAAAAGTGCCTATTTTGACATAATTTCACTATATTTTGACTTGGCATTATCTTGAATTTGCATCAAGAGTGTGTTGAGATTGATTATATTGTTGTTTTCGACTGATATCAGACATATAACTTGCTGTCCTTGATCAAAATCCTTACAACATCCTTTTTTTCATTCATTGGCTTTGAAAAATATCAAAAAATCAAGCATTTTGACCATCAATCATATCCTTCTCCTAGGATTTGTTCTTTTAGTTTGCACAGTGTGTGTTGTATGCTTTTTTACAAAATTTATGACACACTATCCTAAAAACAATATCCCTTTGAGAAGAAGCAAAAGATTAATGGGATCTAGTGCTCTTGAAGAAGTTGGTACTTTGGGCACCTTCTTTACAAAGGAAGACAATCAAATTGGGCAAGATATTATACATCCTCCAACCTCAATGGAAGAACAAACTTTTCATGATGTTGATAATCCTATTGAGGCAACAGGATATGTATTTGATGAGCAAATAGAGAAGTTAGATAAAGAGCTAGCTAAATTTCAATCATTCATGGAAAATGAGAGAATAGCTGAAGAAGTTGTTCCTACAATTCATAATATAAGAGAATTGATAAAAGAAGGACAAGATGGTGTTAATACACTTCATGGTCTAGCACATATTGTACAAACCAATATCATGTCGGTGGCTGAATGTGCCCAAGCGATAAATAACACTTTATCACCATCTCATACTCAAGTTTCCATACCTATACCAAATACAGGAGTATCCACTTTTACATGAATGATCTTAACAACTAATGCGAATGCTTGTAGTAATGCTACCACTGGTATTGGAGTATCTAATGGCACTAATTACAAATCCATGGGATTTTATTATCAAAGTTTAGTTCCCAAAGGGACCTCCTCTATGCATAATTGTTCTCAACCACCTATCTATTCCACTCAATTCAAACTACCTATCACATACTCGCAACCATCTTCCACCTATCAGTATGGCCAACCACTATTAACATATTCTCAGCCTCCACCTATCGTATCTCAAGCTCAGTCACCTCCTCATCTTGGTTCTAATTCCTCACAAAAAACTGCATCTCCCAATGATGCCATCCTAAACCAACTTTTACAGGGCATGACTGCTTTGCAACAAAAGGTAACAAATTTGACAAACTCTTCGCAGCCTAGTCTACCAACATATCATGCCCGTAATCTATTAACCTATGCAATTTTGAGAACTCCTATCCCTGAAAGGTTTGAGACACCCCATTTTGAAAAATATGGTGGAAAAGGTGATCCAATATTCATGTGGCAGCATTTACAACTATGTGTAGTGATTTTTATTTCGAAGAGGATTTGTTAGCAAAACTTTTCCTGCAATCTCTCAAAGATACTACTTTAGAATGGTTTTGCCCGTTGCCTCCTAATTTAATTCACTCATTTTCGCAATTGATTAATCAATTTTTACAACATTTTCAAGCAAATATCAGACCCCAAGTCACTCTTATTGACTTGGTCCAATGCAAACAAGGTCCCAAAGAAAAGTTGACTGAATTCATTGGTTGATATCAAGGACTTTATGTACAAATGCAGTATCAGATGAAAGATGAGGATGTTCAAAAGATATTCATTACAAATCTACAACCAAATATTCGTTATAAGATTCTCTTGATGAAATAAAGCTCCTTCCAACATTTATTCACTGCTCTTCGTGATTATCAACTTTCATCTAGTTAGTATGAAAACCAAAAGTCATCAGCTCAAGTTGGTCAATCCTTGGGTGGATCATTGCAAAACAAGTTTAGAAGGTACAATAATAGGAGTTTCATTAAGATCAATGGACCAAATACAAATGTGTCTGCTATAAATAATCCAAAGAAAACATCGTATCAACCAAGAAAGTTTACTCTAATATCTGAGCCCTATCATTCTATCATGAATCAAGCTGTGAGAAATAACATTCTGAAACTTCCCCCGATCAAACCTGTTGATCCTAGTAAACAAGGACCTTACTTCGATGCTAATGCCTTCTATCATTATCACCAAACGCAAGGACATGACACTGAACGATGTATGTGTCTTAAACATGAGATAGAGGACCTTATTGATTCAAATGTCATCTAGGTATCAGGTGTGAATGATAATGGAAATAAGTCAGTTGCTCCGCCGAATCAGAATTTACAAATCTTCACTAATCCTTTTCCTAAGCACACTAAAAATAATATGGCGGAACAAGATTTAGTGGAAGTAGATGAAGATGATTACTTGGACTATGATAGTATTGTGGGTATGATCGAAGTGGATAAGAGACAAATGGATAAACCACCTCATCCTTGAAAAAATAGAATTTATGCTGAGGTTCCTCCTCTGTTATCCTTATATGGATCAGGAGATAATCAAAAGACCCTTGAAAAGAAAGAACAACAACCGATACAGACGAGCAAGATGGTACAGGATGAATCTTGTTACTGTTCTAGAAAGATTCACTATCATGTCCCTATAGTTGAATTGATTGTGTATTATTCATTCAAATTAAAGATATGAATGACATTAAATCTATTATATCTATAAACCAAAAATTGAATATATTTAAATATGTTTACATAATAAGAAATTAAATATATTAAATATGCTTAATTTAAATATTACAAATCAAATATATTTAATATATTTAAACACCATAAATTGGATTAAATATTGTAAGTACTATAAACTAAATATTAAAAATTAGCTATTAAAAATATTAATATTATTAATTAACATTATAGAAATTAGTTAATATAAATTAAATATTATAAAAAGGCATTTAAGGGGGGCCGACTTCATAAGTGGCTGACCCATGTAAGTTAAGCACATTAGTAAAGGCAATTAATATTAGAAAAAGCTTTGAATCTAATTCCAAAGACACCAAATATATGTTACATTTGAAATATATTAAATGTAGTTTTGGAAAAGGTGTGATTAACCTCAAAAAAGGCAATTATTACCAAAAGCTAACATTCAAACTTAAAAACCAACCGAGGATGGGACCCACACAAGGGTTGATGATATCAAGGGGTGTGTTGAAAAGTCAGCATCAATAGAAAGGACATAACCCTTGACCGATCCCATACCTTTTGGAGAGTATAAAAGGGAAGAATGGAAGGCAATTGAAGGCATAGGGAATGAAAAAGAAATATTAATATCTCTGAATATAGAGATAGCCAGGATTGGGAACAACAGAAGCATTATAAAAATAATAAAATATTAGAAACAAAGAGTTCAAATTGACATCTATTAATAGATCAGGCAATCTGCAAGTAAGCAATATTTAACATTGTAAAAGTACACAGCAGGTAGCCAGGTATGTATATAACAGCAGTGGTATACATAATTATAAAGGTAATAGTAGAATGGTAATGTAATCTACCCCTTTGAATAATTATAGTTATGCTTATTTAATAAATATAGAAATAAATAAATATATTTAAATGCACTTATAATTATAACAATTAAAAGCATTGATAATTGATGCCAATACTATTGAAATTATGGATAATAATAATTTGATTCTAGCAATGATTGATTAAGGAGGGTTGAGGCAAGACTGCAAGGAGGGGGGACGGTGAATGATCCCTCATTAGGCACGCCACCTCATGATGATGGTTAAGGACCACATGAGGCCAACAAAGGATAAGGTCTCACTGTTGGGCCTAGGGTTGAGGATCTAGGACACCCTATTGCAGCCTTCTGGACTATCCTCACTTGAATTAATTATTGGAATAAATGAAAAGGAGGATCTTCAATCATAAGAGGAAGGGATGGTGTGATGGAGGGGAACGGCGTAAAGCCCTCACTAGGTATGCACCTCATGATGATGGTTAAGGACCACATGAGGCCAACAAAGGATAAGGTCTTGCTATTGGGCCTAGGGTAGAGGAAACTTGGGACACCTCATCACATTCCACTCCCCCCTCTCTATGGTTGAACCCACATAGTACTTGAGACTTGTTACATTGCTATATATGATCTTTCTTTATTTTGTATACTTTAGGATTACATGTGTATATCAAGTGACCTTGGGATGGTGGACCCGTGGTGTAGTATGAGATGCACCAAATCCTCTTTCCAATTGTCCGACGGTATACTTACATGTATTAATGCAAATTATGTGTATTCATATTTTGTGACTGGCATATACTTCATGACTATGTATTCGAGTGTATACTCTATGATTTTGTATTCAAGTGTATACTTCATGAGGCTAATGTACTATTGTAAGTATTTTCTAACTTGTTTTTAGGAATTAAATCAAGCCAAGGTACTTTCTAAACCTTTGTTTGCTTAGAAACTAATAATTTAGGGTAAAATTAGTATTGTTCCTAAAAGGGACATTACAAGTGGTATCAGAGCATCATCCTGCCAGCCTGAGGGATAATAGTTGATGCAACCAAGCCAACTAACTTTAAGGGCTCTAGAGAGAGAAAAGGAAGACTATGGAGCATGAATTGAGGGCATTCATGGAAAAAAATGAACAAACAACCCAAGCCATGCTCCAAACCCTTGAAAACATAAATAACAACCTTAGACCTGACACAAGACATGAAAGAGAAATCTCCCCCAGCCAATCTGATAGTAATCATAACACATCAAACCCAAGTACCGAGGGACCCCATTTCTTGGGCGAAGAAAGTCCTTTAGAGGAAAATGAAGGAATTGACAATCAAAATGTGCACGAACTTGCCTTAGAATATGCAAGGCTTAAAACCGAAGTTAGAAGAAAAAGCCCCTTTCACAGCATATTGTGAGGTAGCGATGAAGAATGATCATAGGGGTAGAAACAATCGCCCAAATAAAGATATACGAAGTAAAATAGGAAAACTATCCATCCCTAACTTTGAAGGGTTAGGAAAAATTACAGCCCAAGCATGGATACAAAAACTAGAAACATACCTAACTCTTTGTCCCATGACCGAAAAAGATACCATTACATTTGCCACACTACATCTAGAAGGAGGGGTGCATGACTGGTGGCATCATGGTAAAATTACCCAAGATCACAAAAATATCAAGTCTTATGAGATCTTCAAGAAAAGACTCATTGAAAGATTTGACCAAACCCATCCCCAAAAATACTTCAAGGGGCTAACCAGAATAAGGCAAAAAGGGACCCTTGAGGAATATATTACCGAATTCCAAAGACTAACAATCATGGTCCCGGGAATATCCAAGGAAAGACTCACCTACCTTTTTACAGAAGGATTGTCAGATGCTACTCATGGTTTAGTAAACGCCCTAGATCCCTCCACACTCCAAGAGGCAATCCTTAAAGCCACTAGGCTTGATCGTGCTCAATCAAATGAATGAAAATCCTCACAAAAAATAACATCAAAAGATAGATATTCCCATGGAAAGAGCAAACAAAGAGAACCATTCCTTTCCTAAGAGACCCAAGGAGAGCTCCGAAGGAAAGGACTATGCTACGATTGCTAGGAAAGATGGGAGCCTAGTCATAGATGTAAGCAAAAGGAAGAATAAGGCGGAGAGATGTGTTTTAGATGCAATGATCCATGGCGACCAGGTCACAAATGTAATGCAAGGAATCTTAAAAGGAAGAACTTATGTTACAAATGCAATGAGAAATGGGAACTAGGGCATAGATGTGGAAAAAGAAGTCAAGCACACAATATGGAAGTCCTATCCAACAAAGAAATATGGGGGGAAAATGAAGGAACTTCAAGTAAAAGAATAAAGGAAAGTTAATTCTAGAACCAAGTGCATTCTTCTACATGTGGATAAGAAGTTGAGAAACAAAATCATTTCTAAGTTAAAATGAAGGACACAACATGGGAAACTCTTGATCATCCCAATCTAAGATTGCTTGAGGACAAGCAATTTTGAGTGGGGAGGTTTGTCATGTCCCTATAGTTGAATCGATTGTGTATTATTCATTCAAATTAAAGATATGAATGACATTAAATCTATTATATCTATAAACTGAAAATTGAATATATTTAAATATGTTTACATAATAAGAAATTAAATAAATTAAATATGCTTAATTTAAATATTACAAATCAAATATATTTAATATATTTAAACACCATAAATTGGATTAAATATTGTAAGTACTATAAACTAAATATTAAAAATTAGCTATTAAAAATATTAATATTATTAATTAACATTATAGAAATTAGTTAATATAAATTAAATATTATAAAAAGGCATTTAAGGGGGGCCGACTTCATAAATGGTTGACCCCGTGTAAGTTAAGCACCTTAGTAAAGGTGATTAATATTAGAAAAAGCTTTGAATCTAATTCCAAAGACAGTGAATATATGTTACATTTGAAATATATTAAATGTAGTTTTGGAAAAGGTGTGATTAACCTCAAAAAAGGCAATTATTACCAAAAGCTAACATTCAAACTTAAAAACCAACAGAGGATGGGACCCACGCAAGGGCTGATGATATCAAGGGGTGTGTTGAAAAGTCAACATGAATAGAAAGGACATAACCCTTGACCGATCCCATACCTTTTGGAGAGTATAAAAGGGAAGAATGGAAGGTAATTGAAGGCATAGGGAATGAAAAAGAAATATTAATATCTCTGAATATAGAGACAGCCAAGATTGGGAACAATAGAAGCATTATAAAAACAATAAAATATTAGAAACAAAGAGTCCAAATTGACATCTATTAACAGATTAGGCAATCTGCAAGTAAGCAATATTTAACATTGGAAAAGTACACAGTAGGCAGCTAGGTATGTATATAACAGCAGTGGTATACATAATTATAAAGGTAATAGTAGAATGGTAATGTAATCTACCCCTTTGAATAATTATAGTTATGCTTATTTAATAAATATAGAAATGAATAAATATATTTAAATGCACTTATAATTATAACAATTAAAAGCATTGATAATTGATGCCAATACTATTGAAATTATGGATAATAATAATTTGATTATGGCAATGATTGATTAAGGAGGGTTGAGGCAGGACTGCAAGGAGGGGGAATGGCAAATGATCCCTTGTTAGGCACGCCACCTCATGATGATGGTTAAGGACCACATGAGGCCAACAGAGGATAAGGTCTTGTTGTTGGGCCTAGGGTTGAGGATCTAGGACACCCTATTGCAGCCTTCTGAACTATCCTCACTTGAATCAATTATTGGAATAAATGAAAAGGAGGATCTTCAATCATAAGAGGAAGGGATGGTGTGATGGAGGGGAACGGCGTAAAGCCCTCACTAGGTACGCACCTCATGATGATGGTTAAGGACCATCGGTTAAGGACCACATGAGGCCAACAGAGGATAAGGTCTTGCTATTGGGCCTAGGGTAGAGGAAACTTGGGACACCTCATCACATTCCACTCCCCCCTCTCTATGGTTGAACCCACATAGTACTTGAGACTTGTTACATTGCTATATATGATCTTTCTTTATTTTGTATACTTTAGTATTACATGTGTATATCAAGTGACCTTGGGATGGTGGACCCACGGTGTAGTATGGGATGCACCGAATCCTCTTTCCAATTGTCTGACGGTATACTTACATGTATTAATGCAAATTATGTGTATTCATATTTTGTGACTGGCATATACTTCATGACTATGTATTCAAGTGTATACTCTATGATTTTGTATTCAAGTGTATACTTCATGAGGCTAATGTACTATTGTAAGTATTTTCTAACTTGTTTTTAGGAATTAAATCAAGCCAAGGTACTCTCTAAACCTTTGTTTTCTTGGAAACTGATAATTTAGGGTAAAATTAGTATTGTTCCTAAAAGGGACATTACATTCACCAACAAAAACTCGCTAAAAATTGGAAAAGAGAAAAACGACAATCAATAGTCAGAAATAATAGTGGTTCTCCCCCTCGTAAGCAACAAAAAGTCTCATTTAAACAAGAATTTAATGAACAAGAATAATATGATAACAAACAAGACTCTCATAAGAACCACTCAAATTTTGATTTAAACATGATTGAGTACCTCTCCAAGAGGTTGGAGAGCTCCAAGATATAAAATGAAGACCTTACGGGTAAGTACCTCTAACCCTTTATTTCTCTCATGATGTGCTTCCCTCGTGATGTGTAATGTGTTGTTTAGGCCTCCTAGAATGACCTCAGATTCTCCTGTAAGGTATGGGATACCAAGAGACCGCCTATGTCGTGACCTTCTTCGATTTGTAACATAATTCTTCTAAATTGCTCTCTTTGATTTCATTGTTGTGTGTTGTGTCTTACAAACATAGCATCGTGGTTGGTGACTTGGGGGCACCCTCCTACATGACTGTCCCTATGACACTTGTTTCTCCTCTCTTATTTATTGTTTCCCTTCCTCTAGGGTTTCCACCTAGCGAGCGGATGACGACAAAAATTTATACTGATGCAGACCTAGTGTCCCTTTCGAGAGCAATCAAAAAATGGACTATAGTTCCTAATATGACGATGGGGTTGTATATCTTATCTGACGCTTGGCTAGTGGAAGCACTCGTACTTTCCGTGTAGTGAATTTCATGATGTTTTTGTCACATTTACAAACCTTAACAATACAGCTACTCCGTGCACTTTTGTTTGCCTTTGAATCTAGCCTTAGCGGTACTCAATTCAGAGAGCTTCGTGATATAGCCCCTGGTTATCCTTGAACTCCAAATTCATTGTATAACCTTGGCTCTTTGTGTGGTTAATCATATGCATTGATGTTGTTGTTTATCATGATTTTGTAGACACTAACTTGTTTCTTGCAAGGATGTGTTTGTGGGAATATTTGGTGATCGTAAAGTACATGTCACCTCTGGGGGACATGGGCTTTGTGAAAGTTGATGTTCCCTTGTGTGTTTTCTTGCTACCTTAACATGCTTGATATCGATAACTAATATCAACCACCTTAAGGTGGGGGCATATAAGGTAAGCTATGTGTTATAGATGTTAGCAATGTGTTTCATTTCAGATGCAGTGACCTGCGCTAGAGTAGTGCATCGTACATCCTGAGCTTGTTTGCAATCAATCAATCAATCATATAAGCCCTCTGCAGAGGCAGGGATGATGTATTTCTCAAAGCAAATTGCATCATCCTGTCATTTTCAAAAGTCTTTTACGGAGGCGGGGAGTGGTTCTGTGACTAACTCAACCCTTAAGCGTGTCTTCAATGATTATTGTGGCAAAGCCCAATCATCGGTGTGTACCTGTAATGTGCCTGAGATGGTGATGAGCCTAGAAATAGGGAATAGACCATCTCTTGTCTGCCATGTTTTCTCCGTGTCTTCAAGTGTGTGTGTTTTGGCGTGCTTGTTTTGTATGGTGTGTTTGTTTCCACATATGCAGTGACCGACACTCTTGGGGAGTGCTTCATGTATTTTGGGAGGTTTTGCGTGTCTTGCGTGTGTGTTTCCCCATATACAAAGACCTACGCGATGAGTGCATCATGTATTATGGGAGGTTTGTTTGCTTTCCAATACTTGCATTTGCATTTCATATGTATGAGAAAAAGAAAAGAAAAGATATCATTTCTGTCTTCCATGCATTAATGTGTCTTCTATGCATTGACTGTCTGCTCTGTGTTCTATGTGACTATAACTGTCTTCTCCATGTTTTGCGTGCCTGTTACTATTTTCTTTGTGATTGGCATGTCTTCTTCGTGCTTGGTGTGTTTGTTGTGTTTGTGACCTTACTTTAATGCATGTATGGGCCTCGTGTTGATACATGCATTAAAGTGGGGGCTAAATGTAATGTTGAAAAATGTCCCCTTGGGGGCTTTTCCCTCATAAGGTTTAGCTCTCGGGTCTTTAGAGTGCATTTAGGACATTTTAGTTCATATTTTAGCATCCCGAAGGAATGAGACCTAAGTCCCATGATAAATAGGACCCAGGAGGACCCCTTGAGTTGTACCCTACCTGAAATAAGGGGGAGGACTTGGGTGCCCGCGCCCTAGTCCTGCCCTATTTTAGGGTAGCCCCAATTTCTAGGTGTTGGTTTATGACCGTTAGGAGGTTATTTTGTCGACACGGTAAAGTTTGATTTTTAATATCTTGGTGGGAATGCTTGTAGGTGCATATATAAACATACGTAGGCATTCATTTGTAAACTAGATTGTTATTATGAACTCTAGGCATTCTCAAGGTGATTCAAGGCTTTGTATTGTGTTGCAAGAGTAGACTTGTATGTTTTGTGTGTTGATATTTATAGATTTGAGCATCAATTCCTTCATGGCATGAAGAGCATTTTCCTCCATGAAAACTTCACTACAAGGTGACATATCATTGTGTTTTTATCATTAATTCCTTTGGTTTTTGGCCTCTGCCTCACAAGGGCACGCCCTCTTCATCTGACAACAATGTTTGGAGACTTAAGTGTCCTCCAGGGTTTGACTGAGGAAAACCTATAAACACCACAACCCCCAAACCAAGTCTTGTGATTGCAGGTTACAGGGGTCACATCCGGGAAAAATGGAGTTTTAGGAAGGCTGGGAAGACATCAGAGATTCAGGATCTGAAGGAAAGATGAATAAAGGAGCACTTCTGGGACTAAGGTGCTCACTCCAGTGTCCTCCACAGATCTATTCCAGAAAATAGAAGTTACAAGGCTAATCAGTGCCCGAAGGAGGTCCAGATTCCCTGAAAAAGTAGGTACCTTGGACTTCGACACCCGCTCCAGTGTCCCTGACTGTTCCACTTCGGAACCCTAAAAATAGGTATTCTGTAATTTGGTATTTTATTCCCGTCTGCAAGAGCTTTTTTCGTTATTCGTCAATTTGTTGTCATATTTGCATAATTAGGGTTTTAATGGTTAATTGAGCATAATAGAAGGAAAAATTGATAATTAATTCCCTAATCCAAGCTTCCCCTCATTTGCAAGTGACCTAGGGTATGATAGTGCTTGCCACTCGACCCTAGATCCTTCAATGTTAGGGTGAAAGGAGGATTTTTACATCTAAACCACAAAAGATCAACAAATCCATTTTACCCTAAACAACTTCAAATGGTATCTTCCTTGTACTTCTATTCACTGAATGATTGTATGCAAACTCTGCTTGCAGTAGAATTAGATCCCAATTTCTTGCTTTGTCTCCTACTAAACATCTCAATAAGTTATCCAAACTCCTATTTACAACTTATGTCTATCCATCTGTCTATGGGTGAAATGTTGAACTAAACTTTAGGTCTATCTTTGTATTCTCCCATAGTGTCCTCCAAAAATATCTAATGAATCTTGTATCCCTATCTAAAATTATACTCTTAGGTAATCCATGCAATCTCACAATCTCCTTAAAAAATAGGTCAGCAACATGTACAACATCATTTGTCTTCTTACAAGGAATGAAATGTGCCATCTTTGAAAATTTGTCCACTACTACAAATATAGAATCATATCAACTTTGTGTTCTTAGCAAACCCAATATGAAATCCATGCTTTTATCTTCCCAAGGTCTCACCGGTACTGTCAAAGATTTGTACAATCTAGTATTCTGATTACTTCCTTTTGCAACTTGACAAACTCTGCAACTCTAAACAAATTTCCTTACATCCTTATATATCTGAGGCCAAAAGTAATGTTCACTCACCAAAGTTGTTGTCTTGTCAATTCCAAAATGTCCTGCTAATTCACCACTATGCTTCTCCTTGATCAAATTATCTCTCATTGAACTCCTAGGTATACACAACTAATTTTCTTTGAACAACATATCCTTTTGAATGAAATAGTTCAACCACTTACTTCTATCTATTACAATAGGTTCCTTACATGCTTTCCATGTTTCTGCAAAATCAAGATCCTCTTCATACATATGCTTCAGTTCTTCAAAACCTAATACTTCTACCCTCATCTCTATCAGCAAATTCCTTCTTCTGCTCAATGCAACTACAACTTTGTTTGACTTCCCACTCCTATGCTTCAATACAAATATGTAACTCTGCATGAACTCTACCCATCTCATATGTATCTTATTCAACTTTCCTTGGCTGTTCAAATACTGCAAAGCTTGGTGGTCAGTGTACACACAAATTCCTTAGGCAAGAAGTAATGTCTCCACTTCTTCAAGGCTTGAATTATGGCATAGAAATTATGATCATAAACTGAATATCTTCCCCTTGCATCATTCAACTTCTCACTAAAATATGCTATTGGTCTCCCTTCTTGACTTAACATTGCTTCTATTACATTTCCACTGGCATCACAATCAACTTGAAATACTTTGTCAAAATCTGGTAGGGCTAATACTAGTTGCTCTGTCACCTTCTGCTTCAACAATTTAAAACTCTTAGGTGCTCTCGATGTCCATTTAAAGTCCTTTCTGTCACCTCTCATTGTCTTTGTTATTGGTGTGCATACAATACTAAAATTTCTGATGAACTTCTGGTAGAAACTTGCTAATCCATGAAATGATCTTACCTCCCCAATGTTCATAGGTGTTGGCCACTCAACAATTGCTCTAACTTTCTTAGGGTCCATCTTCAATCCTTTCGCAAAAATCACAAATCCCAAATATACCTATTCTTCCCTCATGAAACTACATTTCTTGATGTTTATCAGCAACTTCTCTTCTCTTAACCTCTACAATACTTGTCTAATATGCCACAAATGTTCCTCCTTTGTCTTATTGAAAATCAGAATATCATCCAAGTATACAATAACAAACTTACCCAAGAATTTCTTCAAAACCTCATTCTTCAACCTCATGAAAGTATTTGGTGCATTAGTCAATCCAAAAGGCATCATTAACCACTCATACAATCCTTCATTTGTCTTAAATGCAGTCTTCCACTCATCTCCTTTGATCCTAATCTAATGGTATCCACTCTTCAAGTCTATCTTTGTGAAATATTTTTCTCCACTCAAACAGTCCATGATTTCATCCATCATTGGCAATGGAAATCAATACTTAACTGTGATCTTATTGATTTCTCTAGAGTCTATACACATCCTCCATTATCCATCTTTCTTCGGTGCTAGTACTGTAGGTACCACACATGGGATTAAACTTTCTCTAATCAATCATTTCCTCAATAACTCTTGTATTTGTCTATTCAGCTCTGCATTTTCTACTGGTGTCATCCGGTGTATTGCTTTGTTAGGAAAACTAGTTCCAGGTATAAGGTCCATATGATGGCTGATACTCTGGATTGGTGGCAATCCTTCAGGCACATTTTTGAAATGATATCTTGGTACTATGTCAACAACTCAGTTATCTCTTTCTACGGTGGTTCTTCTTTCTTTGTGGTAATAGTTTCTGCACTTAGGGCTCTGCACTTCTTAGGAATCAAAGAAAAACACATATTCTCATGTCTCAATCCATCCAAAAAATTCCTTCCATCCACTAAACAGATTCTAGTATTACTACATACTTCACTTTTCTCTTCTTCTTCCAAAGGTATCAAGATATGTCTCTTCCCATTTGATATTATAGTATAAGTATTCTTTCTCCCATCATGCATTGCCTTTCTATCATACTACCATGGTTTCACCAACAATATATGATATGCATCCATCAACATAATATCACACAATACCTCATCAACATAAGATCTTATATGAAATTTCACCAAACATTGTTCACTCACCAATACCTTGTGCTCATCTTGAATCCATGCTATCTTGTAGGGATTAGGGTGTTTCTATCTCTCTGGGTTCAACTTAGTCACCATCTCTTCTAAAACCAAATTATCTGTACTTCCACTATCAATGATCACTTTATAACATTTACCTCCCAATTTGTATCTTGTCCAAAACAAACTTTTCCTTTGTGATGGCTCCTCAGTTGTCTTTGCTTGAAATAGGGCTCTCCTCATGACTAATGATTCTCCTTTCTCTAGCTTTCCCACTGAACTAGGTGATCTAATTGGTTCTTCCTCTACATACGCTTCTCTTGCACTATTCTTTGTCCTCTTGCTTGTACTTCCTTGATGACATTCAAATGCTATGTGTCCTACTCCACACTTAAAACAAGTTCCTCTTAATGATCTTTTGTCAAATCCTCTTTCATCTCTCTGGTATCCTTCATTTCGGTAAAAATTATGACTTCCTCTGTTGTTGCGATAGAAACTCCTATCATGTCTTCCTTTGTAGTATGAATTATTGTCCTTTTCTTCCTTTCAGTATGGGCTACTCTCCTTGTTTTTCTTTGCATAAGGCCTTTCTCCTCTAGAATATGTTCTACCTCTTTGAAATTTGTCTCCTCTACCTCTCTGTCTTTGCTCATGCCTCTTATTCAACTTGTCTTCAACTTTCATCGCAAACTAATATGCTTATTCTATTGTTGTCGTCCTCACTAAACTTAGTTCTTCTTGAATGCTATCCTTAACCCATTTATGTACCTTGCCACTTTCTCTTTTCTTCCTTCACTATCTCTAGTCCTAATGATCATCTTATGAAATTCTTCAGTGCACTCCACAGATTTCTCTTTTTACCTTAGGTTTTGCAATCTCTTCAACAATTCCAACTCATAGTCAGCAGGTATGAACTGATTCTTGAACTTTGTCACCATCCTATCCCATTTTATGATCTCTTTTCCTCTCATATTCCTATCCAATTGAACTTCTTTCGACCAAATAGCAGCATGTCCTTTCAACTTAGTTTCTGCAAATCTTACTCTCTCAGGATCTTCAATTTCCTCATATTCAAAGTATTCCTCCAAGTCATTTACCGAGTCAATCAATTCTTCAGGGTTTAAATTTTTGGTATAGTTTGATATTTCCATTCTAGGTCTCTTACCCATCTTAGAAATAGCTTTCAACATCTTTACCTGATCTAATTCTTCTTATTCTAGGGCTTCTTCATTTTGGTCAGCAGCTTGAAATTCATCATCATCACTTTCATCTTCATGTCTAGGGTTTAGTCCTCTTCTTATGTCTTCTTCTACAAAATCCAATCTAACCTTCATTGTCCTCATCATCTCAATCATTTCTTCCATTTTTCCAACATTGGCCATAGTAGACATCCTCCTTGGTGGCATCTCTTCCTAGGATCTGATGCAACTGCCTCAATTCGGCAATCTGACTATAGGGTTGCAACTGCTTCACAATCGACGCTCTATTGACAAACACAAGTAGACTACCTCAGGTCAGTGATTTGCTTACCATAAAATCTTCTAGAATTCCTTCACTCCAAAGGATTCACAAACTTCACTCTATCTCCCAAAGGATTCAAAACTTCACTCTAATACCACTTGGTGCAGTCATGGATGGAGGGTCCGAAGAAGGGACTGTCCAATCATGCAGCTAGAGTAAACACAATGGAAACAACACAATAACATAATGTAATAGAAAATTCAAATACTCAATATATTAGATATTCAAAATGCTTATATGTCTGCAACATGTGGGCTACAATCAAAGGGCTCACAGGCCTGCTTTCTAGGTTACAACAAATATGAAAGATATGGCATTGAAGTGTCTTCCAAAAAGAAACTATCTTCAAACCTATCAAATTATCTCATCTAAAACTACTTACTTCTTAATACATCTAAGAGATGTATATATATCATCTTCAAGCTCATAGAATCCTCCGTGTCGGCATCAAGAGGTTACAAACTTCAATGAATAATGAAATGTGTAGAAAACATGTAGGCTAGCCTACAACACATGGTATCCCTCTATAAATTAATCGATCTCGGTGTAGACCTCAAGGAAGGTCTATTCAATCCTTAATTTCCTTGTATGATGTTTCATTAGGCTACTCAAGTCATGGAAGTGCTCCACAAACCTTCTATTCTCAACTGTCTGCATGAATGCTCTGCTCTGTGAAAGCTAAAGATCTTCTAATAGTGATTACTCTTAGGAAACAAGTCCAAATCACCTAAAATCTTACTATGATGTAGATGACACTATGTAGATGCTAAGTCCTACTCCGCAAGCTCTAAAATGAAGATACGGTAAAATGCAGTAAAAAATGTTGAAACTGCAATTGTCTAAATTGTCACTAAAATGAAAGAAAGAAAAGAAAAGAAAATGTTTTGGTTGATGCAAGATTTCTCTTCAATCTGGGATGCTCCTGCATCATAAATGTATACTTCTACTTTTTTCTTTACCTGAATCTTGAGAGAATGTTATCCTTGCTATTACTGCTAACCTTGAAGATTAGAAGTTGGATCACCTTGTGGAAACTTTGTTGGCACAGGAGATGAGCATGAAGACTTCTAAGGATAACACTAAGGCTCTCAGTTTGATGGGAAGGTCCAAGGAAAGAGGATCGAAAGGAGATTAGAAGTAGTCTAAAGACAAGTCTATGGGTCATTCTAAGACTCCTGGGAAGTGTTGTACCTTGTACACACACCCCATTTCACCAATGGGGACCCTCTCTTCCAAATTTTGGCTTAAAGTGTCATGTCAGTTGGGCAATTCCTAAGGTATTCACTACATGTACCAAAAACTCCATCAGATGACCAAAGTTGCATTCTTCATGAAATGGAGTGCATAATGAGTTGCTAGATTTCCCTAAGGATCAAGTCAGGTCATCATCTCACCATAAATCAAGCCAAAATTGCCCTTTGTGCTCAAAATCACCCTGGCAAACTTCTATGCTAAAAACTCCATTCACCAACCTCAGCGCTAAAATTGAACTCAACCAACTCAGCGTTGAAATCGCAAATCACTGACTTAGTGCTATAAAGTCAATCTTCTGACTAGGTCCATTATCTCCAAATCCTGCGCTAAGTCTAAAGATGTCAAAACCCACACAAAATACTACAAAGATAGGAGCCCAACCTTGCACCAAGAATCATAGCTACCGCCTAGGTTAGTAAGATTCCAAAGTTGTGCCAAGTTGATGATGTCACTATTTCGCAAAAACCCTAAAGTAACTCTGTAGTGCTGCAAGAAACTCTATCGTGCCTCCTGCATTAATGGAGACCAAATAGGGTGAATAAAAGTGGTTTGTAGTCCACATCTGAGCTCATTTGCACCATGAAGATTGATTGAAGAGCTCTGCAGCTAGACCAAGAAGCGAATCAACGATAAATCACCACTAAATTTGAGGGATAAAGATAGTACAGCCTGTACATTTTCACCATTTCCTGCCTCTGTAACTAGGTAGGCGCCTATTCCAAGCTTAGGGTTTCATTTCTAGAACTAGGGTTTTCTATTGAATTTGAAAATGCATTGCAACGAAGGGTTCTTTATATCAATTTAAGTTCAGTTTCCAAAAGTTCACCAGTTTTCTTGAAATGAATTACTAATCTTAAGGTTGAAACCATGTGAATAAGAACATCCTATTCAGAGACCCTTCGTTCAAGAAACCCTAGTGTACAAAAATCAGGCAGCAAGACATAGAATTTAAACTTTAGAACCTCATTTACACCAACACAAAAATTTGTTCAAAACCCTTAGTGAATTCCATGATTAAATTCTTGGCGCGGGAAACATTAGTGATAGACTCGAAATAACCATGTGAAATCATAAGTTAGTCAGAACTTGTTTAAATCCTTGATAAATCCATTTAGGTTTCTATGCACCAAAAACCAAGCCTTCTGACTTGGTGCTAAAAGTGCCTCCGATTGACTCAAGACGTAACCCCAAAACAAATTAGTCAGTCAGAACAACCCAAAAGCTCCACCAGATACCAAGAGTTATTTTCTGCCAAAAAAAGGTCCATCTGACTTGCGCCATATAACATTGTCACCAACTTTGTCGGTTGGACCCAAAACTTACACCAAGTCCGACAAGCTTCAAAGTTGTGTAGAAGAACAATAAGAACCCTAGAGCCAAAATCCATCTTCATAGACTTGCTCCAAAAACTCAACTGACCGACTTAGTCGACCACATCAAAAACTCGCGCCCAGTCAAACATCATCAAAACTTGCACCAAATGTTATGAAAGACCTTGCACCATTATGCCTCTTCGCTGACTAGGTCAGATGACCTCTGATTTAGCATAGGGTCGGTCGACCCTCAATTTAGCGCTTTACATTCTAAAGGGTCGGATGGACCTCAAATCTGCACTAGGTCAGACCTAGCCCATTTCAGTGCTTTCTGCCAAGAAGGTCCGAGACCCCCAAAAACCATGCAAAATGCTTTTAATGATGTTTTTCTTTAATCTTTCTGTAACGTCAGAAAATGTCCCCTTGGGGGCTTTTCCCTCATAAGGTTTAGCTCTCGGGTCTTTAGAGTGTATTTAGGACATTTTAGTTCATATTTTAGCATCCCGATGGAATGAGACCTAAGTCCCATGGCAAATAGGACCTAGGAGGACCTCTTGAGCTATACCCTACCCAAAATAGGGGGGGAGGACTTGGGCGCCCGGGCCCTAGTCCTACCTTATTTTGGGGCAGCCCCAATTTTTGGGTGTCAGCTTATGACCGTTAGGAGGTTATTTTGTCGACACGGTAAAGTTTGATTTTTAATATCTTGGCGGGAATGCTTGTAGGTGCATATATAAGTAAGCTTAAGCATTCATTTGTAAACTAGATTACAATTAGATAGCAAGGTGATGTTCAAGTGTTCTCAAGGTGATTTAAGGCTTTCTATTGTGTTGCAAGAGCAAACTTGTGTGTTTTGTGCATTGATATTTGCAGATTTAAGTTTCAATCTCCTCATGGCATGAAGAGCATCTTCCTCCATGAGAGATTCACTACAAGGTGACTTACCATTGTGTTTTTATCATTGATTCCTTTGGTTTTGGCCTCTGCCTCACAAGGGCACACCCTCTTTATCTGACAATGGTGTTCGGAGACTTAAGTGTCCTCCAGGGTTTGACTGAAGAAAACCTCTAAACACCAAAACCCCCAAACCAAGTCTTGTGATTGCAGGTTACAGGTGTCACATCTGGGAAAAGGAGTTCCAGGAAGACTGGGAAGACATCAGTGATTCAGGATCTGAAGGAAAGATGGACAAAGGAGCACTTTCGAGACTAGGGTGTTCTCTCTAGTGTCCTCCACAGACAGATTCCAGAAAATAGAAGTTACAGGGCTAATCAATGTCTAAAGGAGGTCCAGATTCCCTAAAAAAGTAGGTACTTGGACTTGGGCGCCCACTCCAATGTCCCTGACTGTTCCACTTCGGAACCCTAAAAAACAGGTATTCTATAATTTGGCATTTTACTCCTGTCTGCAAGAGCTTTTTCTGTAATTCATTAATTTGTTGTCATATTGCATAATTAGGGTTTTAATGGTCAATTGAGCATAGGAGAAGGAAAAATTGATAATTAATTCCCTAATCCAAGTTTCCCCTCATTTTCAAGTGACCTATGGTATGATAGTGCTCGCCACTCGACCCTAGATCCTTCAATGTTAGGGTGAAAGGAGGATTTTTATATCTAAACCACAAAAGATCAACAAATCTAATTTTACCCTAAACATTTTGGTGAACCCATGTCTTTGAACTTAAATTGCAACTTGTTGAGTGTTTGTCAGTAGATTTGGTGTGATTTCATTCATTCATTTGGTCATTTAATTTATTACATTGAGAAAATTTCAAAAAAAAATTGAAAATTTAGAAAAATACAAAAAAATTGCATTGTTGGGCTTACTAAATTGTGTCAATTCTTCCTAGATTTTCTTAATTCATGATTTATGCATCAAATCTAATATAAACTATAGAAAAATACAAAAATTCAAAATCTTGCTTTGCATTTTCATCATTTAATTGCTGGGGTTTTGTGGAAATTTTGTCAATTTTTAGATAACCTAGTAATTCCAAAATCTAGGGTTCGTAGGCAAAATCTTTTATCAGATTTTTCTACTAATTTTAAAGGCTCATTCAAAATTGCATTTGGCTGTAGTCTTGCATTTTAGTGTGAATTTGCATTTAAATTTAAATTATTTGCATTTTTGCATTGAAATTTACATGGGAATTTTGCATGATTAAGCTTGAAAATCATTTTCAGATCTAAGAGTATTGAATTTCCATCATAAATCATACATTAAATCATTCTCATAGCATTTTGTTCCAAAATCTCAAACCTAGGGCTTCGAAAACAATAATTTTCACTAATTTTGGCCTTATCAACTTCATAAATTTGCACCATATGTGTGTTTTGAAAGATATTTTTGCATTAATTTATTGTTATCAGGGTAATAATTTGCTTCCCCTCATGAAAATCTTCACAACACCCTTTTAAAAGGCTCTTGTAGTGAAAAATTGGCAAAAAACTACACATTTTTGCTATTTTGGCCCTAGAGTTTGACCTAGTTTGCACTCCAACCGTGTTGTGATCAATTTTATGGATTGAGGTGACTGATATTATTGATATTATTTGCTTTCCCTCCTAAAATTTCTTACAGAACCTCTCTTGCTAGGTCTTGGAGTTGAAAAACCGTGAAAAATAGCCTATTTTTGCTATATTTTCACTAGGGTTTGACCTTAAATTGCTCTAAAATCGTGTTGTGTTGGGTATTTTGGCACCAAGTGGTTGTTATTACTGATATTATTTTCTATCCATCATCATTTTCCTCACAACACCCTTTGTTATGCTCTTTTACATTGAATTTTGGTGAAAAAATTGTCTATTTTGACATATTTTCACTATATTTGGACTTGGCATTATCTTGGATTTGCATCAAGAGTGTGTTGAGAGTGATTAGATTGTTGTTTTGGACTAATATCAGACATATAACTTTCTGTCCTCGATCAAAATCCTTACAACATCCTTTGTGTCATTCATTGGCTTTAAAAAAAAGTATCAAAAAATCAAACATTCTGGGCTATTTTTGCTCTTGACTTTCGCATAAAGTTGGAAAAGCCTCTCAAAAATCTGATCTTACATTGAAATGGCACCTTCATGTCATTTTTCAATGGTATCTTTGCATGCATTTATCAAAAACCTTGATTTTGACCAATTTTTAACCCTCATGAGTGAATATCCTACGATTTTAGAAAGCTTAATTGAGTTCTTCTCCATGAGTAGCAACAAAAAAGATGATGGTGATAGCACTTCTCCCATGCATTCAATACCTTCTCCATGTGATGATGACATAAACTTGTCCTCTAATCATTCTTTCAAAAATGCTTCTTCCCATGAGGATATGTTGGTCCAAAATGATGAGCTCAACGACACAATAGAAGGAACAAACTTTTTGAAAGACATCATACCTCCTACAATAGAAGAACAAATAATTCATGATGTTGAGGTCCCTATTGATGTGATAACATATGAGCAAATAGACAAACTTGATAAAGACCTAGCTGAATTCCAAGAATATGTGCAAACCGAGAGGATAGCTAAAGAAGCTATACCTGTGATTCACAACATAAGAAAATTGATAAAAGGACAAGAGGGTATTGATGTTGTTCAAGGAATAACACATATCATGCTAATTAATTTCATGCCTCGATATGACACATCTCTCATGGATACATACCCTCGGGTAGCAGAAGACTTAACACAATACATTGAGAATGATGAGCATGAAAACTTTCTTAATAAACCTTATGAGGCTAAAGATGACTATATGAAATATGATGCAATAATTGGTCTAATAGAAGAAGTTAAGAATTCACCTAACCCATGGAAAAATGGCATTGATTTAATTGTTGACAAAGGTTAGATTGGAAGATCCTACAGGTAAGTATCTCTAACCCTTTATCTCTCTTGTGATGTGCTTCCCCCGTGATGTGTTATGTGTTGTTTAGGCCTCCTAGAATGACCTTAGATTCTCCCGTAAGGTTTGGGATACCAGGAGACCGCTTTTGTTGTGACCTTCTATTTGTATCATCATTATTCTAAATTTCTCTCTCCGATTTCATTGGTGTGTGTTGTGTCTTACGGACATAGCATCATGGTTGGTGACTTGGGGGCACCCTCCTACGTGACTTTCCCTAAGACACTTGTTTCTTCTCTCTTATTTATTGTTTCCCTTCCTCTAGTGTTTCCACCTAGCGGGCGGATGACGACAAACATTTATATTGATGTGGACCTAGTGTCCCTTTCGAGAGCAATAAAAAAAGGACTTAGTTCCTAATATGACGATGGGGTTGTATATCTTATCTGACACTTGGCTAGTGGAAGCACTCGTGCTTTCCGCGTAGTGACTATGATGATGTTTCTATCATATTTACAAACCTTAACAATGTTGCTACTCCGTGCACCTTTGTTTGCCTTTGAATCTAGCCTTGGCGGTACTCGATTCGAAGAGCTTCGTAATATAGCCCCTGGTTATCCTCGAACTCTGAATTCATTGTATAACCTTGGCTCTTTGTATGGTTAATCATATGCATTGATGTTGTTGTTTATCATGATTTTGTAGACACTAACATGTTTCTTGTAGGGATGTGTTTGTGGGAACATTTGGTGATCATAAAGCACATGTCACCTCCGGGGGGCATGGGCTTTGTGAAAGCCGATGTTCCCTTGTGTGTTTTCTTCCTACCTTAACATGCTTGAATCAATAACTGATATCAACCACCTTAAGGTGGGGGCATATAAGGTAAGCTATCTTTTATAGTGCATCATGCATCCTGAGCTTGTGTGCAATCAATCAATCAATCATGTAAGCCCTCTGCGGAGGTGGGATATCATACATATCCTTTTTCTTAATCCCTCTGTAGAGGCGGGGATGGTGTATTTCTCAGAGCAGATTGCATCATCCTGTCATTTTCAAAAGTCCTATGTGGAGGTGGGGAGCATTTTTGTGACTAACTCAACCCTTAAGCATGTCTTTGGTGATTGTTGTGGTGAAGCCTAATCATCGGTGTGTGCCTGTAATGTGCCTGAGATGGTGATGAGCCTAGAAATAGAGAACACACCATCGCTTGTCTGTCATGTTTTCTCCGTGTCTTCAAGTGTATGTGTTTTGGCGTGCTTGTTTTGTTTGGCATGTTTGTTGCCCCATATGCAAAGACCAGCGCCTTTGAGTAGTGCTTCATGCATTTTGGTAGGTTTTGCATGTATTGCGTGTGTGTTACCCCATAAACAAAGACCAGCACCCCTGAGTAGTGCTTCGTGTATTATGGGAGGTTTGCTTACTTTCCAGTACTTTTATTTACATTTCATATATATAAGAAAAAGAAAAGAAAAAAATATCATTTCTGTCTTCCATGCATTAATGTGTCTTCTATGCATTAACTGTGTACTCCATGTTCTACATGACTGTAATTGTCTTCTCCGTGTTTGGCATGCCTTTTACTGTCTTTTATGTGGTTGGTATGTCTTCTCCATGATTGGTGTGTTTGTTGTGTTTGTGACCTTACTTTAATGCATGTTTGGGCCTTGCGTTCATACATACATTTAAGTGGGGGCTAAATGTAACGTTGGAAAATGTCCCCTTGGGGGCTTTTCCCTCATAAGGTTTAGCTCTCAGGTCTTTAGAGCGCATTTAGGACATTTTAGTTCATATTTTAGCATCCCGATGGAATGAGACCTAAGGCCCATGGCAAATAGGACCTAGGAGGACCCCTTCAACTGTACCCTGCCCAAAATAGGGGTGGACTTGGGCGCCCATGCCATAGTACTACCCTATTTTGGGGTAGCTCCAATTTCTAGCTGTTAGTTTATGACCGTTAGGAGGTTATTTTGTCGACACAATAAAGTTTGATTTTTAATATCTTGGCAGGACTGCTTGTAGGTGCGTATATAAGCAAGATTAGGCATTCATTTGTAAACTAGATTGCAATTAGATAGCAAGGTGATGTTAAAGTGTTCTCAAGGTGATTCAAGGCTTTCTATTGTGTTGCAAGAGCAGACTTGTGTGTTTTGTGCATGGATATTTGCATATTTGACCTTCAATCTCCTCATGGCATGAAGAGCATCTTCCTCCATGAGAGCTTCACTACAAGGTGACTTATTATTGTGTTTTTATCATTGATTCCTTTGGTTTTAGCCTCTGCCTCACAAGGGCATGCCCTCTTTATCTGACAACAGTGTTCAGAGACTCAAGTGTCCTCCGAGGTTTGACTGAGGCAAACCTCTAAACACCACAACCCCAAAACCAAGTCTTGTGATTGCAGGTTACAGGTGTCGCATCCGGGAAAAGTGGAGTTGCAGGAAGACTAGGAAGACATCAGGGATTTAGGATCTGAAGGAAAGATGGACAAAGGAGCACTTCCAAGACTAGGGTGCTCGCTCTAGTGTCCTCTGTAGACAGATTCCTAAAAACAAAAGTTACAAGGCTCATCAGTGTCCAAAGGAGGTCCAGATTCCCCAAAAAAGTAGGTACCTTGGACTTGGGTGCCTGCTCTAGTGTCCCAGACTATTCCACTTCAGAACCCCGAAAATAGGTATTCTGTAATTTGGCATTTTACTCCCGTCTGTAAGAGCTTTTTCTGTAATTCATTAATTTGTTGTCATATTTGCATAATTAGGGTTTTAATGGTCAATTGAGCATAGGAGAAGGAAAAATTTATAATTAATTCCCTAATCCAAGCTTCCCCTCATTTACAAGTGACCTAGGGTATGATAGTGCTTGCCACTCGACCCTAGATCCTTTAATGTTAGGGTGAAAGGAGGATTTTAACATCTAAACCACAAAAGATCAACAAATCCAATTTTACCCTAAATACTTTCCAAGTCAGAATGATCAATTAAGGTAAAATGGATGTTGCAGACATAATTTTATCATGTTTTACATGCTTTCATTTGAAATTTCAAAGTATTTATTGCATGGTTAGTAGGTGTTAAATGATGTCTAGTTTACTTATGCCATGTAATAGGTAATGTAAATCATTTAAATCTGCAAGTGTTCTGCTTCTGTATTTAAATTCCAAGGACTTGATAGTAATTGCATACTAGGAGAATCTTGACTTAGTAACTTAAGATGGATAACCAGTGACTCACACCAATTAGACTTAGGAGTTAAACTACCAAGGCAACCATAACTTATGAGGTCTGGTCATGTAGGTTAAATGACCACCTGAGCACAAAATATGAAGTACGAGTTTAAAGGAATTCCTCCCGAGTCAAGAATATCCTCCGCATGGCCCAACATAGGAAACACAGACCTAGGTCATATTGACCTGGAAGATTTCAGACTCAGAGTATTTGGGCCTAACCCTACACCCTTGGCCAGAAAGATTAGAGATAATAGGAATACAGAGGCTGTTGCATTCCCTACTTCAGTACAGTACCCTGAATTGATAGTAACTTGTGCAGAAAGATATGATTCTTTAACTGGGGCTATTCACACCATCAATGGGGATGTATTGGCAGACTTGAGTCAATCCTCTTTAGGATAGATCTTTGGCATTCTAGTGCATCCTTTGTTATCTATACCAAACATTAAAGATACAGGGGAAACTTATAAGAAAGGTATTGATAAGTGTAAAAAAACAAATTAATGATGGATGGATGAAGCACAAGAGATCTACAATCATTAAGCTTCCCCATACACTTTACAGAAGTGATTTTCACAATGAGATTGGAGATCTTGTTGCTTTGTTGAGTAGAATATATGGACTTCCCTCTGCATCAACCTTCGAGGGATGGATGTTTACACTGATTGAGGAAATTATTCATGGAATGATAAAACTACATTGGGCTTAAATTTTGAGTGATAACATGCATGAAGCATTCACCAACTTTAATGATAAGATGACTTTCAGGTGGACATCATATGTAGTATATGCCTTAGCAAGGAGAACTGAATACCCAGGGCTATCAAAGTTGGGAGTTGTGGACGATGGGCAATTAAAAGTGTATGAATGTTATACTCAACTTGCCATATCTTAGTTGTTGATTCACTTCAAGAGGGTAAATGATGAATTTACCATGTATATTACAAGGCTACTCCAAGGAGCCACCTCCCTAAGAATCTGTCCGAAGGCCATGAATGTTGTAAGACAATTTAGGAGATGGTATACCCAATTCAAGAAGTTCACGTACATAACGGTACAAGGATTCACGGGAGCGCCTTACAGACTACCAAGATATCTGATAGATAAGGTGGTGCTACTGGAATTGACAAGGCAGCTAATCACCTATGCAGAGAAATTAAAACACTTGCATAGAATAAATGTAAAGTTTCCCCTCTTCATAGGCAAAGGACAGTTTGTATGTGTTTCATTAGGAGCAGTTGAAACCTCTGACAAAGAACTACAACTTCTCAAATTTCACTTGTATGTCAAGAGAAATCATTTTGACCCTTACGGTGTGATGGAGAAATATGTTAGCAAGAGGTTATTCCACAAGGTACATCTAGAAGACTTATGGGCAGACTGTGTAGATGATTATGAGGTACTCAAAAGGATTCATTCAAGAATGTCTCTAGATTTCATCAGAAGATTCCATGTTATAGATGTACCAGATCAGTTGACAGATGATGATAATGTGGTGGACAAAGGACCTTGGGAAAACTAACATCAACACCCAATACCCCTTCCAAACTGGGCAAATGCTGAAGAAAGCTCATTGGATGAGATCATGAAAGAACCTATGAGGCTGAGTAAAATATGGGTCAGAACCCAAATTGCAGTAATGACTCAAAATGGGGTATAGTTAACCTATATAGAGTTGGAACTAGAAAAGGAATTAGATGGTGAGGAAGACTAACCATTAGAGGTGCCATATGTTGAGGAGCAAGTTCAAGAGACTTCTAAAGAGATAGATAGTGAAGAACACATCCCATTGGCTGAAAGGGTAAAAGGAAAGAAAATTGTTCTAAAGACCCATCCAAAGATTTCACCCCTAGCCAAGAGGACAAGGGCTAGATAGAAGAAATATATGCCAAGTGGACCGGGTGAGGGTTCTAAAACCAAAAGGCCAAGGGCCAAAGAAACAGGGATTTCAATCACTACTCCTGCTACTGCTCCCACTACTTCTATTGCCCATGACACTTCATCTATCCCGGTTTAAACTGATACTGCAACTGCCTCATGCCCATTGGCACCAAATTCAAAACTTTCCACTTCACTTGTCTTAGTTGTTACCCCTTCACTGCCATCCATTGCCACTACCTCCTTGCCTCCCATTTCCTCTATCTCTCTCTCCACTTCGTTCAATTTACTTCCTCTCTCTACCATTCTTTCATCTCCCTCTTCACTTCCTTCCTCATCCATCCCTTCATCGGTTGCCATTCCTTATTCATTGGGTTTTGGATCATTCACTAATCTAACCCATGTGAGTCTTCCTTCACTACCCACTCATTCATTATCATTGCTTCCCAGTCATTTAAGTCATTCAGTCCAAGATCCTACCTGCTTGGTTGTACCCCAATTGCCTAGAATTGAGAAGGTTTGTGCAGAGATAGAACTTCAAGAACAAGGGGTTAAAAATGAAGCATCTAAAGAATCCCTCTCCGAGACAACGAGCATTGGAATAGTTGAAACATCCGATAGTCCCATTGACAAGGGCACTAGAGATACCATGAGATCCACTTAGCATGAGATATTGGAAAATCTACAAGATACTGAGCAACAGAGAGATGGAGAAGAAGACAATGACAAAGAGTTTGAAAGAGAGCTGGAAATTCTTGATGGTCCCCCAGAAAAAGAAGGCGGTCATCCTTATGTTCCTGGAGACTCCTCTTCAACAACACTAGACTGGCTACAAAATCGGCTCAGAGATAAGGAGCTACAAGTGCAAATGATGAAACTAGATTTGGATAAAATCTTACCTAGAGTCGAAAGGCCGAAGAAACAAAAGATAGCTAAGATACATTCTCAGATATACAAGAACACCTCTGGGTCAAGAATTACTAAGGTGGTTGTCCCACCAGCCAATATGAATAAAGATCAAATCAGAGCTGAAGATTATACTATCACAACTGTTGACTTGGGACCGGCTTCTAGGGGGCAAAAAATTGATGAATTTAAATGTACGGTCTCCTCCATTCTTGAGTAGTTGGATAAAGATGAGCTCACAAAGCAAGAATTGAAATAGTAGAATGAAGAACTAAAAGCTTGCATCTAATTTTTATTGAGGCCATTGAATTCAGAAGGAAAACCAAAATTGACTCTGGCCCTGTTGTCAAAAGAAGAGTTAGCCAGATTTGATGATATTAAAACAAATGTTGTTGGTATGCAAGAATGGTTTGACAGAGTATACAATGATGGTTGTGAAGCAATCACCTTTGTAGTCAAGCTACATCGGAACTTTTGACTATTGAGGGAAGGATGGGTGGAATTGCATGAAGAATATGAGCCCTATGAAGAATATTATTCTCACATGTTCCCAAGAGTGCATGCAATAAGGGAGCTGCCCAATGAAACCTTGTTATCAAAAAATATTCTTATAGCAGAGAGGTTGCATAAGTTTGGGGTATGGTATCTGCAAATGAAAATGAAGAAGGAAGTCTTTGACAAGATTAAAGAGTTGTATAAAGAAGCAAATACTCAACTTCTTTCTGTTATTTATGAAATAAATGATACTTTGAGAGAGTGTTTAGATCCTGATTTTGATGACCTTACTCCACTTGATGAGCAACGTTGCAAGGATAGATTGCATCAAGCTATTCATGGGCAATCTCCATTAAGTATAGTGTGGAAATTAGAAAAGGTCAATGATCTTCGGGCTTCCTTCATCACATTTCAGAAAGCAGAAAATCAATGGAAGATGTATATATTCAGTATTACCAGGAGCTCAAAAACCTCAAATTCAGATCAGAATACATCAAAGATCCGGAGCCTAGAGATATAAATATAGCACTAGCAACTTGGGTAGCCTACGTCAACAAAAAAGCTAAAGAAGACAAAATAGATTTAGAAGAAAATGAATAAAGTGATAAATTATTTGAAATTGAAAATGTAAATTCCGTCACTTGTAAATAATACTATATTTAGAAGGTCATGTGATGTTATTTTGTCTTTATTATGCTTTGAAAAGTGACTTTTCCATATATATATAACTTAATGGGTACTTAATTTGTCTAAGTTCAATGTATCTAGAGTTTTTTTTTGTCCTTTTCCTACAGGACAAATTGTAATCTAGGAATGCAAAATACTGTTATAAATGTATTGAATGTTGACAAATTTGGACCGTCAGTGTTGAGTCAATCTCCACCGTACATTCAAAAACTTAGTATGGCACCTCTCTTATATAAAGGGTCATCATTCTCTCATTATAAGACAGTCTTGATGTTGAATTGTTGACACTCTGCCGAATTTTTGATTAATGCAAAGAAAGTTACTATAGGTTTTCTACGAATTTGTCTCTTGTATTGTCAATTTGGTTTCATGGTTATCTTCATTAGTTAAATTGTGCTTTGCAATGTTATCGATTTGTTAAAGGTATCTAATGAGAATTCAAGTTCATACTATTAGTTGCTTGTTGATTGTAAGTAGCTGTGCATAGTTAGCCTGGGCTGTTAAATTGAGCTAATTTCAATTACATTACAGTAGTTAAATCACACCAATACTTGGGTATTTAATGAATGTATGTAGTTTGAAAATCTAGGGAATCCATAGAAGCTAGCACTGTTTTTTGCAGCACTGTAGCAAAGTTTGTAGCTTGGTAAAGTAGAAAATTGGTTTAATTTCTAAATGTTTGTCTACCTACAACAATCTTTACACTGTGAATGTCACTTCAGATCTCTCTAAAACCTACTTCCTTTTGCATTTTCTTACTTATCAATTGTTAGAATTAGATTTCAACAGCAATTTACATAGAGATATCAGCTGAAAAGTTATGAGGGTTTGCATGTATTGTTGTCCTAACCTGTCAAATCTATCACATTACATGTAAGACCCCTTGTAGGAATAGCTAGTACATCAAACTGAGTCATTCCAAGTGAGCTAAGACCTAGTTGTATTATCCTTGGAGTAGTCTTACTTAGGGTAAGATACTTTTCAAGAGAGGTGTGATACCAACAATTGCACCTTTGTTGTTGTGTGCCAAAAACACCATCAATAGAATTGGCATTAGAAGGGGGGCCACCAAGTTAGAATCCTCTCCATAAAATCAACAAGTCTGGGGACTAGATAGAAACGTACCAGGTCTAGCTCAGTTGGAGAAGAGTTGTCTTTGGCAGAGTTTAGAAGAACTAGAAGGGATCAGGGAATACCCAGAGCACCAAGGGCTCAATCAATTCCAAGAAACCCAGCTGCAGCCCCAATTAATCCTCCAACCATGGCCTTTTTTGCTACCAATAACTAGTTCCCATTCCAATTCCTTGCTTACCATGATATGCCCAAAAATCCTGACAAGTTATGCTCCAAGTTTTGCATGAATGATCCAGACATGACCACTAATGAACACATTAAAATCTTTGAAGGCAACATGTTTATGCTTCAGGTTTAGCATGAGGACATGGTTTGTAGGTTGTTTCCCTATTCACTGCAAGATGAAGCCTACTACTGGTTTGCTAACCTCCCTGCGACATCTATAAATTCATGGCTAAATTTAAAGAATGTGTTTCTAGATCGCTTCAGAATGCCCACTACCCCAGCAGACCTGTATAGGTCCTTCGTGGAAATCCGTAGAGCTGAGGGTGAGTTAATTAGTTATTTTAATAATCAGTTCCAAAAATATTTCATCCATTTACAAGCCCCATATGCTATAGGTCAAGCTGCAACCTTGCCCATTTACTATGCAGCCTTAGACAGGCTTACATCCATGTTTGTTAGAAGAGCTATTCCTGCCCCAGCCAACCTAGCTTAGGCATATGCTAAAGCTGTCACTATAAACACTCAACTAGGGCAGACAGCGACAGGTTCACTAAACCATACGGACCCCGTAGCAATGCCAAACCAAGTACCCATGATCAACCAAGACTTAGCCAATCACACCCCTGTAATGAATCCTATCTCGGCCCCTGCTGCAACAAAAGCATTAGTGGTCCACCCAGGAAATCCTATAGTAGAATTACCCCCAACTCAAATGCCTTTTCTCCAATATGTTGAAGCATCTAAAGCAAGAGATGATAGAGATGATATCAGCGATTTGGAAGAACAGATGAAAAAGCTCACTGTAGAAGTTACTCACCTGAGAAATCAAAATGCTTATTTGCAGCAAAGAAATCAGAATTAGAGTCAATATCAGAACCAAAATCAATATCAGAATCAAAAAATTTAGTGACAGAATCAGACCTGGAATACTAGGCCTAACAATGGTGGAGTTCCATCACCTTTGGAGAACCAAAATGATGATAACCGTCCGCCTGGCCAACTGATGTTGGTCAAAGCAGCGTTGTCTTCATGGTGTAGACTACACAATACAAATGCTCATTCTGAGTTGGATTGTTCAGAATTCCAAATAGCATCCAGTATCCATCAGATAGAGATTCAAAATGCGGAAGCACAAGAAAATCCTCCAATGGGGTACGAACTTGTCCCTTCTCAGAGGTATGACACTGCTCTTGTACTTGATAGTTATACATTTCCTTTCCAAGATGATAATCATCTTGAGGAAGAGGTGTGCGAGGAAGTACATGCTTATCAACAATATAATAAGACTCCATAAAACTTGAGAAGTAGTAAGCCCAAGGGTCCTTTCACCACTTCAATCCCTCCAAATAAATACCAAATCCTGCTGGACCCAAAGGCCTCTAACAACCCTAAGCCTCCTAAAGAAACACCTCAGTCATTGCATCAAGGAGCTACAGCTCAAAGTTCCCAAAGGTTTGAAATAGCAAAGATGGGACAATATGTTGTAGATGAGCTCAAGAAGATGAAAGCTAGTTTGTCTGTCTTTGAATTACTGAAAGTGCCAGAAATTAGGATGGCTTTCTTTCAGGACATGGGAGCAAGTACTAAGATAGATTCTTCCCAAAAGGAAACTCCACCAAAGGACAATTCAAATAAAGGAAAAGATAGATTCCATGTGACAGATGCTAAACAAGAGGTCACATTATACAGGGATAAAAGGGAAAGTCCTCCTTTTCTTTTGACGCTCAGAATATTCAGGAAGAACCTTCATAATTATTTAGTGGACCCACGATCCTCTACCAACGTGATGCCTTTATTAGTATGCAAAGCATTAGGTCTCACTCCAGCAAAATCCTCCAGGAAAGTCATGCAGCTAGACAAGACTGAAGTAAACATGATGGGTGAATTAAACAGAATACATATGCAATTAGCTTCTAACCCTAGGGTGCAACAATACATAGGCATTCAAGTAGTTGATATTCTGGATCAATATGGCATGCTTTTAAGTAGAGATTGGTCTAGGACTTTGAATGGCTATATGGCGACGAACTTTTCTCACATGTGGCTACCATGGAAGGGATTGGCAAATTAGATCCATATTGAAAGAGAGTCGAAGATGAAGCACATGATCACATAATACAATCAAACCAATGAGATTCTATTTTCATAAGTGGATTTGGGGGTTTATCTTCCCCATGTTGATCAGGCAGAAGAGATACTTATGTTGAATTACAGTGAGTTTTCTGATCTGCCATGCACAAAATATCAAGAGACCACTGAAGCATGTGTGTAGACAGTCCCAGAGTCCTCTAATGATGATGATGAGCTAGGCATATTCAAAGGATTCAGGGACTTTGTAGCTAGATTCATGAGCGATCAACTAGCCATTGGAAAGCAAGTACAGATGGAGGAATTGCTACTGCCAAATTGGTGTCGTATTCACGATGCATCTCATTCTAAGTTCACATGCTTGCTTTCCAAGAGGTAGTAGGACAAGTGCAGAAACATTTAAAGATTCCCATAACCTCAAAAGGAGATTAGGCTGTTACGAAGAAGGCTAATCCAAAAACTCAAGTAGGCGAAAAACTACAAACAAAATAGAATAACAACAATGATGACTTTCACCTTTAGACATTAAGATTTGATGGATCTAGGTGCAGGCAAGGATCTGAATAATGTGATAGAGTATGAAGCTTTGGTGCAGGGATTATTGATGGCTCTTTAGAAAAAGGTTAAGGTTATTCAGGTATTTGGTGATTCAGAATTGGTTGTCAAACAAGTAAGAAGGCAATACTCTTGCAAAGACAAGGGGTTAAACCAATATCAGAATCGTGTATGGGATTTAATTGAGTGCTTTGAAGGCTTTAATATTCAGCTGATCCCATGAAGACAGAATCATGTTGCAGATGCCTTAGCTCAGACGGCTAGCTCACTGGAACCAACGTCTATGTCAGGCCTGAAGAAGTTCACCGTAGAGTTTGTTTCGACTCCTTCAGTACCTAATAACATCACAAATTTTTAGGTCTTTGAGGATGAAAAACACATAATCGACTTCCTTACTTCATCAGATGTTTTTGCTGCCCAGATAATAGATGAAGAAGAGATGGAACCTGCTAAAATGGACTTAGAAGGGATTCTCAACTTGAAGATGAACACTATTCGCTGAGGGATGGTGGAGTTGGAGTGATTGTTTGATTCAGATAAACTCAGAATTCAGAAGAAACAAGGAAAGTCCCCTAGTGCACAATGCAAACCTTACAACTTGGGAACTTCTCAAGATGTTAAGAATGTGTTCATCAGAAAAGCTAGCACAAAGGAAGAAAGGACATGTATTATTCATGTGTTAAGGGATTATCATGAAGTCAAAGCATGGAGTTACGAAGATCTCAAGACGTATGATACTTCAATCATAACTCACATGATACCTCTCAAGCCAAGGGAAAAACCATTCAGGCAAAGGCAACGACCAATGAACGCTTTGTTGGAACCACTGATTTACAAGGAAGTACAAAAATTGTTGTCTACCAGAATTATATTTCATGTTAGGCATTCCACCTGGGTGGTGAATTTGTTGCCGGTGCAAAAGAAAAATAGGGAAATCAAGCTGTGTTTCAACTTTAGAAATCTGAATAGGGCCTCGGAGAAGGATAACTATCCACTGCCATCATTGGATGAAGTGTTATAGATAGTTAATGATTCTCAAATGATGTCCTTTCTAGATGGTTATTCAAGTTATAATCAGGTAATGGTGGAATACGAGGATAGATTAAAGACGTCCTTCACCTGCAAGTGGGGAATTTATGCATACCATCGGATGCCTTTCAAGTTAATTAATTTAGGGTCCACGTTCCAACACACAATGGACATAGATTTCAAGGGGCTAGTCAGGAAATGTATTATCATTTATATGGATGATCTCACTATGTTTTCGAAAAGAAGAGAAGATCATGTGGCAGACCTGAGAAAGATCCTGCAGCGATGTAAAGATTATGGAATCTCGCCCAATCCTAAAAAGTGAATTTTTGGGGTGACTAAAGGGAAGTTGTTGAGACACATAATTTCTGAGCAAGGTATATTGATTGATCCTGACCGAGTCCAAGAAATCCTCAAGATACCACCCCCAGCTAGCAAGGAGGAGTTGAAATCATACTTCGGTAAGATTAATTTTGTTCGCAAGTTCATCACTAGGTTCGCTGAAATTGTTCATCTGCTAAATGCCACATTGAAGCAAGATGCAAAGATAGAGTGGACTCCAGAGGCTAAGGCTTCTTTCACAAAAATCAAATAGGCTATAGCTAACACCTCATTGCTAGTGAGTCACTATTACACGTTGTCATTCTGCATTTATTCCTTTGCCTTAGAGCATACTTGTGCAGCGATGTTGACATAGAAGAGGGGTGTTGATGATGAAAGACATATTTCTTTTATGAGCACCCCATTGAAAGATGCAGAAATGAGGTATCCAAATATGGAGAAGCAAGCATACACCTTGGTCAAGGCAGTGAAAAAGTTTCATTACATTTTGACAAGCCAGGTGATTGCCATAGTACCAGATGCAGCAGTCAAAGCATTGTTAATGTAGAGTGACCTAGGTGAATGAAGAGGAAAATGGGTCACCATTCTACAAGAATTTGACTAGAAATATAGCCCATGAAGTTGGTACAAGGACAAGCATTGACAAAAACAATGGCAGAAGTTGGTCCCAGCTTAGTTTCTCAGCAATATATGTTAGAAGATATTTCTAAAGATGAGTGGTATGGAGACATTGTATTCTAGCTCCTCAATCAGTGTTACCCACATCAACTAAACTCAATCCAGAGGAGAGCACTCAGATTAAAAAGCAACAGTTTTATGATTAAGGGATCATTGTTGTACAAGAAAAATCACGAGGGGATCTATCTGAGGTGCTTAGATAAAACAGAGGTAGCACAAGTTCTGACAAGTTTTCATGAGAAGTTTGGAATAGGTCATGGCTCGGCCCTATCAACTGCCAACTAGATTCTTCAGGTAGGGTATTACTAGCCCACTTTGTTCAAAGATGCTCATTCACATGTAAGGACTTGTCACACATGTCAGACGGCTGCAACAAGAGAACGAAACGCTACTATGCCTCTACAGCCAGTCCTGGGGGTATGACCATTTGCATAGTGGGGGCTCAACTTTATTGGTATGATCAACCCTCATTCCTCTGCAAGCCATAGGTACATTCTAACCGCTACTGATTACTGTACTCGTTGGTCTAAACCTATAGCATGCAAACAATGTGATGGTGATTGATTGTCATTGATGTCAAAAAGGTGTTTGGTCTTCATATGAAAAGATGTCATATTTCAGGATGTCTTCAAGGGCTAATAAGCATCATGTGTGAGAACAAGATGTGTAATGTTGAAATCAGGTGATGTCATCATGTACTATGTGAAAATGTCAAAGGTTGGACAAGAGGATCTATGTTGAATCAAGTTAGTGTTAGTATTGGTGGGTTATTGATCAAGATACTTGTCAGTTGATTTGTTATTGCTTCATATGCTTCATTGTTCAGGAGATGGTTGATCAGGTATTCATCATGAACTTCATATGGTTGAGGTAAATTCAAATGTGGTCTTCAATCAGGTTCATTTTGGATGTCATCATCATAAATTCTTGTAGGGTTGTTTATAGTTGGTGTTACAGTGTATGTTTCAATGGATCTTAGGATGTGCTCATCATAATACATTAAGCATTTCAAGATATGCCTCAAGACTAGGTTGTTAGTGATATATTGTTGTTGATGTACCTCAAGATTGTTACAGGTTGTTTGGTTCATGTTTGCCACAAATAGAGATGATTTCTTGATCTTTCTTCATGATATGCCCTCATGCTATATTACCCTTGGTATGACAAAGTTCACATGCTTCAGTAATGCAAGAGCAATGCAGATCAGGTATTTATGTTGGAGGGTTCACTTTGTGTGTGGTACTTGATCAGGACTTTATTGTTTATCATCATGTTTATGAGAGGGCTTGTTTGATTAGTTTGATCACATCAATTGTTGATGCTCCTATAAGAAGGTTTCGTATCTGTCTAATATATGTTGTTAAAGTGTTGTGACATTCAGATAGAGGATGATAGGTGCAGATTGTTCACTCATACTCAAGGTTACATTGTAATGTTGTTTACATGATATAACATCAATGCTTCTACATTATCAAATTATGATCAGATTGAAGATTGTTATGATTACAATGTTGATTGACAGTGACAGTACTATTGTGATATTCTTAAGTTTGAAATAACAGTGAGCTAAATTGATGTTATTATATCATTTGCATTACAAGATAATTTGGTCTCAAGGTCTTTAAAAAGGTATCTAGAATTCTAAATGCAAAATTTTATTCTAACCATCATGCTTTTTGTTTTGTTTGTGAAGTGACCTATGATCATAAGTTAATTTTACTTAACATCACCAGTTGAAGTATGCCTTAATCATGTCAATGACCATCCCTATCATTGCTCAACTGATTGCATCAGTCTCCATCATTTGTGGATAGGCAGCAAAAGTGATCAAAGGCTTATATTCAAGTTTAAATGGGTGCGAATTTGAAAATCTATGGTCTTCATTCAAATGTAAACCTCGACACCCTTGTATATAACATTTGACGATCTTCTAAACGTCACTGCAGATAAAGTTGTTGGAGACTGCAGTTGATAGAAGCTATTTTTAGTATTTCTAAAAAGAAAGTTGTTGGTTTTTTTTAAAGCATCTTTTTAAGATGATTTTATTCTATGTTAAATCTTCCTCGTGGCATTTGAAGGAGAATGTTATAAGATTTATAACTTCAGAAGATAAGCTTTAAAAAGATAACTTTAGTATCTGTGAAAAAGGCAGATTTTGTGGAGTCTTTCTATTTTTACACTCGTGGCAGAGAGATCAATAAGGAAAGTTTTTTTAAGGAAAGAGATTTTTATTGATCTTTTTATGAGAAGACTAAAATGTTTTTATTGGAATATTATTCTTTTTGAGAGGATATTTGTTATCTTCTTATCTACATGGAGGTCAGAGGAGAGATTTTTGTTAAGGAGATGAAGAGTATTAAAAATGAAAAGTCAAATATTATTTTGCAGGTGTAATATAAAAATGCAAAATGATTTAAAGATATTTTTGCAGAAATGAAGATTTGTTTTGTGGGAAGAAGTTGAAGGGTTTTGTGATTTGAAGAATATTGAAAGAGATTTTATTTATGAAGATATTTGTAAAGAAGAAAATTGAATTTTTTTTGAATGGGAATATGAAAAATTTTCATAACATTGTATATAAGTTTTTCTTTTCAGGAGAAAGTATTATTATTTTGCAGGAACATAAAGAAAATCATTGAAGAAGAAAAATTTTCAAGGAAGATGAGAATTGAAGAAGGTAACTTTGTTTTCAGAGAATGTGAAAAGGTTTTTCAAATTGTATATAATGGTTTTTCAGGTACATTGAAGGTGTGGGTGTTAATTGAAGACATCTTTGAGAAGATATAGATGATTTTTTATCATGTTTTTTGTAGATTAAACCTTGAAGACAATGATGGTGTATCAGGTGAAATTGTTATGCAGATATAATTAGGTGAATGAATTGTGAATTGATTGAACAAAGATAATGAGACTAGTATGCAGATTGGTGCAAATCAGATTGAAAAGCAATCATGTCTTGCACATTATTTTGATGAGGACAATTGAATAGGTCAATGAGGCTTGTGGTTAGTGAGACCTTCCTATGCCAGTGAGGCTTATGGTCAGATAGACCTTTGTATGTGCCAGTGAGGCATCTTGTAAAGCTAGTGAAGCTTCTTTGGTCAGTGAGACCTTCATGTAACCAATGAGGTTTTTAATAAGCCAGTGAGGCAACTTTGAGTGGTTTTTCTACCCCGAGAGGGTTTTCCACTCCTAAAATTTCTGTGTCATAATTTATCTCTATGTGTGCATATTTGTGTTTTTTCTTATAAGTTCTTGGTTCACATATTTCACTATCAATCTTGTGCATATGATCTCAACAAATCATTAATGTCTTCCTTTCTATTTGTCTTGTAAGATAAAGTTTGCAAAAAGTTAAGAATTTACACAACACTGATTTACCCCCCCTCTCAGTGTTGATTGTACTCCTACACAATGTACCACAGAGGTAGTAATTGAATTTGTTGAAAAGTATATCATCACCAGGTTTGGCTATCCTTTTCCCTTGGTATGTGATAATGGCCTTGCCTTTTCTTCGCTACATTTTTCTAATTGGGCATTTGACTATGGGATTATTCTAAAATTTTCATCTAACTACTATCCTCAAGGGAACATAGTGGCTGAATCAACGAACAAAAACTTGCTTGAGGTCATCAAGAAATTGCTGGACAAAAATCCTAGAGACTGGCACACTCAACTTAGGCTCGCTTTATGGGCTGATAGGATCAGACACAAGGCTGCATTGGGAATGTCACCTTATCACTTAGTTTATGGTACTGAGCCTATCTTTCCCATCTATTTGAGGATTCCTGTACTACAATTCATGCAAGACTACCTTGAACCAAATGACCAGTTGTCATCTTGTTTAGCCCAATTGCTGCACCTAGAAGAAAAATGCGATGCTACCATAGAAAACTTTGTCAAACATCAAGGTGTTGTGAAATGATGGTTCAACAAAAGGGCCAAAGTTAAAGCCTTTCGCATTTTTGACTTAGTACTATACTGGGACAAAGCCCACGAGAAGAAAGGTGAACATGGTAAGTTCGACTAGGCCCCTATCAGATCTATGAGATTCTTGGTGACAACACGTATCGACTGAAGAGCCTTACTAGTGAGGAGCTCCCATTGCCTGTCAATGGGTAGTTTCTGAAGCACTACTTCTAGGCCTAGGAGGCATCTGTGCCTTCTTTTAGTGTACATAGTTAGGTTGCTTGTTTGCTTTCGGTTAGGATAGGTTGTTGTTAGATTAGTTTTTACTTTCTATAGTTGTTAGGTGTTTTCGTTTAGTTTAGTTGTTCTTTCCTGCTTTTCTTTTACCTGTTGCGCTTGCTTTGTTGGGGGTTCTTTGTTTCCTAAATGTGGCGGCAGTCGTGTAGACCTTCAGGTGGTCCTTTGATGGGTAAGTAATTTGGAATATTTTTTTGAGAAGCCAAAGTTTTTGCTGAGGTCCTATTGTGGGTTCCACTATTACACCAGGGGGTATGATGTCTGTTCAAGGGAAATGAATCATTAGTCAGTGTGCCTGAAGTATTTTCTAACTATATATCTTTTATACTCTTAAGTAATCCTAAAGTACCTAAGTTAGTCTTGGTGATCTTGCATTAAGTGAAAAATCTAAGGTCCACCTTTGCCGCCATTGAGAGTCCACACCCAACTAGCTAAGTTATCAACGTAACTAGTGCTGTCAAAAGCATGTGTTAAATGGTAGTGGTACTATATTGTACTCTATCAAATTTGAGCTTAAGGGAAATATCAAGAAATTATGAAAAGAAAAGAAAGGAAAAAGAATCAAATCACACATTATAACTCAGTTAGATGGACAATCAAGTAAACTCTATCAAGGATATGGACGCCTGACTGACAGTAGGCTCTTCTTGAGTGGAATTCTGAGACAAACCCACCAGGGCTATAGATGCTCACTGGCAGTAGGGCAATGTCCAGATAGTTCATGAGGTGTGTACTAATCACGTAACTTAATGCAAAGGATCTGGGATGAGCTTGGTTGCTTAAGGATGGGAATTAATGCAATTGCACACACTTAGGTTTTTAGGATATGGATGGTTGCACATGGTTATTGAGTTCTGCTTCTTTGATAGGGTATCATGGTTTCTTGTTTAATATGTGGGAAACGCAAAGGTTCTAGGTTTGAAACTAAAGTTTATCTCTGAAATGCTCCGGAGCATTTTCCCAGCAGAGTCGCCATTTGTTGTGCCTTGCACACATGCCCCATTTCGCCAATGGGGACCCCCTCTTCCAAATTTTGGCTTAGAGTGTCATGTCAATTGGGCAATTCCTAAGGTCTTCACTACATGTACCAAAAACTCCATCAGATGACCAAAGTTGCATTCTTCATGAAATGGAGTGCATAATGAGTTGCTAGATTTCCCTAAGGATCAAGTCAGGTCATCATCTCACCAAAAATCACGTCAAAATTGCCCTTTGCACTAAAAATCACCCTAGCAGACTTCTACACTAAAAGCTCCATTCACTGACCTCAACGCTAAAATTGAACCCAACAGACTCAGTGCTGAGATCACAGATCACTGACTTAGCTCTATAAAGTCGATCTTCCGACTAGGTCCATCGTCTCTGAATCTCATGCTAAGTCCAAAGATGTCAAAACCCACGCAAAATGCTACCTCACGCCAAGAATCGTCGCTACCAACTAGGTCGGTAAGACTCCAAAGCCGCGCTAGGTCGATGATGTCACTATTTCGCGCAAACCCTAAAGTAACTCGGCAGTGCTCCAAGAAACTCTGTCATACCTCCTACATTAATGGAAACCAAATAGGCAGAATAAAAGTGGTTTGTAGTCCGCATCTGAGCTCATTTGCACCATGAAGATTAATTGAAGAGCTCTGCATCTAGACTGAGAAGCGGATTAACAATAAATCACTGCTGCATTCGAGGGATAAAGATAGCACGACTTGCATATTTTCACCATTTCCCACCTCTATAACTAGGTAGGCGCCTATTCCAAGCGTAGGGTTTCATTTCTAGAACTAGGGTTTTCTGTTGAATTTGAAAATGTGTTGCAATGAAGGGTTCTTTATATCGATTTAAGTTCAATTTCCAAAAGTTCACCAGTTTGCTTGAAATGAATTACCAATCTTAAGGTTGAAACCATGTGAATGAGAATATCCTGTTTGGAGACTCTTCATTCAAGAAACCCTAGTGTACAAAAATCAGGCAGCATGACTTAGAATTCAAACTTTAGAACCTCATTTACGCCAACGCTGGAATTTGTTCAAAACCCTTAGCGAATTCCATGATTGAATTCTTGGTGCGAGAAACATTAGTGACAGACTTGAAATAACCATGCGAAATCATAATTTAGTCAGACCTTGTTTAAATCCTTGATAAATCTATTTAGGTTTCTATGCGCCAAAAACTAAGCCTTTTGACTTGGCGCTAAAAGTGCATCCGACTGACTCAAGATGTAACCCCAAAACAAATTAGTCAATCAAAACAACCCAAAAGCTCCACCAGATACGAAGAGTTATTTTGCACCAAAATAAGGTCCATCTGACTTGCGCCATATAACATCGTCACCGACTTTTTCGGTTGGACCCAAAACTCGTGCCAAGTCTGACAAGCTCCAAAGTTGCGTAGAAGAACAATAAGAACCCTAGCACCAAAATCTATCTTAATAGACTTGCACCAAAAACTCAACTGACCGACATAGTCAGCCACATCGAAAACTCGCGCCTGATCGGACATCGTCAAAACTTGCGCCAAATGTTATGAAAGTCCTTGCACCATTATGCCTCTTCATTGACTAGGTCGGATGACCTCTGATTTACCGTAGGGTCAATCAACCATCAATTTAGCGCTTTACACCCTAAATGGTCAAATGGACCTCAAATCCGCGCTAGGTCGAACCTAGCTCATTTCAGCAATTTCTACCAAGAAGGTCTGAGTCCTCCAAAAACTACACAAAATGCTTTTAATGATGCTTTTCTTTAATTTTTCCAAGTCAGAATGATCATTTAAGGTAAAATAGATGTTAAAAAAGTAATTTTATCATGTTTTACATGTTTTCATTTAAAATTTCAAAGTATTTATTGCATGGTTAGTTGGTTTTAAATGTTGTCTTCTTTACTTATGCCATGTAATAGGTAATGTAAATTGTTTAAATCTGTAAGTGTTCTACTTATGTATTTGAATTCCAAGGACTTGATAGTAATTGCATACTAGGAGAATCTTGACTTAGTAACTTAAGATGGATAACTAGTGGCTCACTCCAATTAGACTTAGGAGTCAAACTATCAAGGCAAACATGAATTATGAGGTCTGGTCATGCAGGTTAAATGACCACCTGAGCACAAAAACATGAAGTACGAGTTTAAAGGAATTCCTCACAATTCAAGAATATCCTCCGCATGGCCCAACATAGGAGACACAGACCTAGGTCATATTGACCTAGAAGATTTTAGACTTAGAGTATTTGGGCCTAACTCTACACCCTTGGCTAGAAAGATCAGAGATAATGGGATTGCAGAGGCTGCTACAGTCCCTACTTCAGTACAATACCCTGAATTGATAGTAACTTGTGCATAAAGATATGATCCTTTAACTAGGGCTATTCAGACCATCAGTGGGGATGTCTTGGTAGACTTGAGTCCACCCTCTTTAGGAAAGATCTTTGGCATTCCAATGCATCCTGTATTATCTATACCAGACATTAAAGATGCGGCAGAAACTTATAAGAAAGGTATTGATAAGTATAAAAAAACAAATTAATGATGGTAGGATGAAGCACAAGAGATCTACAATCATCAAGCTTCCCCATACACTTTACATAAGTGATTTTCACAATAAGATTGGAGATCTTGTTACTTTTTTGAGTAGAATATATGGATTGCCCTCTGCATCAACCTTTGAGGGATGGATGTTTACACTGATTGAGGAAATTATTCATGGAACAATGAAACTACATTGGGCTCAAATTTTGAGTGATAACATGCATGAAGCTTTCACCAACTTCAATGATAAGATGACTTTCAGGTGGACATCTTATGTAGTCTATGCCTAAGCAAGGAGAACTAAATAACCAGGGCTATCAAAGTTGGGAGTTGTGAGCGATAGGCAATTGAAAGTGTATGAGTGTTATACTCAACTTGCCATATCTCAGTCGTTGATTCACTTCAAGAGGGTAAATGATGCATTTACCATGTATATTACAAGGCTACTCCAAGGAGCCACCTCCCTAAGAATCTATCCCGAGGCCATGAATGTTGTAAGCCAATTTGGGAGATGGTATATCCAGTTCGAGAAGTTCACCTACATAAGGGTACAAGGATTCATGGGAGCACCTTATAGACTACCAAGATATTTGATAGATAAGGTAGTGCTACTGGAATTGACAAAGCAACTAATTGCCTGTGCAGAGAAATTAAAACAATTGCAGAGAATAAATGTAAAGTTTCTCCTGCTGCTAGGCAAAGGACAGTTTGCATGTGTTTCATTAGGAGCAGTTGAAGCCTCTGACAAAGAACTACAACTTCTCAATTTTCACTTGTATGTCAGGAGGAATCATTTTGACCCTTATGGTGTGATGGAGAAATATGTTAGCAAGAGATTGTTCCACAAGATACATCTAGAAGACTTATGGGCAGACTGTGTAGATAATTATGAGGTACTCAAAAGGATTTATTCAAGAATGTCTCTAGATTTCATCAAAAGATTCCATGTTATAGATGTACCAAATCAGTTGATAGATGATGATAATGTGGTGGACAAAGGACCTTGGGAAAACCAATATCAACACCCAATACCCCTTCCAAACCAGGCAAATGCTAAATAAAGCTCATTAGATGAGATCATGAAAGAACCTATGAGGCTGAGTAAAATATGGGTCAGAACCTAAATTGCAGCAATGACTCAAAATGGGGTACAATTAACCTATACAGAGTTGGAACCAAAAAAGGAATCATATGGTGAGGAAGACCAACTGGTAGAGGTGCCATATGTTGAGGAGCAAGTTCAAGAGACTTCTAAAGAGATAGATAGTGAAGAACACAACCCATTGGTTGAAAGGGTAAAAGGAAAGATAATTGTTCTAAAGACTCATCCAAAGAGTTCACCTTTAGCTAAGAGGACAAGGGCTGGACAGAAGAAATCTATGCCAAGTGGACCAGGTGAGGGTTCTAAAACCAAAAGGCCAAGGACCAAAGCAATAGGGATTTCAATCACTACTCCTTCTACTACCCCCACTACTTCTATTGCCCATGACACCTCATCTGCCCTGGTTCAAACTGATACTGCAACTGCCTCATGCCCATTGGCACCAGATTCAAGACTTTCCACTTCACTTGTCTCAGTTCTTGCCCCTTCACTACCATTCATTGCCACTACCTCCTTGCCTCACATTTCCTCTATCTCTCTCTCTGCTTCGTTCAATTTACTGCCTCTCTCTACCATTCTTTCATCTCCCTCTTCACTTCCTTCCTCATCCATCCTTTCACCTGTTGCCATTCCTCCTTCATTAGGTTTTGGATCATTCACTAATCCAACCCATGTGAGTCTTCCTTCACTACCCAGTCATTCATTATCAATGCTTCCCAGTCCTTTAATTCATTCAGTCCAAGATTCTACCCACTTGGCTGTACCCCAATTGCCCAGAATTGAGAAGGTTTGTGCAGAGCTAGAACTTCAAGAACAAGGGGTTGAAAAAGATGCATCTAAAGAATCCCTCTTCGAGATTATGATCATTGAAATAGTTGAAATATCTGATAGTCCCATTGACAAAGGCACTAGAGATACCATGAGAACCGCTCAGCATGAGATATTGGAAAATCTACATGATACTAAGCAAAAGAGAGATGGAGAAGAAGACAATGACAAAGAGTTTGAAAGAGAGATGGAAATTCTTGATGGTCCCCCAGCAAGAGAAGGCATTCATCCTAATGTTCCTGGAGACTCCTCTTCAACAGTGCCAGACTGGCTACAAAACCGGCTCGGAGCTAAGGAGCCACAAGTGCAAATGATGAAACTAGATTTGGATACAATCTTAGCCAGAGTGGAAAGGCTAAAGAAATAGAAGAAGGCTAAGATACAATCTCGGTTATACAAGAATGCCTTTGGGTCAAGAATTGCTGAGGTGGATGTCCCACCAACCAATATGAATAAAGATCAAATCAGAGCTGAAGATTATACTGTCACAACTGTTGACTTGGGACCGGCTTCTAGGGGACAAAAAATTGATGAATTTAAAGGTACGTTCTCCTCCATTCTTGAGCATTTGGATAAAGATGAGCTCACAAAGCAAGAATTGAAACAACAGAATGAAGAACTGAAGGCTTGCATCTAATTTTTAATGAGGCCATTGAATTCAAAAGGAGAACCAAAATTGACTCTGGCCCTACTGTCAAAAGATGAGTTAGCCAAATTCGATGATATTAAAACAAATGTTGCTGGTATGCAAGAATGGTTTGACAAAGTATACAATGATGGTTGCGAAGCAATCGCCTTTGCAGTCAAGCTACATCAGAAATTCTGACTATTGAGGGAAGGATGGGTGGAATTGCATGAAGAATATGAGCCCTATGAAGAATATTATTCTTACATGTTCCCAAGAGTGCAGGCAATAAGGGAGTTGCCTGATGAAACCTTGTTATTAGAAAATATTCTTACAGCAGAGAAGTTGTATAAATCTGGGGTATGGTATCTGCAAATGAAAATGAAGAAGGAAGTCTTTGACAAGATTAAAGAGTTGTATAAAGAAGAAAATACTCAACTTCTTTCTGTTATTTATGAAATAAATGATACTTTGAGAGAGTGTTTAGATCCTAGTTTTGATGATCTCACTCCACTTGATGAGCAACGTTCCAAGGATAGATTGCATCAATCTATTCATGGGCAATCTCCATTAAGTATAGTGGGAAAATTGGAAAAGGTCAGTGGTCTTTAGGCTTCCTTCGTCACATTTCAAAAAAGTGGAAGATCAATGGAAGATGTATATATTCAGTATTATCGGGAGCTAGAAAACCTCATATTCAGATCAGAATACATCAAAGATCCAGAGCCCGTAGATATAAATCTAGCACTGGCAGCTTGGGTAGCCTACGTCAACAAAAAAGTTGAAGAAGACAAAATAGATTTAGAAGAAAATGAATAAAGTGATAAATTATTTGAAATTGAAAATGTAAATCTCGTCACTTGTAAAAATGTTATATTTAGAAGGTCATATGACGCTCTTTTGTCTTTATTATGCTTTGAAAAGTGACTTTTCCATATATATAGCTTAATGGGTACTTAATTTGTCTAAGTTAAATGTATCTAGAGGTTTTTTTCGTCCTCTTCTTACAGGATAAATTGTAATCCAGGAATGCAAAATATTGTTATAAATGTATTTAATGTTGACAAATCTGGACCATTGGTGTTGAGTCAATCTCTACCGTACATTCAAAAACTTAGTATGGTGCCTCTCCTATATAAAGGGCCATCATTCTCTCATTGTAAGATAGTCTTGATGCTGAATTGTTGACACTCTACTGAATTTTTGATTAATGCAAAGCAAGTTACTGTAGGTTTTCTACGAATTTGTCTCTTGTATTGTCAATTTGGTTTCATGGTTCACATCTTGATCTTCATTAGTTAAATTGTGCTTTGCAATGTTATCGATTTGTTAAAGGTATCTGATGAGCATTCAAGTCCATAATATTAGTTGCTTGTTGATTGTAAGTAGCTGTGCATAGTTAGCCTGGGCTGTTAAATTGAGCTAAGTTTGATTACATTACAGTAGTTAAATCATGCCCATACTTAGGTATTTAATGAATGTATGTAGTTTGAAAATCTGGGGAATCCATAGAAGCTAGAACTATTTTTTGCAGCACTATAGCAAAGTTTGTAGCTTGGTAAAACAAAAAATTGGTTTAATTTTTGAATGTTTGTCTACCTACAACAATCTTTACACTGTGAATGTCACTTAGGATCTTTCTAAACCCTACTTCCTTTTGCATTTTCTTACTTATCAAATGTTAGAATTAGATTTCAACAGCAATTTACACAAAGATATCAGCTGAAAAGTTATAAGGGTTTGCATGTATTGTTGTCCTAACCTGTCAAATCTGTCACATTGCATGTAAGACCCCTTGTAGGAACAACTAGTACATCCAACTGAGTCATTCCAAGCGACCTAAGACCTAGCTGTATTATCCTTGGAGTAGTCTTGTTGATGGTTGTTTTGATGCAATCATAACAATTAGTTAAAATTCACATATAATGAACCAAAACTGACTTGAAAGATATGAAGGAATCGGTTAAGATTCACTTAATCCCAAGTTTAATATGGTCAGGTCTTGACCTGTTGGGCAAATTCAGTTGGTCAATGTGAAGCTCTAATGTTCAAGGGGGCTTACGTAATTTAAGGTTTCTTGTTGGTTAACTCGACTCAAACTATGCAAAGAGATCATGAAATATGGGTGTGTTTGTTCATTCTTTGCATAAAAGTGTTACTGTGTTGCAAAGCTTTTAATGGTTTTCTTGAATTATTGCAGCTTTCTTCTTTATACATTTATGAAAACTTGTCTACTTTCAACTCTATTGTTCATGCTTCTTCAAATATGAGACAAATTTCCTTCAAATTTATACGTTTTCAGCTAAGTATTTCAGATGGGTTGGAAAAAGTTAGAAAGATCTAATCTATACTTCATTCATTCTACCAAAGGATCTAATTGTTCTATTATGCACTTTATAAATAATACATCAATTTGATCAAATCCACAGATAAAACCCTAAATGTATATTCTAAGCATTTTCACAAACATACACCTAAGATTGCAAGCTCTAAGAGAAATGTTTTAAACACAAAGAAGAGCAGGAAAACACTCAGAAGATAGATGTAGAATTCCAGGTTCAATTGTATTAGAAACAGGAAGTCATATATGATTTACAATGTCAGAATGACTCTTAGCTTCATTGATCAAACTACAGAAAACTTACAAGCTTTACAGATACAGTCAGGAAGCCAGATGTTCCAAGCATTCCTTATTGCAGATAACAGGCGACCTCCTCTAAACTAAACTATGCTCAGAAAGAATTTACAATTCTGGCAAAATGCTAAAATCCCTGTGTGTAAAAATTTTACAATGTATCAAGGCACCATATATAGACTTTCTGATTGTCCTTAATACAGCCCAAAAAACCCTAGTTTAAACCCTGGTTCAAACCCCTGGTTACAACAATAAATGCAGGTGAACCAGTTTCCCAAAATACCTCTGAGCAGAGTCAAATCTGGGTGAAATATTACCCTTCTGGAAACCCTAGTAGCTCAATATTAACTTCTGTTGTCTATCGTGATGTCTTTAGCTGCATTTTGTCCTCATCACTGAATGGCCTTTGACTTCCTCACCCTTCATCCTTATCTTCCTCTGCTCCTAAGATCAGATTTCCTCCTCTTTCTGTGATGTCACCATCATCAAGATTTAGCCACCTTCCTCAACTATAAACCTGTGAAAATGAATAAGCAATAAGTATCATTTCTTTTGATAAACAACAGGAAATTTAAAACATCTGATGAACCAAGGCATGACTGCAAAATATGGAAATCAGGCCCAAAAATGCCCCAAAAATGCATTCAAAATGCACGGGTCAACCATCGCTGACCGAAAAACGCTATCGGGCTCAAAAAATGATCTCAAATTCTATTGCTTTGCCCCTTTTCCTGCCCATCAGCGTGATAAACACTATCGGCGAGTCCAAAAATCGATTGGCCGATATCCATTGTTTGGCCGATGTCTCATATCGGCGTGAGTTGAACACCAAAATAGCCCTAGCGGCTTGCTTTTCCTTCCTATCGGCATGACATCGCCCATCGGCGAGTCCAAAAATGACTGGCCGATGCACATTGTTTGGCCGATACCCTTTACATTCCCTTCTACTTCTCCATCAACGTGAGACTCCTTATCGGCGAGTCTAAAAACCTCTCTACCGATCCCTTTGTTCTGGCCGAAATGGCATTAATGCCTAAGTCTTTTCGTTCATAGTTATCGACGTGATACCTCTTATCGGCGAGTGCTCAAAATATTTGGCCTATCGTTGTTTGTTATGCCGATAGCCATATCGGCTTGAGATGGTCCATCGGCGAAGGGCTTAACACTTATCTCCGATCACTGTTGTTTGGTCGATGCATCCCCTTGTATTTGGTTAAGTCTTTTCTTTCATTGGGCTGACCTCCTTCCATCGCTGCGGTCAAAACATTTCCCACCGATGGCCATCGTTTCACCGATCGCCCTTTATTTCCATCTATCGGCGTGACATTAAACCTCTCCCGCTGATCACCTTACTTCATCGATCGTATGTTATATTGGCGTAAGTCTTGCCGAAGCCTTCCCCTCTTCCTTTTGGCCCTGTCATCGATGTGAGTCTCCTCGTCGGCAAAAGCTTAGAATGTTACTCCGATTGTTATTGTCACGCCGATGGACGTTGTTTGTATACTATGCCTTGTTCATTTGTCTTGTATGTTCTGACCTGTCGAACATATAAATGTGAGATACAAAGTGGAACTTAAAACAATATTTAATTTTAACGTGAAATCCACCCTGAATGTATATTTCAAAATTTTAACCAGATGCAAACAAGGAAAAAGACATACAACTAACACTGTATGATGCAAAACCTGATTGTACATTTAACCAAAATGATCATAACTTGCAAAATATGGCAAATTTTAAGACGATTCAAAAAGCTACCCTAGCTCATTTTTCACAAGGAATCCAACCATATCATGCCCTGGTACTAAAAATGTATTTTTCTCTATTTCTAACAAAGTTTGCAATTTTAATCCTTTATTTCCCTTTACCACCAAGCAAAACGACACAAGCAAAAGCAAAAGCAACAGCCACAGCAGGGGTCCTCATTTTACTAAGGAGTAAAATGGGGCGTGTTGTGAACATCACAACAACTAGCAACCAAATAAAACAATTAAATTCAAAGCATTTAAGAAAACTAAATGAAATGAATCCATAACTTCCGACTATCTTTCTTGCAAATTACTATTCAGCTTGAGACTTAAGGTATTCAATAAGGGTGCATGAATTTTCATTTTCAGTTTAAGTATATGCACGTGATTAATTATCCTCATCTTGAAGATCAGTTGAACAAACTAGTGACTAACATTAGCCTACATAGTTGAGGATATTCCCTCATAGCCGACCGGATAGAGCCTTGCTGTCAGCGAGCGTTTATAGCCCCGGCAAGGTTATCGTTAAAATTCTCCTAAGTAGAGCCCCACTGCCAATGAGCGTCTATAGCCCCGGTAGAGTTACTTAGATGGCTTAATCTAGATTTTCAGTATAATCCACTTTATTATATTTTTATCTTCACTTTTACATTTTTATATTTTTTGATTTTTGAAAGAGATTTCACAAGATATAGCAATTTGTTACTTCAAGATGCAAGGAGTGAGCACTTGATGAAATTAAGCTGAGAATTGTAATGGTAGCAAGGGTGACCTCAGATTTTTCACCTAATATCTACACTAGTAGGTTCAACAAACCCAAGGATTTTAGGTGTGTCATCGTGAGAAACCTCCTTGAATTCTCAATCACATTTATTGAATACTAAATTTTAGAAGCTAAACAACTCTCTACATTCATGACAGTCACAACAAGTTATGCATAAATTGTTGCAAGTATGAGGTAAACCAGTGTTGTCATTGATGTCAACATACTCATATTACTTTGACAAGAAAGATTCAATGAGCAATGTGCTGAGGATATTGAGAAAATTAGCCTCAGTCAGGAACAGTAAAGAACAGTGATGAGAAGAAGGCAAATGTACTGTATAGGATGCAAACCGGAGGATGCGGATTAAAGGGTTTGTAGATATGAGTCTTGAGATGCTTCAGTTAAGATTTCAGAGGTCCGCATGAAGATCTGAAGGAGTTGTGGCTGTCGGTGTAGAACCGGTTCAGGCAAGTATTCAGAGGTGACAGAGGATCACAAAAAGGACCGGTGAGGTCCGAAACTGTATAATCCTAATCTGCGGATTAGAAGGAGTCTTTGGGATGTCCTTGTGATGTGCCATCTCAAGTTGTGTATGATTTGGAGGTCCGAAAGTACCTCTTACATTATGACAGTGGCGACAGACAGTGTTCTTGAAGTTCCGGATAAGGAGGATAAGAGATTTCAGTAAGTAAAGGAAATGCGGATGTACCTGGTCATTCAGGCAGGCTTGTGAAGGTTCTTGGATCATGTTGAGGTTGTGTTGTTGGTCCGCATTGATAGTAGAGCCCGAAATTGAAGATATTCTTCCGGATGAAGTTCTTGCTCTGTTTAGCCGACCGGATGAGTTGTTCATCCTGCGAATGTTCTTATGGTGGCCGACCGGATGTGTTATTCATCTTGCGGATATTCTTATGGTTGATTGCCGACTTAGATGATTGTTCCTAAGTCAATGTCTTGTATAAATAAAGGTTTGTGAGTTCATTGTGAAGTGTGATTTGCACGGATATAAGTGGAGTAGCGAAGAGAAGTGCAGAAGGCAGAGCAGATGTTTCTGGGCTTAAATGGAACTGATCCGGACATGGTAAAGATGTCATTCTCCAGTTCAAGACTGTGATTCTTATCACTTTGTAGACAGTGTGTCTCCTTGTAGGCAGTGGGCCTCTTTGTGAGCAGTGTGCTCGGGCAGTGAGCCCTAATTGGCAAGTGCCATTTTGTAATTCCTTATTCTTCTAACAGAGAATAATCTTTGGGTTGATCACCCTGTGGTTTTCTCCCTTAACCGGGTTTCCACGTCAAAATACTGTGTCATGTGTTTCTCATTTCATGATAATGTTTGTTTGTTTGATTCAATACTGCTTTGATTGATAAGAAGGTTCAAAAGAAGAAATAATTACGATAACTGATTCACCCCCCCCTCTCAGTTATCAACAATTGGTATCAAAGCTAGGTTCCTCTGAAAGAAGCTTAACCGCTTGAGGAGATCTAAGATGTCGTCATACAAAAAGGATAGTCCGAAGTTCAATGGAACCAATTTTACTCTCTGGAAGGGTCGCATGAAATGTCACCTGGAATGTATGGGAAAAGCATACTTGGCCATGGTTTCAAAACCATATGTACCTCCACAAGGTGGTCCGACAACTCTGAATGAAATCACAGAAGCTGAAAATAATCTGCGGACCAAGGAAGCTCTTCTAAGCGCATTGAATGACTCAGATCTCTCAAATGTTATTGACCTACCAACTGTATATGAGATCCTGACTAAACTGGAACTTCTGTATGAAAGAGATGAGTTTGTCAAAAGTGCAAGGTTGCAAAGTCTGAAAGGGAAATTCGAAAGATTGAAGATGAGAGATGATGAAAACATCACTACTTTTATGCCAAGAGTGAATGAACTAGTGTGTGGAATTAGAAATGCTGGTGGAACTCTAGATGAAAATGAGATCGTTTGCAAAATCCTTAGATCCCTTCCTGCTGCCTACAAAATCAAGGTTGCTGCAATTGATGAATTCAGAGCCCACACAACTGTCACAAGAGAACAATTGGCTGGCAAGCTAGCTGCATTTGAAATGACCGAGTTTGGAGATGATCTTCCCAAGACTGAATCTGCTTTCAAAGCCAGTGCCTATGTGAAAGGCAAACAGAGAATTGATCCGGGAGAAAACTCTTCAAGGAAGATGACATGGTATGATCAAGCAAGAAGAGACATGGAAGAAGAAGAAGCAGAAACAGCTCAACTTGAAGCCCTCATTGCAAAAAGACTACCAAGAGGATCCGGTAAGTATGAAGGAAAACTACCCTTTAAGTGCTTCAACTGCAATAAGATTGGTCATTTTGCTTCAAGATGTCCGAAAAGATCTACAAGGTCTAATACTAACAGACAAAGGTTTCAAAAGAATTGCTATTATGTTCATGAAGAAGATGACAATGAAGGAGTAACAGATGATGAATCAGAACTAGGAAGCAAATCCGGAAATGAGTGGGTGTTTATTGCCATCAAGGAAGAAGATTCAATACTCTCTGAATCTATCAATCACAAAGTTGTTGAAAAAGCTTTGGCTGCTCAAGTGGAAGAAAAGGATGATTGGGTTATTGACAGTGGATGTTCTCACCATATGACTGGTGACAAGAATAAGTTCTTGAATTTGGAAAGGTATGAAGGAGGAATGGTAAAGTTTGGTGACAATTCTGCTGGCAGAATTAGAGGCAGGGGAACTATTTCCTTTGATGGAAAGAGCAAAACAGGTAATGTACTATATGTTGAAGGATTGAAGCACAATCTTCTCAGTGTTGGTCAGTTAGTAGACAAAGGCTATGATCTTCGGTTTAAGAATGGAAAATGCAGAATCTTTACAAGCTCCAGAACTGAAATTGCATCCGGTACTCAGACAAAAGGTAATATCTTTCATCTAGTTGGTTCAAATAAAAGTTGTTTGTTTGTTCAAATTGATCAGAGTTGGTTATGGCATAGAAGAATGTGTCATGTAAATTTTGATAACATCATCAAGATAAGCAATACTCAGGCTGTAAGAGATCTTCCAAAATTGATGAAACCTACAAATAGTTTGTGCAAAGAATGTCAGCTAGGTAAACAAAGCAGAGTCTCTTTCAAAAGCAAAGATCAGTCTTCTACCAGATTGTTGGAATTAGTACATACTGATCTCTGTGTCCGACAAGAATCAAGAGTCTGCAAGGTGATAGATATTTCATGTTGTTAATTGATGATCATTCCCGGATGATGTGGGTTACCTTTCTAAAAGAAAAATCAGAAGCATTTGAGAAGTTCAAAATCTTCAAAGCTTTGGTGGAGAATCAAACCGGATTGAAACTAAAGTGTCTAAGGTCTGATAGAGGTGGTGAATTTACATCTGGAGAGTTCATTGATTATTGTGAGAAGCAGGGTATAAGGAGACAATTGTCTGCTCCTAGGACTCCACAGCAGAATGGAGTAGTTGAAAGAAAGAACCGGACCATCCAGGAAGCTGCTAGGACAATGATGTTGGAAGCAAATATTCCTCAGATGTTCTGGAAAGAAGCTATCAGCACTACAGTCTACACTCTAAATCGGGTTCAAATCAGAAACAATACCGGTAAGACCCCCTACGAACTCTGGTTTGGCATCACTCCCACTGTGAAATATTTCAGAGTATTTGGTAGCAAGTGTTATATCAAAAGAGATGAAGATCTAGGAAAGTTTGATGCTAGAAGTGATGAAGGAATTTTCTTGGGCTACTCCACTCAAAGCAAAGCATACCGGTGTTACAATAAGAGACTGAGGAAGATGATAGAAAGCACTAATGTGAAAGTTGATGAAGGAATTGAGAAGCCCTCAAGATTTTATGAATCCGATGAAGATGACCAAGACAGTGTTCAAGGAACTCAATCCTCTCCGGTAAGACAGAGTCAGCCTGATCCGATAAATCAGGAAGAAGAGATAGGCTTGAATGAGCCTGATCAAGAAACAGCAGTGCAGGATACTCCCAAAATTCCAAGGTATGTGACACTAAACCACTCTGAAGATCAGATCATAGGTGACAGAAGCAAAGGTGTGCAAACTAGAAGGAATATTGCTCAAAATCAGGATGAATGTTGTCTGATTTCAAAGATTGAACCTAAAACAGTAAATGAAGCCTGCAATGATGAAAACTGGACTAAAGCAATGAAAGATGAATTAATGCAAATTGAGAAAAATCATACTTGGGATCTTGTTCCCAGACCTAGAGACAAGAATGTGATTGGAACCAAATGGGTCTTCCGGAACAAATTAAATGAAGCTGGTAAAGTAATCAGAAACAAAGCTAGATTGGTCTGCAAAGGCTACTCCCAAATAGAAGGAATTGATTTTGAAGAGACCTTTGCTCCCGTGGCAAGAATTGAAGCAGTCAGATTATTTCTTGCATTTGCTGCCTTCAAAGACTTCAAGGTATATCAGATGGATGTCAAGTCTGCCTTCCTAAATGGTGATCTGGAAGAAGAAGTTTACATTGAACAACCGGATGGATTTTAATTATCTGACAATGATGATATGGTCTGTAAGTTGAAGAAAGCATTGTATGGATTAAAACAAGCTCCAAGAGCATGGTATGAAAGGTTGGATAAGCATCTTGTGCAGATTGGATTCAGCAAAGGTACTGCTGACAGTAACTTATATTTCAAAATTGATCATGAAAACATTTTGATTGTTGAAGTATTTGTGGATGATATCATTTTTGGAGGAAGAGATAGTATGTGCAAAACTTTTGCAAATCAGATGAAATGTGAGTTTGAAATGTCTATGCTTGGTGAAATGAATTTCTTCTTGGGTCTGCAAATTACTCAAACAAAGAAAGGGATCTTCATTTCTCAGACCAAATATGTGAAAGAATTGTTAAGGAAATTTGGTATGGAAGATTCAAAACCAATGAACACTCCCATGGCAACCGGATGTAAGTTGAGCAAAGATGATGACTCCCCAAAGGCAGATCAGACAATGTATAGATCAATGATTGGTGGACTGTTGTATCTCACTCAGACCAGACCAGATATAATGCAGGCTGTTGGTCTTGTGGCAAGATTCCAGGCTAATCCTAGAGAATCTCATGTTATGGAAATCAAAAGAATTTTTAGGTATTTGAAAGGAACAGTTGAGTATGGTCTATGGTACCCTAGAGATCCGGACTTCTCTCTTCATGCTTACACAGATGCAGATTGGGCAGGAGATGTAGATGATCGAAAGAGCACCAGTGGTGGAGCATTCTTTTTGGGGAAAAGATTAGTTTCTTGGCTAAGCAAGAAACAAGATGCAATATCTCTGTCTACAACTGAAGCAGAATACATTGCAGCAGTAAGTAGTTGCACTCAAATCCTATGGATGAAGCAGATGCTAAGAGATCTTAAAATTGAATATGCGGAGCCTATCACAATTTTCTGTGATAATTCAAGTGCAATTAATATTTCCAAGAATCTGATATTACACTCTAAGACTAAGCACATATCTATCAAGTTTCACTTCTTGAGAGAACAAGTGAACAAGGAAGAAGTCAGGTTGGAGTATGTTCCCTCCAAGGATCAGATTACAGATATCTTTACTAAACCTCTTCCCAAGGACTCTTTTGAATATCTGCGGGAGAAGTTAGGGGTCATGGCCCCTACGGTGATGAACTAGGATGCACTGATGTGCATCAGTCCGGTGGATATCACAGTCATATCTTGTGATCCGGATTGATGATGGGGAGCTGCTACTAAGGGGGAGCAGCTAGTATGATTCTGATGTGTTAAAATTGCAAGTATGAGCCCTTTGCCATTGATGTCAAAGGGGGAGAGAAGACATGTGAAAAACAAGTAGCTCATGATCAAAAGGGGAGTAGTAAATGAGGAGAAGACATGTTGCTGATAGGGGGAGAAGTGACAGAAAGGAGAAGTTTCTTGTCTTGATGGTTTTTCACATCATATGTTGCCATCAATGACAAAGGGGGAGATTGTTGCAAGTATGAGGTAAACCAGTGTTGTCATTGATGTCAACATACTCATATTACTTTGACAAGAAGGATTCAATGAGCAGTGTGCTGAGGATATTGAGAAAATTAGCCTCAGTCGGGAACAGTGAAGAACAGTGATGAGAAGAAGGCAAATGTACTGTATAGGATGCAAACCGGAGGATGCGGATTAAAGGGTTTGTAGATATGAGTCTTGAGATGCTTCAGTTAAGATTTCAGAGGTCCGCATGAAGATCTGAAGGAGTTGTGGCTGTCGGTGTAGAACCGGTTCCGGCAAGTATTCAGAGGTGACAGAGGATCACAAAAAGGACCGGTGAGGTCCGGAACTGTATAATCCTAATCTACGGATTAGGAGTCTTTGGGATGTCCTTGTGATGTGCCATCTCAAGTTGTGTATGACTTGGAGGTCCGGAAGTACCTCTTACATTATGACAGTGGCGACAGACAGTGTTCTTGAAGTTCTAGATAAGGAGGATAAGAGATTTCAGTAAGTAAAGGAAATGCGGACGTACCTGGTCATTCAGGCAGGCTTGTGAAGGTTCTTGGATCATGTTGAGGTTGTGTTGTTGGTCCTCATTGATAGTAGAGCCCGGAATTGAAGATATTCTTTCGGATGAAGTTCTTGCTCTGTTTAGCCGACCGGATGAGTTGTTCATCCTGCAAATGTTCTTATGGTGGCCGACCGAATGTGTTATTCATCTTGCGGATATTCTTATGGTTGATTGCCGACTTAGATGATTGTTCCTAAGTCGATGTCTTGTATAAATAAAGGTTTGTGAGTTCATTGTGAAGTGTGATTTGCACGGATATAAGTGGAGTAGCGAAGAGAAGTGCAGAAGGCAGAGCAGATGTTTCTGGGCTTAAATGGAACTGATCCAGACATGGTAAAGATGTCATTCTCCAGTTTAAGACTGTGATTCTTATCACTTTGTAAACAGTGTGTCTCCTTGTAGGCAGTGGGCCTCTTTGTGAGCAGTGTGCTCGGGCAGTGAGCCCTAATTGGCAAGTGCCATTTTGTAATTCCTTATTCTTCTAACAGAGAATAATCTTTGGGTTAATCACCCCGTGGTTTTCTCCCTTAACCGGGTTTCCACGTCAAAATACTGTGTCATGTGTTTCTCATTTCATGATAATGTTTGTTTGTTTGATTCAATACTGCTTTGATTGATAAGAAGGTTCAAAAGAAGAAATAATTAGGATAACTGATTCGCCCCCCCTCTCAGTTATCAACATAAATTACAAATAATTAACTTGAATATTCTAAGTTTTATACTGTTTTGAATGGTTGCTAGCTTGCCCCCTTGATACTCTAAAGTAAAACAAAGATCCCTGCTGAGGAGACAACAACAAACCAACCAAACAGACTGTACAAGGAAAACAAAAACAGAAAACAAAACAAAACTGTACAAATAGAAACAAAACAACAAACAGAAAGAAACAAAAAAAAAAACTATACAAATAGCTAACCTACAAAACAAGACAAATGAACAAAGAAAAAGGAAAAGAAAACAACAAAAGAAAATTGTACATTACTTACACTAAATTACACAAAAAAAATAGACTGCCCTTTACCTCAGGCCTGGAAGTAATGTTTCAAATGTTGGCCATTAACTGGTAATGGCACCTCTTCCCCTGTCAAGGTCTTGAGTCTAAATGTATTGTCTCCTATTATTTCAGAGACTTGCAATGGACCTAACCATAGTTTATCAAATTTTCCATGACTCCCCTTTTTTTCATATGCTTTGTCCCAGCACAGCACTAAGTCTGATATCCTAAATGTTTTGACTCTTTCCCTTTATCAAACCACCTCTTAACAACCGCTTGGTGTTTGGCAAACTTCTCGATGGCTTGACCTCTTTTCTCATCTAATTGTAGCATTTGTACTATCTTGGCTTCCCTATGGTTATCAAAGCCTAGATACTCATTGGCAAACTTTCAGGTTGGTATTCTCAGATTTACTGGAAGTATGGGATCAGTCCCATAAACTAAATGATAAGGTGTGCTACCTAAAGCTGTCTTAAACTTGGTCCTATCTACCCATAATGCATATCTTAACAGGGTATTCCACTCTCTAGGACTCTTTGCAATCAACTTCTTGATTTTGTCTAATAAAATTTTGTTCGTTGATTCAACCAATCCATTACCTTGACGGTAATAATTTGAAGAAAACTTTAAAATGATCCTGTATTCAAATGTCCATTTAGAAAACTTTAAAGAAGAGAAAGCAGGGCCATTATCACATACCAATGAATAGGGAGTTCCAAACCTGGTGATGATGTTTTCTTCAAGAAACTTGATAACTACCTCAGTTGTGGAGAATTTGTAGCAGGTAGCCTCAGTCCACCTTGTACAATAGTCTGTCACTATCAGTATAAATTTGTGTCCTGTAGAAGATGGAGGATTGATGACTCCAATAAAATCCAGGCCCCATTGTGCAAATGGTCTTGATTCAATCACAGGTTGTAGTGGATCGGCCTGATTTCTCCCCTTATCTACTGCAATCTGACAGGTGTGGCAACTTCTGATGTGACTCTCAGTATCTTTGAACATCATGGGCCAGTAATAGCCCGCCCTCAATATTTTGTGTGTTGTAGCTAGATGGGAACCATGGTCGGTTCCGTACTTGTCATGCAATTCTGTCAACACTTTATCCGCTTCAATTCTGTTCAGACATCTTAAATAAATTCCATCATGGTTCTTCCTGAATAGAAGACCACTTTGCACCATATATTTATGTGCTTTAATCTTCAAAGCTCTCCTTTGAGAAGCTTTCATCCTATTTGGGTACTTTCCAGTTATTAAAAAGGCGTTTAGATCTCCATACCAGTCTGATGCGTTCTGGGAATTCAATACGTACTGTTGTTTTATCAAATCTAGATCCGTATTTGCTATAGTTTGTACCAACACCTGCCCTCTGACTAGCTTCATGGGAATGATTTCCATGTCAAATTCTTGCAGCATGGTGATCCACTTGGCTCTCTTTTCTCCAGGTTCGTTCTGCATCAGCAACATCTTTACTGCTGCGTCTGGCACTATGGCTCTGATTTGGCTGCGCAGAATGTAATGTCTGAATTTTTTCACGGCCCTCATTAATGCAAATGCTTGTCTCTCAGTGTCTAGATATCCCAATTGTGCATCCTTTAGAGGTGCACTCATGAACATGATGGGCCTTTCTTCATTGCTTTCACCTTTCTATGTCAAGGCAGCCGCAATCGAATGAGAAGATGCAAAGGAGTATATGTAAAACGGGCTTGTGTAGTCTATTCTTGCCAATACAAGAGCATTAGAAATTACCTCCTTGATATCTTCAAATGCAGCTTTAGCCACTGGCGTCCACTCCATCTGCGCATCCTTCTTTAACATGGCATTTAACGGCTGCACGATCTCTGCAAAACCCGTGATAAACTTTCGAACAAAGTTAATTTTACCAAAAAATGATTGCAATTCTTTCCTATTGTTTGGTATTTACAAATTTTTTATTGATTCTATTCTATCCAGATCAATCGAAATTCCATCTTTAGAAATGACATGGCCTAATAATTTACCTTCAATTACGCCAAATATGCATTTCTTAGGGTTAAGGGAAATTCTGTACCTCTCACATCGCTTAAGTATTTTTCTAAGATCTTCAGCGTGAGTGGATGCATCCTTGGAATACATAGTCAGATCATCCATATACACAACAATGCACTTACCTGATAACCCACGGAATGCAATGTCCATGGCTCTTTGAAAAGTGGCACCTGCATTAATCAGACAAAAAGGTATTCTCCTATATGCATAATTTCCCCATTTGCAAGTGAAGGTGGTTTTTAATCTATCCTCCCTATCAATTAAAACTTGGTTGTAACCTGAGAAACCATCTAAAAAAGACATCATCTTTGCTCCGTTTACTGCTTGCAGCACTTCGTCTATAGGAGGCAGAGGATAATTATCCTTTTCAGACGCTTTGTTCAAATTTCTAAAGTCTATGCATAACCTGATGTCTCCGTTTTTCTTCCTCACTGGTACTAAGTTAGCTACCCAGATTGAATGTCTGACTAGGAAAATTATTCCAGCAGACAGCAATTTTTTTACTTCCTCAAAGATTAAAGGTTCTAGAATGGCGTTTATAGGCCTTTGTTTCTGCCTAAATGGTTTAACTTCTGGTCTCAAAGGTATTATGTGAGTTATGATGGACGTATCGTATGTTTTCAAGTCTTCATACATCGATGCTATGACATGTTTGTATTCTTTTAGGACACCTAGAATTTCTTTTCTTATTTTCTTAGAGCAAGCCTTTCCAATCAATACATTTTGTATATTCTGCTATGTCCCCAAGTTGTGTGGATCACACTTACCTCCTTCTGTTTTGGGTAAGTCTCTCTGTCTTATTACCCCATCAAAGTCAAAAATGTGTTCTAGTTCAATTACTCCTTTGGGTAAAAAGTTGCTCTTCAATTTGATTATATCCTCTTCATCCCATGTTATCTCAGGGCTTTCCTACCCATCAATTAGTTGAGCCTCAAATACGTCATTACAAGTCAGAAAATCAACAATTTGCTGATCCCCTCCAAATACCTGAAAGTGTGTAACGTTGTCTGGGATACTGGGAACATTAACTAGCTCAACAGCAAATCGTCTCAATCCTGAAAGTGTCAAGGGTTCTAGTGTGCTAGCAGCAACTGCTAGTGCATCTAGCCTATGGTTCAGCTCTCTGGGGATATGCTCTAAGTTGAAAGCATCAAACGTATCTATTAAACCCCAGACTCTATGTGTGTAACAAATCATTTTCTTGTAATTGCAGGCATATAGTTTCCTTACTTGTCTGACTACTAGTTCAGAGTCTGAAAATACTCTGATCATTTTCACCTTTTTCTTGATGGCCATGACAAGTCCTAAAATTAGGGCTTCATATTCAGCAATATTATTAGTACAGGAAAATTGCAATATGTATGCAGCCAGATGTGATTTACCCTGAGGATCTATGAGTTCAATACTCGCACCCGCACCCTATTTTGATTTGGACCCATCACATTTTAATGTCCACATGCCATCTTTACTTTTCTGACCTTTTATCTTGGCATGCTTTGTCTCTTTTATCACCTGTGGGGTGTTGTCCTGTTTATTCATGGGCATTTCTGTTTGGTTAACTTGCATATGTGTATTTCCATCTGGTAAATTAGAAAGACAACTACCCTTGTCCTTTATTTCTTCTCCTAACTCTGAAATCAAGGCATCTACATCACCTTGAACGTATTTCTGTGTTTGATCAGGATTCTCATTTTCCTCTTGTAACTCTACCCTCTTTATGCATTTTTTGTATCCATATTCAATGATATCTTTGCATATTTCACAACTCTCCTCAGAATGTTGCCTATCATGGACCCTACACTTGTTTTTATACAATTTACATTGGACTGGCAGATTACTCTTCTACCTCTTGTCTAATGGCATGACCAAATTTACCTATTGCACTATTTTCTTCATCCGAAGAATTTCCATCAGACTCAATGAATAATGTTGTCTCCTTGCTGACACATTTTTCTCTAATGTTTAACATCATGATTTCTTCAATCTGCAACCCATTGTTGGTAATTCTATAGACACCAGGTTCAACAGCAGCATATAATATTTCATTCGTTTGATTATACTCTGTTATCATGTGTTTCATCCTGGGTTCTTCCTCTATTCTAATCTGGTTTGGGACGCCCCTCCAAGGTAGCCACATATGCGAAAAATTAGTGGCCATATATTCGTTTAATGTCTTGGACCAATCCCTACTCAGCAACATTCCATAATTCATGGGTATATCCACTATTTGAATGTCAATGATTTGGCTTACCCTAGGATCTGAAGCTAATTGCATTTGAATGTTCATGAGTTCTCCTATCACACTAACCTCAGTCTTATCTAACTGTGTGACAACCTTAGCAGATTTGGTGGGAGTCAGCCCTAGAGTTTTACATATTCCTAAGGGCATTACGTTAGCTGATGCACCAGAATCTACCATGCAATTGTGTAGGTTCTTCCCCCACAGTCTAACAGTTACCAAGAAAGGAGGAGCATCCCTCTTATCCGCATGTATTACTACATTTGTATTCGAAGGCAACTCAACTTTCTTACTTTTCTCTTTGGGTGGTGAATCTCTATTAGGAACAATTATATCACCAGAAACCTCGTCTGTCATGGATGTATTTAGAGATTTTATAAAAGCATTTCTGATCCCTGGGGTTTTCAATAATTCATTTAGAGGTATACTGACCTTAATTTTCTTTATTTCCTCTGACAAGTAATTCATTAATCTTGTTGTCTCTATTGTTTCAGTTTTACTTGTTTGATCCTTTTGTACTGTTGTTCTGTTATTTGTGTGTTGATTAGCTTTAAGTATGGCAGGATTGTTGCTGGCATTCTAATCTGGGGGTGTGTTAATGTTGTTAGGAGGAATAGAAGTGGTGAAAGGTCCTCCTAGCCTAGTGTTGTTCCTCAAATTGTAGGTGTGGTTTTTATTTGTCTGTTGAAAGGCTTGCACCTCTTCTGTTTCAGTCAATACTTCATTTTCAGATTCAAAGGGAAACTGAAAAGCATTTAACACAAAGGCTAATTCAGGATAGAGATTTTCACAACAGTATGGTTCATCCTCTAACAATTCATCCCTTTTCTCTTCTGCAGTTGCAAAGGTAAACGTTTCTAAAACTAAAGTTGTATCATATCCTGAGGGTACTACCTCATTACCCTTGGGAATGAGAAATTCAAAGGTAGGAAGCTGCACATCTATATTAAATATGTTGGTTGCTAAATGGAACTGTGGACAGTCGAGCTCAGCATGGGCATTGGTATTGTGAAATCTGCACCAACTTTTTGGCGATGTATTGGCCATTTGGATGCCAGCTGTTTGTTTTGCATCGTGATTATCTATATTCTCAAAAGGAGAAGCTAGATTACCGTTGTTTGGTCCTGTGTTCCATGTTTTGGATGGCCTAGGCTAATTCTGAATTTTGTTATTATTACCCCAGGCCCTATTGTCTATCACTGGCCCTCTATTTTGCATTAGTTGCCCTTGGTTATAACCTTGATGCTGATTATAGTTTTGGCTCTGATTGTAGTTCTGATTGTAATGCTGATTTTGATTGGAACTATAGCTCTGATTTTGGCCTTGGTTATAATTCTTATGTTGATTGTAGTTTTGGTTGCCTCTTCCATAGAGGTTCTCATTTCTTAGTTGTGTCACTTTGGTGGTCAATCTTTTCAAGTGTGCAGTGATCTCTTTAATTTCTTCCCTATCCTCTTGTGCTTTTGCCACAGTTGTATCCCTAGGAGGTTGGAAGAAAGGCTGACCATTATTTTGACTGTTATTAGAAGTGCTATCCATGTAAGGAGTTATGGCTTGGATTGGGGTAGGACTAAACACAGGTGTGTAAGAAGGAACCGGATTTAATAATGGAGTGTGATGCATAGGGACTCCATTCCATGGTTGTGCCTGATTCTGCATCCCAAAATTTCCTCCATTAACAAATGGGCTATAAGTGGTGTGTCTCATCTCTTGGTTTACTAAGGCTGCCTCTTTATAGGCTTTGGATATTGAATCTATGTCAGGGTTTCTTTTGACAAACATGGCAGTTAAAGGATCCAAGGCTGCATAGTACATAGCCAACAAGGTATCATCATCCACGGTGTAAGGGGCTACTAGCCTAGAGTAGGCCTTCTGAAATCTATCATTGAAATTATCAATCAACTCTCCCTCACCTCTTTTTATGGTAGCCAGTTTATGATACAAAACGCAAGGGTCAATGGGTCCTCTAAATCTTGACAAAAATGCTTCTTCCATAAGTGACCAAGAAGAAATGTAGCCATTGTGTAGGTTTACATACCAGTTAGAGGCTTGTTCATTAAAGGTGTAGGGAAACAATCTACACACAATGTCTTCATGCTCTAATCTGGCCCTAAAACATGCTTCCTTAAATATTCTGATGTGGTCTTCCGGATCTTGGTATAACTGGTATTTAGGACATATCTTTTCTGGATTTTTTTGGCATCTCATGATAATCATTGAAGAATATGGGAGAATGAACATTGAAATAAGCCATTGCAGGTGTTTGAGCTTGACCTGAACTTGTAGGAATACCTGGGTTGATTGGTGGGATAGGGTTTATAGGAGGATTAGGACATCTAGGCGTACCTAAACCAAGATTTAAAGATCTAAATAGTGATCTGTCAGGACTCACAATACTACGTATGTTAAAAGGTGACCCAAAAGGTGTTCCAGATGAACTTCCTGCTTGCGATATTTTAGGATTCCAAATCAAAGGGTTCTTACTTCGCCTTATATCAGGTAATTGCACGAATATATCTCCTGAACTGGATCTAGACCTAGTCACTCTATCATTGTTATTAGTCAGTTTGAAACAAACCCTAACTCAAGTCAGGCCCTCCTTCTAGCGCCAGAAAATTGTTGATGGTTGTTTTGATGCAATCATAACAATTAGTTAAAATTCACATATAATGAACCAAAACTAACTTGAAAGATATGAAGGAATCGGTTAAGATTCGCTTAATCCCAAGTTTAATACAGTCAAGTCTTGACCTGTTGGGCAAATTCAGTTGGTTAATGTGAAGCTGTAATGTTCAAGGGGGCTTATGTAATTTAAGGTTTCTTGTTGGTTAACTCGACTCAAACTATGCAAAGAGATCATGAAATATGGGTGTGTTTGTTCATTCTTTGCATAAAAGTGTTACTGTGTTGCAAAGCTTTTAATGGTTTTCGTGAATTATTGCAGCTTTCTTCTTTATACGTTTATGAAAACTTGTCTACTTTCAACTATGTTGTTCATGCTTCTTCAAATATGAGACAAATTTCCTTCAAATTTCTACATTTTCAGCTAAGTATTTCAGATGGGTTGGGAAAAGTTAGAAAGATCTAATATATACTTCATTCATTCTACCAAAGGATCTAATTGTTCTGTTATGCACTTTATAAATAATACAACAATTTGATCAAATCCACAGATAAAACCCTAAATGTATATTCTGAGCATTTTCACAAACATACACCTAAGATTGCAAGCTCTAAGAGAAAATGTTTTAAACACAAAGAAGAGCAGGAAAACACTCAAAAGATAGATGCAGAATTCCAGATTCAATTGTATTAGAAATAGACAGTCATATATGATTTACAATGTTGGAATGACTCTTAGCTTCATTAATCAAACTACAAAAAACTTACAAGCTTTACAGATACAGTAAGGAAGCCAAATGTTCCACGCATTCCTTATTGCAGACAACAGGCGACCTCCTCTAAACTAAACTATGCTCAGAAAGAATTTACAATTCTGGCAAAATGCTAAAATCCCTGTGTGTAAAAATTTTACAATGTATCAAGGCACCATATATAGACTTTCTGATTGTCCTCAATACAGCCCAAAAAACCCTAGTTTAAACCCTAGTTCAAACCCCTGGTTACAACAATAAATGCAGGTGAACCAGTTTCCCAAAATACCTCTGAGCAGTGTCAAATCTAGGCGAAATATTGCCCTTCTGGAAACCCTAGCAGCTCAATATTAACTTCTATTGTCTCCATGATGTCTTCAGCTGCATTTTGTCCTCATCAATGAATGGCCTTTGACTTCCTCGCCCTTCATCCTTATCTTCCTCTACTCCTGAGATTGGATTTCCTCCTATTTCCGTGATGTCACCGTCATCAAGATTTAGCCACCTTCCTCAACTGTAAACCTGTGAAAGCGAATAAGCAATAAGTATCATTTATTTTGATAAACAGCAGGAAATTTAAAACATCTGATGAACCAAGGCATGACTGCAAAATATGGAAATCGGGCCCAAAAATGCCCCAAAAATGCATTCAAAATGCACGGGTCAACCATCGCTGACCAAAAAAATGCTATCGGGCTCAAAAAATGATCTCAAATTCTATTGCTTTGCCCCTTTTCCCACCCATCGGCATGATAAACACTATCGGCGAGTCCAAAAATTGATTGGCCGATATCCATTGTTTGGTCGATGTCTCATATCGGCGTGAGTTTCACCAAAATAGCCCTAGCGGCTTGCTTTTCCTTCCTATTGGCATGACATCACCCATCGGCAAGTCCAAAAATGACTGGCTGATGCACATTGTTTGGCCGATACCCTTTACATTCCCTTATACTTCTCCATCGGCGTGAGACTCCTTATCGGCGAGTCTAAAAACCTCTCTGCCAATCCCTTTGTTCTAGCCGAAATAGCCTTAATGCCTAAGTCTTTTCATTCATAGTTATCGGCGTGATACCTCTTATCGGCGAGTGCTCGAAATATTTGGCCGATCGTTGTTTGTTATGCCGATAGCCATATCCGCGTGAGATGGTCCATCGGCGAAGGGCTTAACACTTCGCTCTGATCACTGTTGTTTGGCCAATGCATCCTCTTGTATTTGGTTAAGTCTTTTCTTTCATTGGGCTGACCTCCTTCCATCGGTGCAGTCAAAACATTTCCCACCGATGGCCATCATTTCGCCGATCGCCCTTTATTTCCATCTATCGGCATGACATTAAACCTCTCCTGTCGATCACCTTACTTCATCGATCGTATGTTATATCAGCATAAGTCTTGCCGAAGCCTTCCCCTCTTCCTTTTGGCCCTGTCATTGGTGTGAGTCTCCTCGTCGGCGAAAGCTTAGAATGTTACTCCGATTGTTATTGTCACGCCGATGGACGTTGTTTGTATACTATGCCTTGTTCATTTGTCTTGTATGTTCTTACTTGCCGAACATATAAATGTGAGATACAAAGTGGAACTTAAAACAATATTTAATTTTAACCTGAAATCCACCCTGAATGTATATTTCAAAATTTTAACTAGATGCAAACAAGGAAAAAGACATACAACCGACACTGTATGATGCAAAACCTGATTGTACATTTTACCAAAATGATCATAACTTGCAAAATATGGTGAATTTTAAGACGATTCAAAAAGCAACCCTAGCTCATTTTTCACAAGGAATCCAACCATATTATGCCCTGGTACTGAAAATGTATTTTTCTCTATTTCTAACAAAGTTTGCAATTTTAATCCTCTATTTCCCTTTACCACCAAGCAAAACGACACAAGCAAAAGCAAAAGCAATAGCCAGGCGTGTTGTGAACATCACAACAAGTCTTACTTAGGGTAAGATAATTTTCAAGAGAGGTGTGATACCAACAATCGCACCTGCATTGTTGTATGCCAAAAACACCATCAACAGGAAGAAGAACAGAGTTAAGTGTTTGAATTGCAGAAAAAGAGGGCATGTGAAAAGGGAATGTAGAAACCCGAAGAAATAGTGGGATTCCGCTATTGATAAGTCATCGAATGCAAGTGAAGATGTTTTACTTTCTGCATGCAATGTTATTTCTAATGATTATTGGTTGGTTGACTCAAGATGCTTATATCATATGACCCCACATAAAAATGGTTTTCCACATACGAAGAGTATGATGAAGGTAAAGTGTACCTTGGAGACAATTCTACATATCTGATAGTTGGGAAAGGCAAGGTAATGTTGTGTTTCAGTGATGGGAGAATTAAAACTCTCCCTGGTGTTTTGCATGTTCCTGGATTGGCTAGAAATCTAATTTCAGTTTCGAAGTCAAATGATTTAGGAATGCATGTAACATTTGATAAGCATGGTTGTAGGTTGGTGAGAGGAAACTTGGTGGTAGTGAAGGGAAAAAGATTGGGAACCTTGTTTACGCTAGATGCCACTACAATTTGTAATTCCTCTTATAATTATGATGGTTTTTAAAACACTTGTATGTTGTGGTACTGTAGATTGGGTCACACAAGTAATAATGTTTTAAAAATAATTAAGAGGAAAGATTTTTTGGATGGTTTCTCTTATTCTGATGAGCACTTTGATTTCTTTGAGCATTGTGTGTTTGGTAAACAAAATAGAACATCATTTTCTTTAGGAAGTAATAGAGCAAAAGAGAAGTTAGATATTATTCATTTAGATCTGTCTGGACCTGTGGATAATGACTCTATCTGAAAATCTAGTTATTTTTTCACCTTCATTGATGATGTATCCAGATTTACATGGATTTATTTTATGAAACACAAATCTAAAGTTTTCACTAAGTTTAAGGATTTTAAAGTCTTAGTTGAAAACCAATCAAGATTAAAGATAAAAATATTAAGATCTGACAATGGAGGGAATATTTCTCTAAGGAATTTGATGAGTTTTGTAAGGATGCAGGTATAATTAGATAAAAGATAACTCTGCATACACCATAGCAAAATGGTGTTGCAGAAAGGATGAACTGAACAATCATGGAAAGAGCCAAATATATGTTGACTGATTCACAGTTTGAGAAATGCTTTTGGGCAGAGGTTGTGTATACCACTTGTTACTTGATTAATAGAACTCCTTGTAAGGCTCTTGATTAAACACCTTATGAAGTGTGGGCAGGTAAGAAACCTTTTGTTTCACATTTAAGGGTTTTTGGTTGTGAGGCTTTTATTCATGTACCTAAGGAAAAGCGATCTAAGTTGGATCCAAAAGCACAAAAATGCATCTTCATTGGATATGGTGAGAATGTTAAAGGTTAGAAGCTTTGGGATCCTCTAACTAGAAAAATTATTTTCTCTAGAGATGTTATTTTCAGGGAACTTAAAGCTATTTATGAACCTAAACAGCTAAAAGAGAAAGAAAGGTCAAAGGTAGTGCATTTTGATTTACAGTAGGAAGATGCACAGACCTAGAAGAACAGAATGATGGATTAGGGGTGAAGAAGAAGAATATTCAAGTGGAAGTAGTTCTGATCAGGAAGTCTTTTTTATTACAGAAGAAGTTGAGCATCTAGAAGAACCAAAAGAGTCTCTTACTCCACCCTTGAGGAGATCCACAAGAAAATGGAACTCAGTTGACAGATATAACCCACATTTTTGTTGTGTATTTGCTTTATTGAGTACTAACGATGAGCCTAGATTCTACAGGGAAGCTATTCATGTAGATGATAGTGAGTCTTGGTAGTTAGCCATGTAGGTGGAGATGATGACTTTAGAGTCTTGCAAAACCTAAGATCTTGTTCATTTTCCCAAAGGAAGAAATGCCATAGGTTGCAAGTGGGTCTTCAAGAAGAAGTTTGGAGCAGACAATTCATTGCAGAAGTACAAGGTTAGACTGGTAGCCAAGGGCTACTCCTAGAGAGAGGGAGTTGATTTTGGTGAAATATTCTCTCTTGTTGCTGAATTAACTTCTATTAGATTTCTCTTATCCATTGTTGTAACTTTTGATTGGGAAATAGAGAAAATTGATGTTAAGACTGCATTTTTGCATGGAGATCTTGAGGAAGAAATTCGCATGCAACAACCTATAGGTTTTGAGGTAAAAGGGAAAGAACATTGGGTTTGCATATTGAAGAGGTCTCTTTATGGTCTAAAACAGTCCCCTAGAATGTGGTACTAGAAGTTTGATTCATTTGTTTTGAAATTGAGTTTTGTTAGAAGTGAGGAGGATCACTGTGTGTACATTCGTTGTATTGATGATTCTATGTTGATCATTGCATTGTATGCTGATGACATGTTATTTTTCAGCAATACTAAGGGTATGATCAGTAAATTGAAAGACTAACTTTTAGATGCATTCGAAATGAAGGATATTGGAGCAGTCAGGTATATTTTAGGTATGGAACTCAGGAGGGACAAAGGTAATAGAAAGCCTTGGTTATCTCAGAATAAGTATGTGAATACTATTTTGTAGAGATTTAGCATGTAGGATTGTAACCCAGTTAGAATTCCTTTGCCAATTGGTGCTAAGCTTTCATTAGACATGTGTCTGAAGAATGAGGATGATTTTGAGGATATGACTAATGTGCCATATGCTCTAGTGTTGTAGGGAGTTTGATGTATGTAATGGTTTGTACTAGGCTAGATATTGCCCAAGCAGTGGAAGTTTTGAGTAGGTTTATGTCTAACCCTGGTAGACAGCATTGGAATTATGTGAAGAGGGTATTTAGATATTTAGCTAGTACTTCTTATTACTATTTGGTTTATTCTGGTATTGACATTGTGGAAAAGACATTGGACATACATGGTTTTATTAATGCAAATTGGGCAGGTGACTTAGATAGTCAGAGGTCCACTAGTGGTTATGTGTTTACTTTGTTTGGAGGAGCAGTGAGTTGGATGAGCAAAAGGCAACCCATAGTTGCTTTGTCCATCACCAAAGAAGAGTATATATGGTTGCTACCCATATCTCTAAGGAGGAATTTTTACTAAAGAGATTGTGTACAAGTATTGGTTTTGATTGCAAGGTCATTCAGATTGGTTGTGATAGCCAAAGTGCTATTTGTTTGGCCAAGAATCACATGTATCATACTTGAACTAAGCATGTTGATGTATAGTTTCACTTTGTTCAAGAAATAGTTGCAAGTGGATAGATTGACCTAAAGAAGGTAGGTACTCAGGGGAATGTTGCAAATGCTTTGACCAAATCTGTAAGCACAGAGAAGTTTACTTGGTGCAAGGAGGCCATGGGTCTTGTTTCTTGTACTTAGTTGTTTTATGTTTTCCTATGAGTATTTACAATGTATAATGTCAAGTGGGAGAATGTTAGAATTTAGGTGCCATTAACCTTGTAAATCCTTGTAATTAAATCACTCATAAGGGATGTACAAGTTTCACCGGCAGTGGTAAAAATTAATTACCGAGGATGGTAATTACAGAGTTACTGCATTGGTAAGTTCCAAAGTTACCGGTGGTAGTTACTGTTAGGATTAAGGTGCCATCAACCTTGTAAATCAGGTATGTAATTTATTATTCTTATTATTGTTTGTAAATCACCCATAAGGGATGAAAGGTTTCAGCAGCAGTGATCTTGTTTCAGCCACATGTTTATATCTGGTACCCAACGCTAATTCATCCACGACGAGGGGTCACATGGGGGTTTCCCCCTGCGAGGGGTCCGGGGGGGATCATCCTCGTGATGGGGGCTTGGGGGCAGTGTCCCCAAAACCACATTTTATTTATATTTTATCATTGTAAATATGGATCGTTTGTCATTAGGTCACAGATCTAACGGTTGATATTATATCAGTTTTCTTGCCCTAGAAGGAAACCCCCTTTTATAAGGATATTTGTACTACATTTTTAGTAGAGTTGAGAGTAATAGGCGCCGCTAGATTGAAGACTGAAGAAGAAGAGGAAGTGCATGTATTGTAATCTCATATTTCAAGATAATACAACTTGGAGCCTCTTTTCTTGGTGGAGTTTTTTACCTGAAAGGGTTTTCTCCACGTTACATACTGTGTTATGTGTTCAGTTCTTAATGCATGTTATTTCTGTGTAGTGGGTTTTATTTCTGTTGCAATCTCCATTGGTTCTACATTATTTAGAGGATATTAATAAGGTTTAAATCAGATTTTTGTTGTGTGGTTTGCACCTTCATTTCTAACAGTTATGAAGTAACATTTACTGATGGTAATTGTAAAAATCAAGAGTAATTGAGGATAGGCACCACCTTGGAGGAATCATCTATATTTGTCTTGTATGACACACATCATAAAGTTGGTAAGTGGTTGTAAGAGAATCTATTACAGTTGTAAGTTGTCATAAGATTCTATGACAATATGACAGCTTATGATGGATGTTTATGAGCCGTAAGTTGTTATTCTTAGATCTAGGTGCCCATATTGGGAAGATGTTATTCATGGGGTGTTATGACGGAATCTATGACGGTTATGATGGCATTTATTACCCCGTAAGTGCCTATTCTTGTCCATGGGTGCCAAAGTTTGCATGGTTGACTATTTACAAGTGGCATGAGCTTGTAAGAGGTCATTTAATGTTGCATGTTGGAGTATCCAAGGTGAGAGAAAGTGGACGCCTAGTTTGGGGGGTGAAATACTTCTATAAATACAATGCCTTGTATGTGTTGTTCATCATAGTTTTCTTGTACACAGGTTCTGCCAGATTGAAGGTTGGAAAGACAGAGGAAGTGCATGTATTATGCATTTTAGTTTTGAAGATAATACACCCTGAGCCTCTTTTCTTGGTGGAGTTTTTTACCCGAAAGGGTTTTCTCCACGTTATATCTGGTGTTGATATGGTTTATTTTTTTATGGTGTTTATTCTTGTGTTGTAATTTCATTTTCATATGCAATCTTAATTCATATTACACTGCTTTAAGATCATAAACATTTTATAATCAGATTTCCATTTGGGTAGTTGTTGCCTTCATTTCTAACAATCATTTGTATTTTAAAGACGAACAATTGTTGATGTGGTTGAGCCTTTGGCTCTTCTCTTTGTCTCGCATTTTCAATATATGGTATCAAAGCAAGTGTCTTGGATCTCTTTGGTTTCCCTCCATTCACTCGTCTTTCCTTCTCCAAAGTGGTGCTCAATGATTATGCCATGAGGACCACATGTAAAAGTCATTGTTATCTATCCACCATTCTCATATTTTTTCAACAGAGGAGCAGCGCAGACCACGTGTAAATCCGTGGCATTCATCATCCATCTACTTTTGGTTTCTCTTCTTTCTCCATCTTGTTCCTTCATTTGGTTTCTCTCCTCTCTCCATCTATCCACCATTCTCATATTTTTTCAACAAAGGAGCAGCACAGACCTCATGTAAATCTGTGGCATTTATCATCCATCTACTTTTGGTTTCTCTTCTTTCTCCATCTTATTCCTTCATTTGGTTTCATAGTTTTCACTCCATTTTGTTCATTTCATATCACAAAAAAAAAACTTATACATTCTGTAAGGTCAGAAAATGTCCCCTTGGGGGCTTTTCCCTCATAAGGTTTAGCTCCCAAGTCTTTTATCTGCATTTAGTACATCTTGCATCATATTTTGACATCTCGATGAAATGAGCCCTAAGTTTCATGACAAATGGGACCTAGGGGATCCCTTGAACCTAACTCTAACCAAAATAGGGAGGGAGGACTCGGGTGCCCACGCCCTAGTCTTGCCCTATTTTGGGTCAGTCCCAAATTTTAAGTGTCGACTTATGACCGTTATTTGGGTCCTATGCCGACACGGTAAGTTTGAATTATGATTTTCTTGGTGGGAGTGTTTGTAGTTGCATATATAAGCATGCTTAGGCATTCATTTATAAATTAGATGGGCATTAGATACAATTGTGATTCTCAAGCTTTTTGTGAAGGTGATTCAAGGCATTCATTGTGTGTTAGAGCAGATATTGTGTTGTCTATGTGTTTGTATTTGCAGATTTGAGCATCCATCTCCTCATGGCATGAAGAGCTTCTTCCTTTCATGAGATCTTCACTACAAGGTGACATCATTTGTGTTTTTGAGCATTTATCATTTGGTTTTTGCCTCTGCCTCACAAGGGCACACACTCTCTATCTTACAAACGGTGTTTGAAAGACTTGAATGTTTCTCTAGGGCTTGACTGAGGCAAGTCTCTAAACACCACAACCCCCTCCCCATTTTTTCATGATTGCATGTTACAGGTTGAAGAAGTAGGAAAAGTGGAGTTGCAGGAGAGTGTTGTAGAGTGTTGGATTCATAGATCAGAGTTGAAAATAGGGCCCAGGACTCAGGCACCCACTCATTAGTCCTCCGGATTCCGCAACGGAGAAATCTCTGAGATAGCAGGAACAGGTTGCAGACTGAGTTCCCAGATCCTAACAAAAAGCATGGCACTGGACTAGAGAACCCGCTCATTAGTCCTCGACTGTTCCACATCTTGAACTTTAGAAACTAGTACACATTTGTCTGTTATTTTCTTTCTGTAGCAGCATTTCCTAATATTTGTCTGTTTGCTTCCGTATTTGCATAATTAGGGTTTTGATGTATAATTGAGCATAACTGACAATCAAATCATACAAATCCAAGTTTCCCTGCATTCCTAAGTGACCAAGGGTATGATAGTGCATTGCCACTCGACCCAAAGTCCTTGAATGAACAAGGGTGAAAGGAGGATATACACTAAACTATCAAAAACAAACTATCCAAATTCCACCCTTTACACATTCAAATCTATATTCAAAGTTGCAAAAATCTTTGGTGTTGCAGAAAGTCTTTTATATCAGTCTCACTAAAACTATGATACATTTCTCATTTTCTAATTAAAGTTAGAAATTTTAAATTTTTTGAAAAGTAGATAAAGAGGAGAACAAAACTCAGAAATCATTTGAGAATGCTATTAATATTTATTAAATAGTTTGATGCAAAAGAGAGGTGAAATTGTATTATTTTTCCAATATTATGTGTGAGGCCTGCCTTACTCTTGACTCTTGTCACACCTTTTGTTACCAATTGGCAGTAATATTGTTGGCTAGTTGAATACTTGAGAACCATATCACCCATGTAGCATATCATTATTAATGAAAACCTTGGATAAACCCTTAGAATAATGTTTTGAATTAGAGAAACTAACATCATGTGTTGTTATCAATGTTAAGGTTTTGAATAACTTCTTGCTTCACCATTGTGATGTGAAACTCACCCTCTCTACCCACCTAGCCGATTTCATCATACCACATATGGATATTAGAACGTTGTTGTGGGCTCTCATATTTGTGGTGGAAAAATGTGTTATGATTGAATTATGAGTTTTGTGTGGATTGCGATAATGTTGAGTTAGTGAGCTAAACCTAGGAAATTCAATTGTGATGCTTTTATAAATAGTTGAGTTATATATTACTATGGTGATCTTATAAATTTTAACTCTAATTAGAAGTAACCCTAATAGCATATAACTTTTTAATAATATGAAAATTAGTGAAAAAGGAATGTGTGGTGTTGTGAAGATTAATTAGATAACATGTATGACATTAAATTGAGACTATGCTTGTGGTGAGGTCAGTTAGTTAGTGATCTCCATAGAAACTAAACAGATGAGCTTGTTGCCATGAGTGAATTCTTTTATAAATTGTGAATAAGGTAATGTGGTGATTTCCTACTATGTCGAGACTAGGTATATGATATAGTTAGCGACTCCAAAAGTTATTCAATTTTGAGTTTTTTTTTAAATTTGAATGGTGCTTCTTATGCAAACGTGGGATATTGTGGAAGGGTACCCTATTGATCGGCAGGTTGTGACCACATTCATCAATGACCATGACGACGGATGCTTGGATTAGGACAAAATTTGGATTCAAGGTATGTGAAATTAAATTGGATCACTAAGGAATAAATTGTATAATTGTGTTTCCTTGCTCCGGCTATGTATGTATGTCACAGACAAACTAATATTGCATTGAGCGTACAGGAGGAGCAAAATGCCAATGGGAGAATGGGATAATCATCAGGACCTGACTATTGTCCACATCACAAGTGATGTTTTTAAACCTTATTATGTTTAGTGTTGAAATTTTTTAATATTTAAAGTTGTTTATTTTGAAGTTTGGGTGACGTGTTAATGTTCAAGTGTTTGATCATGTGGCAATAGTGTGGTTTAGGGTGTAACCCGTATAGAATCTTTTAGCCCAATTTTATTGAGTGAAAAAAATGAATTTTGATATTATTATTCTATTTTTGGGACCCAAACTCAAGTACCTATGGGTAGGGCACTTGGGGAAGGGTGTAAAGAGTGTCTTGGGCTTAGAAAAGAGTACTTTTGGGGGCTCTTGAAAAGAGCTTCCATATGGGATGGCATAGGTGTGACTCTAGACACCCAAGCCACCCTATGACCTTCCATAAGAGTTAGTATGGGGAGATGAACCTTAATTTGGGAAGAGAGACCATGTGAGCTCACATGTGTGAGCTCATCTCTTCCCATGTGATTGTCATTGAAAAGTCTTATCAACTTGGGAGTTGGGAGAGAGGCTATGTCAAGGGTGAGAGAGGGAGCCATGTGTCACTCTCACATTTGAGGTTGAGGAATGACATGGAACTCCTTTTTAAACTCACATTTTTTAGTGGGAAAGGGGGAATTCTTGCATTTTTTTTGGTTTTTGGAGAAATTGTTTTCTTAGAGAGTTTTGGGGGAGCTTTGATTTTGGGAGGAGAATCCATGCATGGGAGCTTGGAAGGTTTCATGTTGGGAAGAGGAGGAGCTTGAAGAAGGAAGAAGAATATTCTTTTCAACAAGTTCTAAGAAGGGAGATAAGTCTTTTGCTTCTATTTTCTTTTGGGGTCTTTCCTTGTGAACTATTTATTTTGAATGATCTTGTTTCATCTATGTGCTTGTATGATGTGATTTTGAAAAGTTGTAAATCTCATATGGACCTCCTTTTGGGGATGAATTTGCTTTATTGAGCTTTATGCATGAGATGATTGTGAGGATGTGTAAAAAATGTGTTTAGCTTATGTGTGTGGAAATTCTTGAGAGAACTCACCTTAAGGGTGATATCTTATGGATACTCATTGTGTCGTGTGATCTTAAATTTGTATGATTGTTGGTTGATTTGTTGTTATTTTAGTTTGCTTGTCTTTGGGTCCTCGTTAATTTGTTGTTATTTTAGTTGGATGACTAGAGCCTCCAATGGCTTGATGATGTCCTATTGGATGGGTGGAGAGCTTTATTCTCCCCATTGGTTGCTCAACATTTTGTTCAAATCTTGGAAGGTGGCTTTTGGAGGAGACATATTGTTATAGTAGAATAGTGTTGTATTCATGTGAATAAGTTGTTAAAATCAACTTGTGGTGTATCAAAGGCATTAGGCCATCAAAGAAGATTATATCCTCATTGTGATGCAAATATTGCTTAGGAAATTTAAATGCATTTGCTAAACTAGTTAGTGTTAAAGACATGTGATGTCTTACTATGTAACCTATTTATAAGAAGGTATCCATAAATTTTAAGGATGGATACTCATCTTGTAAAGTTGTATTCAAATGTATCAAGTGTTAGATCATAGATAGATTAAGAATACAACTTCATTTCTATTATTCTATATAATACTTGAAGGGAAAGCTTTTATGAATATGCAAAATGTGTACCCTTAGTTTTAAAGATAATATAAAGGTAGTAGTTAGGGAAGATACTTTCAAATAACATTATAAATTGTGTTTGGTGGATTAAAAGTGTAGTATGATTTATTTCTTCATTGTGCTTAGGAAAATGGTGTTGGATTTAAAAATACATAAAAGACAATTTTTGAAAATTGTTCTTAAATATATATATATATATATAATTTAAGATTTTATTATCCTACTCTATAACAAGATTAATAGGCTTGTCAAGTATCAATTTGAAATTACACTTGTAATGAAGAAATAATTTGTTCATTGGAATGGTTGCACAATTTAACTTACAAAAGTTAGGAAACTATTACTGTTACTTGAAATATGAAGTCTATTCCGTTAGTTATATTAATTTATGCATTATTTCCTGTCTCTTTAAAAAGAAAAAAAAAATAATAATACATAAATAAAAGAAATGAAACAGAAACAATAAATGTTTGTTAAAATTCTAACCCATTTAATAAATAAGATCAACCAGGTTGAAACAAATGATATGTTCAAATTAGTTTTTACAAATTCTGAGTGGATATCACATATATCTGTATTAATCTTTTATTTGCCCATATCTATATCCAATATATCTATATTAATATTTTATTCTCCCTTATTCTATCACATAAACTGAAGAGATGTTTTTATGTTCTGTGTCTCAAATTAATTTTTATAAAGTGAAATCTGAACATGCTTTATCTCTTTTACTGTATATGTACAGAGAATGAATTATTGTTTTTGAGTAAATATATAAGGTTAGATGGAATTTAAACTTTCGTTTTAAAATATATATAGAGAAAGGGGAAAATTTATGAATTCTAAAGATAAGTTTCTTCTCTGCAGAAGAGAGGCAGAGATAAATAAATAAATAAATTTATTAAAACCAAAATAAGAAGAGAAGCCACAGCCATGGGAGACTGTGGCAGCCCCGTAAGGTTTTTCAAACCCTATATGTTCTGTAAAAAACAAAATAATAAATAAATAAAAACATTTGCATTCTTGTAAACAGCAACATCAGGCAAACATAGTTTATATGTATACAATGGTATGTGCATACATATAAAAGAGTGTGCATAGGTATATGGTAGCAGCACGTCTGTTTGTGCATATATATACACTCTGCAGGTTTATCAAATGAATAAATGTGAAAAAGTTAGGGAAAAAAGGAAAGATTACAAAGAAAGAATGTATTGAGTTGGTGCCATCGTGCTGGAGTTGCCTCTCATATCCTTCTCAACCCACTTCTTTCTTTCCAAATCTGCAAAATGAGGAGGTTGAAGGAAGAAAGACTTCTTCTATTTGGTTCCTTCTGGTTATGGCAACTTTTAGGAAAGCCCTAGATCCAAGGGTGAGAATCCATTTCATCCAAGGTATGATATTTGGATGGTTACTCAATTTGAAAATCCTATCCAATGAACTTATGCACTTTTAGTTAATTAATTAGGCTAAGGAGAGCACTCATTTTTTTCTCCCTAAATTTATAAAAAAAAATTAAAATACAAAAAGGAAATAAAAAATCAAAAAATAAATTAAAAACAGAGAAAAAGCTAAAAACCAAAAATAAATTGAAAGAATTAAAAAATAAAAACTAAAAAATAAATTAGAAAAAATAAAAAATAAAAACCAAAACAGAAATTGGAAACTGTTGCAAAAAAAAAAAGAAATTGGAAAAATAAAAATAAAAATTGCAGAGAAAATCAAAGAAATTATGGAAAAAAGATATCTTCTATATTTTTTTAAATATAAATATACTAGTCTTTGTTAGGAATTAAGTTATGGTAGAGAACCCATGTTCCCTAAAACCCATAACTTAAGTTGCTCCTTTAAATATGATAAAATAAACCAAATTTAGTTTATGATTATGTAGTTAAAATTACAATTACTTTTGTATCTTAACATTATATTTAAATATTTTGTGGCATAGTATATAAAAAGAAATAGTGACTATTTTATTTTATTATTTGCATTAGGGAATATCGTTACTTCTACCCATACACACATTAATGTAAATAAGATAAATAAATAAACTAATAATGATAACGAAGTGGGTTATCATGTTTAACTACCCCATAATATTAATGCAACATGGTTTTTCTGGATTCGATGTATATGTCAAAGCACATTTATAGGTATTTCAATGTAGCATTATATTAAGGAATCACCTATTTAACTACCCCATAATATTAATGCAACATGGTTTTTTTGGATTCGTTGTGTTTGTCAAAGCACTTTTATAGGTATTTCAATGTAGCATTATATTAAGCAATCACCTTCTAGGGCAAATAAGCCATGTCTCAATTTTGTTGATAGAATTATTAAGTTTATTCCCCATTCGAGTGCCTTGAGTCCTCCCTAGGACAACTCCAACCAAGCATTTATCTCTTTGTGTTTATATATCTTGTACAAATTGCTTGGATACATTTGTCTTCTCCTAATCTTGTGCTCATTATCAACTTGTGTCTCATCTTAAAATAACTCCATTATTTGGTGTATGGGGCCACAACATGTATGCGCAGGTGATGCACTACATCAGTGTGATAGTGTGATTTCTTGTTGTGACACATACAATAATGGTATGCATGAGTGTTCATTTAAAAAAAAATTCTAGGACTTTTTATCGAGTTGTTCCTTGATTTCTAGTTTGGGGCATTACATTATGTAAATGGAGAAATAAGGATTTTGGAGTCATAAGGGCATAATAGATTTTGTATTTGCACATTGTAATTGGATGCATTATCAATAGAAACTAACGTCCAAATAAAAAAATCATTGAAGGGGGAAATATGAGACAGGTCAATTGTTGATACTATAGCACCAGAATAAAGTCCCTATGTCAACACTAAAGGGGGTGTTAGGAATTATTAGTGGATGACATAGAATAATGTAATAAATAATAAATTAACATGTTAATGTTATTTTATTAGATATTAGTTTTTAGTTAGTTATTAGTTATGAGTTAGTTGGTAGTTAGTGGTTTGGGTAGTTAATAAGTTGAATGGCTTTATAAAGCCATAGAATGTAATCATTTGTATGTTGAAGATGAATGATTGATTGTTTATGTGGTTGAGCCTCTTGCCCTTCTCTTTGTCTGGCATTTTCAATAACATGCATGAAATGAAGTATCACTATCATATGTCCATGTGAATAATAGAAGGAGAAAGTTAGGAAAGGTGTAGGCAAATTTGACTGGAGGCCACCAATTTTCTCATTCATTTTTTTGAGGAAAGATTTTTTATTTTTGGAAGAAAATGGAATGAAAAAGAAAGTGTTTAAAAGTGTAAATACAACAAGTTCACCAAAATGTAAAGGTGAACCAAGAAAGAACATCAAATTCCCCAAAATGTAAAGGAGAAATTAAGCTACTCTTAACTTTTCCATTACATTATATATGAGCTAGGTTGGAAAATACAAATTTATAGGAAACTAAAATACATAATTGACAAACTGGATTCACAATTACAAATAGTAGAAATAAAGGAACCTAGAACCCAAAGATGGAATTCATTGTCTCGTATGCTAGCACGACATGTAAACATTTGTGCAATGCATTGTAGTCTTGTTTTCGCATTGTCATCTTAGTGTGGCAGTTGTTGGCAAGAGACACTGTGTGGCTTCATAAGTGTTGTCATTGATGGCAACAAAGTTCATCCCACACATCCGCAGGACATGGTGTGTCTATACGGGGAGTCAGATTGAAGAGTATTTTGGTCCGGTGACCAAGAACAGAGCATGCAGCAAGGTCTGACAATCAGGTCTGAATCTCTCAGGGGAAGTATCTCAGTAAAGTGCGGACTTGGGGAAGTCAAGAGGAGTACCTTGACTGATAGATTCCAAGGATTGAGCCTCCGATGAAGAAAGAGTGAAGAGATATGAGCACCTAAGTATTGGGTTCCTGTTTGACAGAATAGACTGAGGAAGAACTGACCGGCAGAGCATCAGACCTTAATCCGGATGAGATATTGATGGTGATCAAGGTTATTAAGGTATCATTCATGATTGCCCGACATGATTGATGACTTTTATGAGCATCTCTTTGATACGCATCACTTGGTAAGCAAGGATTCGGCTGACAGACTAGAGTTTGGAAATATCCTGAGTTTTCCAGATGCTGACTAGAAAGATGATTGAAATCATTGATGCGGATATATATACGAGATTGATTTCGATATGAAGGTGTGTGTGGTGTATTCTGAAGTGCGAAGAAAAGAAGAAAGCAGTGTGGAAGCAGTAATACAGGTCTGGTATGTGACAGGACAACAGCACCAAAGAAGAGGAAGAATGAAGTGCAGTAGATCAGTATACTGAGCCTAATCAGAATTGAACTTCAGCATATGTGAATGCTTCTCATCAGTTCAAGTATCTTGTTACTCTCTTTATAACTTGTAGACAGTGAGTCTCTTGTAGGCAGTGAGCCTCTTGTGAGCAGTGTGCTTGGGCAGTGAGCCTCTTGTGAACAGTGTGCTCAGGCAGTGAGCCCTAATTGACAAGTCCATTTGTACTACCTTATTCTTTTAATAGAGAATACAATCTTGGGTTAATCACCTCGTGGTTTTTCCCTTAACAAGGTTTTCCACGTCAAAATCATTGTGTTATGTGTATTGAGTTTATTTCTGCTTTCACGGTTATGCATGCTTATTTAATTTGATGTTGCACTAGTTGTTAAAGAAGAACAAAAAGTTAAAATAATCAAGATAACTGATTCACCCCCCCTCTCAGTTATCAACAATTGGTATCAGAGCCAAACAGAGCCTAACAGCTTGAGGAAGATCTGGGAATTCAAATGGACATGTATGGTATGAGGGAACAACTTCAGTCTGCCCTTGATGATCTTGAGCAATCTCACTCTGAATTCAATAACTTGAGAGAAAGACTCAAACAAGCTGATGATTTCATAAATGAACTAAAGGAGAAATTGAGTATCTCTATGAAAAAGAGAAAGGAACTTCTTCAGTAATTAGCAAGTCAAAATGAAGCCAATGATACTAATGAAGATCTGAATGAGAAGAGCAAATTATGTGAGAAGCTATTAAAAGAGGTCATTATGGTAAGACATGAAATGGAATCAGGAGTTATGAAATTCACCCAAGAAATTGAAGAGAAAAGAAGGACTGAAGATAATCTAAAACAATCTCTCAAGGAGAAGTCAGAAGACTGCCACAAAATGGATAGAATAATCAGGCATTTGGAATCTGATCTTGAAGAAGCCAGAGATAATGAAGAACAACTTGAGACTCAGATTGTCACTCTAAAAAGGGATCTTCAAACAGCACATGAATACAAAGAGAAATTCAAGATAAGCTCTGCTCAGCTTGAAGTTCTTCTTGAAAGCCAAAAGAGAGTAGATGAAAAGCAAGGCTTGGGGTATGAGAAAGGTGAAAGCTCTGGATATGGTCAGAAGAACTCTGGATCAGGAAATCCAAGGAACAGGCCTAGAAGACCTCCGGTAAGGCAACCAAATGATCAAAGATATCCATCCTTCAATGGATACTGCCACAATTGCAATAACTTTGGTCATAAAGTAAATTAGTGCAGAAGAAGAATGAATCAGACTAATTCATCCTTCTCTGAATAGTGCTTTAATTGCAAAAGGTATGGTCACAAAACTCATGAATGCAGAAATATGCAAATGAACAATTCATTCAATGGTAGATGTTTTGCATGCAATAGAATGGGACATATGGCTAATCAGTGTAGATCAAGAGGATATCAGTCAAATATGCAAAGAAATGTTGTTTGCTACAATTGCAATAGATCCGGTCATATTACCAAATTCTGCAGAAGTAAGAATCAGGACAAAAAGGGTCTGGTGCATCATAATCAAAACCAAGACAAAGGAAAATGAAAAGTGAATGTGGATGAAATTCAAAGGGAGATGAACAAGATATGGGTGAAGAGAAGTACAGAAAATGATGGGGATGGATCCGCACCAGAATCTAGTGCTGATATTCCTTCCAGAAACTAAATAGATGAGCTCTGGCTCAGGGGGAGTAGCAAAAGAAAAATATTTTCCCCCAACCAGTCAATAGGTGCCTGAAATTGGCACATGAAAGGTTGCAGATTAAAGGGTTCTCAGAGAAACATCTAAATAAGCCATGGTAAAGATATGGAAGATCCGCAAGAAGTTTTGAAAAGGTTATTCTTCCAAGATTGATCTGGTTCAATAGTCATCCAGTAAGAACAGGATTTTCACAGTTAGATCCGGTATGATTCGAATTTGAGGTATCTTGATTTGCGGATAAATGGAATGATTGTGAAAGGTAGATAGATTGCTAATGTCCACCGAGAATAACTTTAAGTGCATCTTAGTGATTCGAAAAAATCTCTCAGGACAAGGAGAACAGAGCAACCGGAATAACTTAAGGTATGCATTTATTGCAAACAAAATTAGGGTTTACGCAGAAATAAAAGGGTTCTTTTGTTCATCATTTGTACATTTGCATTCGAGAAGAAGAGAAAAGGAGCTCTGCAAACAAATTGTCTCAATCCTCTTAAAGATCAAGCACAGAAGTTAATTCTTCCAGCAATCTATTCCAGCTCATTCCGTGAAACCTAGAAACATAAAAGGTATTTTCTGTTCTTGAAAACCTTTCTCTGAATCTTTTGAAAGATGGCTACTCTAAATGTTGTGAAGATCACTGATATGCCATGTCCTAAATTCAAGAAACATCCCTACAAATCCATGGAAGTTGATCCCCTAGGCGCCTTTTCAAGCATTATGCATGGGGTTTTACATGTTGAAGATGTTAGAGCATATATTCATGCAAACATTGAGGAATTTGAGGAATACAAACTAATGGATATTTATCACAATCAGTTAATAGATGATTCTTTTGAACTCAAATCTCAGTACAAGGCTATCCAGGATAAACATTTTGGGCATTGCATCCATTTCCCCTGTTTTACAGAAGATGAGTGGGTCCGGTATGTTTTGAGCAGAGTGCATCACAACTTCATGTGGTTAAATAGACCATTTAAGATCACAAAAGATGCTATCAAAGCAGTAACCGGTTTACACTCATCCGGAGGGTTACCTATTCTCAAAGCGGTCAAAAACCAAACTGTGAGTGAGGCTACCGAATCAAAATTTGACAAGAGAGCCATGACAATAGAAGATACCACTGATCCGGATATCAAGTTTGCCTCCATGATAATTGGTTGCAAGATATATCACTCCAGCAGGGAAAATTCAGTACCTGGAACTGTAATTTACACTGCTTATCAGATGCTGAAAGAAAATGCTGACTATGATCTTTGTGAGCTTCTCCTAAACCAACTGTTAGAGAATTTGCAGAAAATAAAGAAAGATAAAAAGAATTCTTTCAAATATGGTGGCCTGATACTTTGCCTATTTTTCTACTATATGAATGAGCTACCCGAAACTAGTGGTTGGATGTGGCAAAATGACAGACCGGTAGCCATACAAATTAAAGATTATTTGCATGGAATTGGCAATGCCAAGGCAAAGGACCTTGAGATCTGGGAAGAGATAGCTATTCAGCTCTATCCTTCAATCACTTAGAAACAAATGAATATGATCTTCAAAGATTGCAAGGATGAGTTCCGGAGCAAAGCTAGAATGAATCAGCTTATGCTTGGAGAGACTGACAAAGTGGCAAAAGAAACAGAAGACATCCTCCGGAATGCATACAAAAGATTCAATATTCCTATTATAGAGGACTTAGGTGATGAACCCTTTGCCATGGATGACAAAGGAGAATCTACTAAGACAGTTGCAGAAGAGACAAAGGAAGGTGAGGAGAAAACTGAGAATCTAGATCCCTCTGCTCCGGAAGAGGAAGTTCATAAAGAAGCAAACATCTCTCCTCTTGTTTCCCCAGCAGACTCTAGATCTAAAGGAGAAGAAAGAACAGAAGAGAAAATTAGTCAAGAAGAAGAGGAGAAGGGAAGAGAAGAAGGTCAAACAGAGAAGACCACAAGTGACAGTACTGAGGTTGTAGAAGGGAAGAAAACTCTGTCTCCGGCAAGAGACACTGTAGAAGTAGTCAAAGACTTTTTGACAAAAGAAATGATGGAATTAGATGAACCGGAGCTACTTCAAGGACCGTTCAATTTTGATTCCCTCTCTCCGGTCCAGACAATGAAGGTGGCATCTTTTGCTCAAGCCAAAGCAAAAGAAAAGCTTCTAAAGTCTCACATGGAAGACTGTGAGCTAATAAAGATTGCATCTGGTGTGCTAGAGAAAATCATGCCATCCTTCCAAAAGGATTCTTCAGCCTCCTCATCTAGTAATCTCAAATCTCTTATTAACACTATTAGCACACATTTTGATTCCTTAGAGAAGTCAGTAGAAGAAAAGGTCCGGAAGGAGTTTTTGGGAAAAGATTCTCCGAGATACAAGGATTTATAACTAATGATAGGAGAAATATGGATATTGGAATAAAGAGCTTAGAAAATGCTCTTAAAGATGGTGAAGTATATAAATTTTGTTTATCCTGGTCTAAAGTGACAAAGGATATTGAGAAGAAAGTGAAAGAACAAGAGGATCAATTGTCAAGCCTCTCTCAGAATTTTGATTCTCTCACCACATCCATAATAAACCAAGAATGTCAAACTATTGCAGTCATAAATGAGATAAAGAAGCTTGAGAAGGAGAGGAAGAACATAATAAGTAGGATGGGTGAACTTAGAGGGATGATTATCCCTAAACTAGAGGCCATGCATGAAGCCCTAACTAATGCCCAGACCACAGCCCAGACCAGTGATCTGACAAATCTAAAGAGGGCAGAAGCTCTTGCATTCCTGTTGAGTGGTCACATCTCAATTTTGGATAGAATGAAGCAGAGTTGGGCAACAGAATTTGTCTAGTTGAAGACAACTTTTGTAGATATACTTCAATATATGTAAGTATAACATGTATATACACTTATGCGGCTAAGTATACTTGGATTTTTGGGATTTTGGTGTGCGGATCCTACCCTTTGCCATTGATGTCAAAGGGGGAGTGAGGAGCAATGAAAAATGTGGAATCTAGCTAAGGGGGAGCTCTGGAAAAGTGTACATTAGAACAGAACATCAGCCAAGGGGGAGTGCAGTGTGACACTTAGTCATTTTTTACTAAGTGTTGCCATCAATGCCAAAGGGGGAGATTGTTGGCAAGAGACACTGTGTGGCTTCATAAGTGTTGTCATTGATGGCAACAAAGTTCATCCCACACATTCGTAGGACATGGTGTGTCTATACCAGAAGTCAGATTGAAGAGTATTTTGGTTTGGTGACCAAGAACAAAGCATGCAGCAAGGTCTGACAATCAGGTCCGGATCTCTCAGGGGAAGTATCTCAGTAAAGTGCGGACTTGGGGAAGTCAAGAGGAGTACCTTGAATGATAGATTCCAGGGATTGAGCCTCCGGTGAAGAAAGAGTGAAGAGATATGAGCACCTAAGTATTGGGTTCCTGTTTGACAGAATAGACTGAGGAAGAACTGACCGACAGAGCATCAGACCTTAATCCAGATGAGATATTGATGGTGATCAAGGTTATTAAGGTATCATTCATGACTGCCCAACATGATTGATGACTTCTATGAGCATCTCTTTGATACACATCACTTAGTAAGCAAGGATTCAGACGACAGACTAGAGTTTGGAAATATCCTGAGTTTTCTGGATGCCGACTAGAAAGATGATTGAAATCATTGATGCGGATATATATACGAGATTGATTTCGGTATGAAGGTGTGTGTGGTGTATTGTGAAGTGTGAAGAAAAGCATAAAGTAGTGTGGAAGTAGTAATACAGGTCCGGTATGTGACAAGACAGCAGCACCAAAGAAGAGGAAGAATGAAGTGCAGTAGATTAGTACACTGAGCCTAATCGGAACTGAACTTCAGCATATGTGGATGCTTCTCATCAGTTCAAGTATCTTGTTACTCTCTTTATAACTTGTAGATAGTGAGTCTCTTGAAGGCAGTGAGCCTCTTGTGAGCAGTGTGCTCGGGCAGTGAGCCCTAATTGGCAAGTGCCATTTGTACTACCTTATTCTTTTAACAGAGGATACAATCTTGGGTTAATCACCCCATGTTTTTTCCCTTAACAGGGTTTTCCACATCAAAATCATTGTGTTATGTGTATTGAGTTTATTTCTGCTTTCATGGTTATGCATGCTTATTTAATTTGATGTTGCACTAGTTGTTAAAGAAGAACAGAAAGTTAAAATAATCAAGATAACTAATTCACCCCTCCCCTCTCAGTTATCAATAGCAGTATAGTCCCAAAAAGTTGCAAAACACAAGGTTTTCACTATATTTCAAACTCACCTGCACAATAGAAAATAGGAACAACAAAAGTAGCAAACTAGGGGCTACCAAATACTATAGAAATGATAAAATGAGGTTAAACTAGCTAAATCAAATGAAATATTGAAATGACAAGCAAAGGGGAAGACATCAACAAACCTCTATGTGGTTGAATATCGAGCCCAAAATACCTATAGCTGAAACAAGAGAAAATATTGGGGTTGTTTGGGAGCTTACCTTTAGATCAAGCCCCTATGTTGGTATTTCAACCTCCACAAATAACCAATGATAAAGAGATTGGAAAAATAGTTTGTGCTCCTATTCTATATGTATCTAGGAATTAAGAGCAATGACAATAAAATAAATCTATGAGTATCAACCTTGGTCTATGGGGAAGAATACCCTAGTGTGCATAAAAAGGGTAAACAAGGTGGTGGTGGTCACCAATAGATTTGCCAAGAGAATTTAATGTCATAAAGAAAATAAATACTGCTAATACTTTGTTCAAACAAGAATAAACTCATCTAAACAAGATTACCATTGTGATGTAGAAGACGTGATGAGCACTTGTGATTGTCCAAGAAGATTTTAATAGCATGCAGCTTTAATAATGGAGTCTTCATCCAAGCATAACCAAGAGAGTTTTTCCCAAGGATTCAAGCATAAGATGAGATAGATTAAACAATTGATTTTTCATAGGGCTTGTAGGGAAGTTGAAGAGTCAAATTTGGATGTTGAAGGCATTTTTCTGATAGGTGACCATTATAGTAGGTGGCAGCAAGTAGTTGGGCAAAAAGCAACATTTTAAAATTTTGGAAACTCGTGATGCTAGTGCGGTGTGCAAATGTTTGCACATTGCACTAATGTCCTAGACAAATCGCTCAAAATTCATCATGTGTTCTCTAGATAATGAAAAGAATTAAAATCTAGTAAATAGATTTTACAATTTGATGAAGAAAAAGGCTAAGTTTGGGCTAAAATGATCCCTAAAATATGCTCTAAGGTTATGCACACTAAAGCAAGTCCAAAATATAGCATAAAATTGCAAGGGTATACAATTTTTTACGTTACATCAATAACATAAACAAGTGCATAAACGATGGTTGAATCTGCTGTTGTTTCAACAGATAAAACTATTGTGGGTGGTGCTTCTACCCTAGCTCTTGGCTTTGTTGGTTCCTCGAGATCAATGTATTCTCAAACTAGATCAACTAACTATGTCTCTATTATATATATTTCTATGTCTCAAAGGCATGTCAAGTAAAAAGTAAAAGGTTCGAAAGTCCTGTGAAGAGCATATGGATGCTAGTGGGATTGTAAAACTAAAGCTAAAGCATGAAATTGTTAGGATTAAGGTGCCATCAATCTTGTAAATCCGGTGTATTTAATTATTCTTAATATTGTTTGTAAATGCAGTCATAAGGGATGGAGGATTCACCGACAATGGTAATTAATTATTTACTGGTACTATTTACTATTTACCATTTGAATATCTTTTACTTTCAAAATATAAATGAGGTGATAAGGTCAAACTAGGTGCCCATATTTTGAGTGGCTATTATGGGTGGTTATGACACACGTAAGAAGGAATCTTTGCATAGCTATTGACAGTCTATGACATCTTGTAAGAGCATCTCCTATTTTCAAGGGATTGTATGACAAATTAGGCACCCAAAATGGAGAGATAATTTTAGTCAATTATGGTAGCTATAGGAGGTTGTAAGAAACTATGTTTAGCATGTTAACTAGATTCTCAAAATAAGGCATTCGGATTTGCCCAATTTTGCATGCCACATCTTTTGTATTCTTGTATAGTATGCAATTTCTATATAACATGTGTTTGAGGAGGTAGAGAATGTAGACACTGAAAATTGGCTCATACATTTTCATCATGTTGAACATCATTCTTCTAATTCATCAATTGATACACATTTCTGTATCACTGATTCTCTTCATTGGTTCATTATTTATTTCTTATATCCCTATTAATTAAATATTTTTTAATAATTTAATTAATGTATTAATACTTCTTCTATGTGATTAATTAAATAAATTTATTTTATTTAATAAATCACACTAACTCTCATCTATTCTTCCATAAATAAATAAAATTCATATTTTATGTATTTTCTAATTTCCATCCTCACATGAATTAAATAAATTATTTTATTTTATTATCTAATTTCATCTCCACTTATCACTCCCACAAATTTCTCTCAATCAAAAAGACTTAACTCCTCCATCAAATGACATAACTCTCAATCAATTTTTTATCAAATGATGTAATTTGATTTGACTCATAAATCAAATGACAAAGTCATTTAGTTAACTCTCCAATCTATCTATCTCAACTAAAGCTTGCCATTGATCTTTCAATCTATTCTCCACCATCGATTCTTGTTTCGAAAATATATAAATTCTCCTCATTCAAATCATTTGCATAATAACACACATTTGTACACTTAGGCTGCTAAATTGCTTTCGTGAATTCAATCATCTTCACATCAATCTCATATTTCATTTTGGTTATTTCTATAGTGTAGAGCAATCCATAATACAAAAAGACACCAAGGAGTGCATATCATGATGATAGTATTAGTTTAATGTTTGCATTTAGTTTAGCTTTGCATTGTGATAATTCCTTGAAGGTATTGAATAATTTGGGATAGGAGCTCATGTTTTCCTTTGCATTCTATCATATACATTTTGGCACGCTCGATGGGACCCACATCCCTGGAAACTAATCATTTTCTGTCCAAGTTTGGTGTTTTCTGGACTGTAGGTATAGAATGTCACTTTTGTAGAAATTGAGTTGCTTTTACATGCAATTGTGATGCTTGTGATAATTTGTGCCACTTTTGTCAAAATTGTGTCACTTTTGTTGAAATTGTGACGCATCTAACTGATTTGTGCCACTTTTATGCAAGCTATTTTTTTCTGGGTTTTAGCTAGCTCTAGTTATTTTGCAAGTAGATTTTTCCTTCTGATTTTCAAAGCAAATCTATCAAAATACAAAAAAAAAACACAACAAATCATTAAAAAAATCAACTCCAGGTTAAATAACTTCTCTAGATTTTTGTTTTTTATTTCCATTTTCCAATCAAATCAATCAAAAAAATCTAAAAAGATAGATCAAAAATCACAAATAGGCTACACAAGTTTCCTAGCTTTGATATTCACAATCTTTTATTTCTAAGATCTTGTTTCATATTCCTGAACTAATCAAATTGGTGCAACATTTCATATGCATGTCAAAGATCAAGATAAAGTGAAACTACTAATATCTTGGTGCATGTTCGATTGTCAAAGGTTTCACTTTTTCCATTAGAATTAGTTGCACACTAAGGTTAATATAGGGAGAATGAATCTTGATTGTCATGTCTAGGATTAAATTCAGGTGTATGCTCTCTCCTCGCACCTTCGAGTGATCTTAGAGATCAAAAGCTTGAGTTTAATCTATTTTTATTTTAAATTACATCCCTAGGTCAGATTAGAATGTGTATGCTCTCTGACAGGTTGTCGTAAGGTCCTAACACTTTAGTTAAAAATATGTCTATTATGCCGATCTTGTAGTGTCCAAGGCTATATGCAATAGGGGATATTTTTGGACATCTCACTTAGTACAGATTTTCTGAATTTTTGAAAAGTTTGAAATAGAAATTAAACTAGAAAGCATGAAATTGTTAAACAAAAATTAAACTAGAAAGCATGAAATTGTTAAGCTAGAAAGAATTCAAATTCTAATTCTAGAAAGCATGTAAACTACCTAAGAATCAACACTTTGCAGTTTAACTATGAACTCAAAAAAAAGGCAACTAACTACTAATTGAAAGTACACCTAATACCTTTTGATCAATAGCTAATAACAGTTTTATGATAGAGTGGATGCTCTAGAAATTTCAAGTAAACAGAACTCAAAGATCATTAACTTAAAACCACAACCTGTAGGAACACATAATAGAGCTAAGCACAAAGTAACATTTATCTAAACAAGACATGCACAGAACAGAAAATGACAACATTAACAATAAAAAAATACTTATCTACTCTATGATCCCTCGAGTGGCCAGCTCTTGGGTGTTCCTACTATCGGTTCAAATCACATACGATACTTTAACAACTTCAAAGTAAATCCCATTCACAATACTTCCATTACTCAGAATAAATTACTAAGAACAAGATTGGTGATATTCATTCATGTCATAACAGTGTCATAGAACACAGTACAATGAACATAGCTGAATAGTACTCAGAATATAACATAACAACTTGTCCTTGTTTTGAGCAACTACATATATATACTACACTACTGTACAAAAAATCCTAATTTTTAGATGGTAGGTAAATGCCATTAAAGAAGTCTTTTAAAGAAAAATAGAATTACAACTAACTGGATGTCTTTGCATTAAAACACAATAAAGGCTCTGAGTGGAGCCATAAAGTTTTAAGTATGATCAACAGAAAATAACAGAATTGCTTTAGCAAAGTTTATGATGTATGCCAAGATTTATACATCATTTATCAAAAATAGATAAATATTGCTTCTAAAAGTAAACAAATTGGCATGGCTAAGGTGATTGGTCAGGGCAAAGAAAGGTTATATGGCTTGTTATAAAAATGAGGTTATTTATACCTCATCACTCTCCCCTTGCACCTAGTGTGAGCCTAGGGATCAGAAACATCTAATCTTGATCTTCCCTTTAGGAGGCTTACTTGAGGACTTCATCACCCCAAGGGACAACCTACCACGCGTACCAATGGGGTATATCAAAGGGGGGAGAGTGAAAGTTGTATCCCAAGGAGTGATTCATCGTCGTATCTAAGTTGAGCCCTAAGACCCTTGGTCTGCTGAGACTTGTGAGGTGACAAAACTTGGAGAGCCCCTCCTTGTTTTAGGCATGTAGATGGGCCCTCTATTCATGGTTTGTGCCCCCATACCTTGTGTATATTGGGGACTCCCTAGAAAACTCATTTATCCTAGTTTAATACCTTCAGTCATCACATCTTGTGGTGCATCACTGTAATAGGAGGAGAAGATAGCTCACATGTACCTTCGTGAAATGAGATAGAATTACCTTTGGAGAGGTCTTTCGTATTCCAAGGTAAGGGATATTATGTGCAAAGCCTTTATCCCTAACTATCCATTTCATGATAGATGGTATTAATGGGACGGATGTCGCCATTATGAGTCCACGAGATGTGATACACTCACTTGACTAATTCTAGGATTGTGCAATGTGTTTGGTGTGTCTTCAATGTGCAATACCAGTAAAGAGCCAATCATCCTTGTCACCCCTTTAAGTCAAAATCAGCCATTGTGTATTTGTGATTGTTATCTCTTATTGAAAAATCATCTTCAATACTACGCATTTGACTGACCCTTGCCACATTTGCTTAAAACAAACCGCTTTTGTCTACAAAAGACCGCAATAGGCTGAATCGTATTGCTTTTGTCCAAAATTGTGTCACATTTTCCTGAACCACGTTGCTTTTGTCTAATAGTTCAAACAACCAGTTTAGTCCAATATTAGACTTGTCAAATTCACATCTGTATTGAACTATTTTGTCCATAATTTGCTAGAAACCTTGTGTTATCATTGTCAAAATCTCAATCAACCATTTGTACTTGGTCATAATCAATCTCCCTCAATCTACTATCCATTTTTGTCATATCAACAATTATTTTTGTCCAAATCAACCTCCAAACCAAATCAACCTCAAAATCAATAATCTATCCACAACCAACCAAAGTCAACATTCACCCAAAATAAAATCCACCTTTGTTCAATCCAAAATCAACAACTTATCCCAAAACCAATCTGAATCAACATCCACCCCAAAATAAAAACAAAATCAACCAATCATCCAAACTAGACCCTGCATCAATCTTAACCTGAAACAAAACTAAAATTGTTTGAGGTTAATTCTATGTCATCATTTTAAAAAATTCAAAAATCTTCCAAGATCATCCAAAGTTATAAAAAATGGCAATGTGTCGCTTATGTCAAAACTCAACGCATTTCTTTAAATTTGCAATGTTTTTTGTCAAAATCTAGCTGCATTTGATTTCCACTCACCACTTTTGTCAAAACAGAATGCTATTGTCTAAAATGTAATTCCTTTGTCACAAATGTGTCACTTTTGTCATAATTGAAATGCCTTCATCTGAGTTAAACAGTAAACTGTCATATCTGAGATCTAACTTATCAAACTATAATCTTTTGCTAAGGAAAAACATCAAGAGACCTGGTATCTACTGTCATATCACATCACATTCATCTTTGTTAAAATATTATGTTATATTTACATCAATCATCCTCATTAATCATTCATCATCTCATTCTCAAAATTTATTTCATTTTACCACAACCATCCTTGTCATCTTGAATCTAGATGAGTGACCATATTTGAATTATCAATCATCATTTGGACTTATCTTCAAGTATCCAAACTATATCCAACTATCCAAAGTATCTCCCTTTATCTTTAACTTGCATTTGTTCTTGGGAACAAGTCTGTCTCAAGTATAGTGTTGAGTTAATCCTATCAATAAATCATATAATCCAAACAATCTCAAAATCAAAATATCACATCTTAGAGTCCAAAGTATCTTTACCAAGGTTCAAATCCATAACCTCTTCAAATCCATATCCTCTTCAAATTCAAATCCAAATAAACATATCCATTCCATCACCTCTTTTGAATGGTAACCACAAGATCAAAAGCAAAGAAAATGGAATCCAATGAACTTGAATTTGGGATGCACATCATTTGTCTTTTGAAGATCAAGAAAACTTACCATGAGTGCCTCTTTTGACTCTCTTCGGAGAAGAGGATAACTTAGATGAATCTCGAATGTCACCAACACTTCAACAATTCAGACAAGACCCGATTGTTATGGACCTTACTGAATGCCTTATTAAAAAAACTCAGAGAAAGTTTTCTTAGCATTAGTCGCTCAAGGTTGCAAGTTACCCCCTAGTTTGACATTTCCAAAATTTAAGAGAAAGACCCTTTAGCATCAACTATTGAAGAAACTACCTCACAAACAATCAAAGACAACACTTCAAACAACAACTCAAACAACGATCCTCAACCAAACAACACTTCCAATAACACTTCAAAAAACAACTCAAACAACAATCCTCAACCAAACAACACTTCCAATAACACTTAAAACAAAAACTCAAACAACAATCCTCAACCCAATAACACTTCAAACAACAATTCACATAATAATCCTCAACCAAACAATACTTCCAACAATAATTCAAACAACATTCCTCAACCCAAAAACATTCCTCAATAATAATTCAAACAACAATCCAAATAGCAACATACCACAAATTGACCCTAACCTAATAGCAACCATAACTCAAATTGTTACCCACACACTCAACAATCTAAGTACAACAACAATCCCAACTTCCAACCAAACTTCTAATCCCAACTTCCAACCAAATAACATTCCAAACTTCCAACCAAAAAATAATCCCAACTTCCAACCAAATAACTTTCCAAATTCCAAACAAATAGCAATCCCAACTTCCAACCAAATAACATTCCAAACTTCCAACCAAATAACATTCCAAACTTCCAACCAAACAATAACCCCAACTTCCAATCAAATAACAATCCAAACCTCCAATCATACAATAATCTCCAATCAAACAACAATCTCATTTCTCAATCAAACAACAATCCAAGCAACATCGATGCCAACAAATATGAACAAAAATTTCAAGAACTATCGAAAAGAATCGATGACATGCAACTGGGAAATTCTAAAAATAAATATTCATTGGAAGATATATGCCCATACCCTTTTGATCAATCACTCATCATGGCTCCCTTCCCTCCTATTTTTGAAATGCCTAAATTCAACAAATATAAAGGAAAGGGTAACCCTAAAGAACATCTTAGAGAATTTTATGTTGCTTGTATAAAAGTCATTCATGATGAGACATATCTTATGCAAATTTTTCCTCAAAGCTTAGGAGGCCAAGCAATTGAATGGTTTTCTTGTTTTCCTCGTAGAATTAAGAATTTCAACGAACTTGCTCAAAAATTTATTGATCATTTCTCCTACAATGTTGAAAATGAGATATCAATGACTGACTTATATAACACTAAGAAGAAGAATGGAGAAGCTTTTGGTGCTTTTCTACAACATTGGAGAAACTTAGCAAGCAAGTTACCTTGGAAAATCCTAGAGACGCAACTTGCTAATATCTTTGTTTAGAATCTAAATCTAGAAATGGCATTCCACTTACAAGTTCAATGTGCCAATACTTTTGAACAAATCGTAGAGAAGGGATCAACTATAGAGAAGGTCCTTATTTCCAAAGGCTCAATCAAACTTTATAAAGACAAAGACAACAACAATACTCAATCCAATGAAAACCCTCACTTTTGGGTGAAAAATAAGAATGTTGTCAAAGATGGTGTCACTGACATTAAAAATATTCAAACACAAACACCATAAAATACTCAATCCAACAATAACAACAATAATGCTCCCACTCCAAGACATCAACCTTAGCAAAGACTCCCACCAAGATGTAAGTTTACTCCATTGGGAGAACCTATCGAATCAACTTTGTGAAGATTGGTCTAAAACAACATTATTACATTGCCTGAAGTCAAACAATATGAATCTCAATTTAAACCTCCTAGGTATAAAGAGCACGAACATTATGAGTATCATAGAGTCAATGGACACAAGACAACTGATTGTATCAAACTCAAGCATCTCATTCAAGATCTTATTGATAATGGTGAGATTGTACTAGAAAATCACCCAAAGAATTCTAATGACAACCTAGGCATATACTAGGATCCATTCCCAAACCATGGTAAAGGTAAAGCTTTTGATAAGGGAGCTTCCTCTAGTAACACCAATAATGTTAATAGCTCCCCTTCATATGATTTAGTTATAGATCATATTGAACAAAGTTATCCTCAAGTGGCCACTATCATTGTTCCAAGAGCCCCACCCGATTGTGCAATCACTTCTCATCGTGGCTGAATCACCATTTGAGTAGCCCCATCCTCCCCTAAGTCATCTCCACAATATGATATCCTTGACCATCTAGGAAAAACCCCTACTCAAATCTCTATCCTTGAGTTACTTCGCACATCACCCATTCATAAGGATATCTTAAACAAGGCCTTGCAAGAAGTTTGTGTCCCTAACAACATTAATATTGATCAATTCAAGCATTGATAGGACACATATCTTTGCCACATCACCTTGTATTTATTGAAAAAGATCTACCCTCTAATGATCCATCTCACAATAATGCCCTTCATATTGAGGTATACGTCCATAAACATAAAATCAAAATAGTCTTAATAGATGGTGGATCGGGATTAAATCTTTGTACTTTAAAATTAATAAGACAATTAGGATACTCTGAGGGAGTCATTGATTCATAAAAGTGTATTACAATAAAGGGGTATGATGATGTTGAGCATGAATCTATAGGGATCATTAAACTTCCAATCCAGGTTGGTCCTATCATAATGGAAAGCACATGTCAAGATCTTGATCTTCCGTATAATATCCTTCTTGGTCATCCTTGGATTCACTCCATGCAAGTTGTACCGTCAACATATCATAAATGTATCAAGTTTCCATACAATGGTACAGAAATAACCATCTTCACTGATCCTCGCCCCTTCCAGTATTGTAGAATGATGGAAGGAAAGTATCGACACTCTCACCATTGTCTTATTAATGATGGAGTGCAGCCCTTTGTTGAATTCAATGAACACTAAGAGTGGGGGTGAATCAATGTTCTACAAAACCATTTATACACTTGCTCAATTATCCATTTACCAAATTTAATTATATGAAAACAGATTAAACAAATGCATAGTAACCACAAAGACATAACACATGAACACCAAGATTTTTACGTGGAAACCCCAAAGAGGGAAAAACCACAAAGAGGATTAGCTCTCAATATTTATTTGTAATCTTTTACAAATGCTAATGTTCAGGCTTGGTCACTCCACGGGCCTAGAACATGTTGGCTAACTGCCATGAAGTACAACTAGGTCTAGCAAGCTCACTGTCTCAATCCTAAACCTAGAAAGATTACAATAAGGGCTATTAAACCCTAATGGAGGCTCACTGCTAGGCTCACTAACTTGATGAAGATTGGTTACTGCCCAATATAAGTGAAATCATATAGTAAGTATGAATACTGCAAAAGCATCTGTCAATATGCCAGGGTGTAGTCATTTAATAACTAAATATTGTATCCTTAGTCTTCATCCTTATTGATCTGCTAACTCTGCTCTTCAATTCTCATGCTCACATTATTACACATATATTCACATTACTGCTCCTCAAACACTGAAATCCATCCTCTATTTATATTTGCAACTAAATCTTTCTCATGATTAGGTCGGCAAGCAAATTGTGAAGCATGTATACCAAGTGTTATATCCTGTCAGCTTGTTCTTGTGTTAAATCGTCAATGTGGATCCAAACAAACATGCATATGTCTTCATATGTGTTGGCTCTAAACATACAATCACTTACCTTTATCATCCAACTCATATTTCTTCTCTGCATAATGATTTAATCAGCTTGTCGGCTTGTTTCTTAATAACATATATGATAGGTTCCTTTGTCACATCACAACTCATGCTGCAGACCAAATGGGACCTCACAAATCATATCCACTATTCATTTCTAACCACTTGTCATACCTTCATAACCGCAAACTAAAATATGCACTTGCGGAGGAATGTAAACCATTATACTGTGCCTCGTTCACTATCTCTGTTACACCTCTGTTCATCCAGACTTAGATATTTCTTCTAAGTGACTTTTGGAGGAAGTCAAGACTTGATCACTGGAATATAACAACATCAAACAACTATGAACATTGTACTTGAGCCGTATTTTCAAGTCTTCATCTGTCGAAGCACACTGATCCACTTATTGCCTCTTACTCTGTTTCATGCTCATACTTAGTCATTTCTACCAACCAGACCTGAATTCCAATATGGCCTTCTGGAGATATGTCTTCTTGTCATGTTGAAGGGATCTTTGAGCCTTGTTTCCATCAATGACAACACACAAGTCCATACCAGAGTAGTGTCTCTTGCCAACAATCTCCCCCTTTGGCATTGATGGCAACACTTAGTGAAAAATGTTTGACTACTCCCCCTTGCTATATACACTTCATTCTCCTACTCCTCTTGGGATGTTTATCCATTTTTCACTGATATTCTTCTCCCCATTGACATCAATGGCAAAGGGTGTGATCCAGAACCAAAAACTTGTCAAAACTTCAAAATTTTATGCACTCTACCGTATATTTATAAGTACAGTCTTCTACATTATTTTACATATGCTGAAGTATGTCACTAAAAACATTCTTTAGTTGAGCTATCTCAACATCCCAGCTCTTCTTAGCACCATCCAAAATTTGCATATGTCCACTGAGTAGAAAGACTATAGTTTATGCCTTTTGTAAATATGATGGTGTGGTCGTTTGTCCAGCAAGTTGTACTTCAGCTACAAGCTTGGTCATTGGATCTAGTTTGGGACTAATCAATCTTCTTAATTGTCCCATTCTACTCTTTATTTGATACCTTTGATTTATTAAAACATTCAAGTCATTGTGGATGTTGATGACTTGAGCTTCTTTTTTGCTGGTTGATTCATGTACCGGATCAAAATTCTTAGAGATATTCATCAGTTTTTCTTCCAATTCCTTAATATTTTCCTATGTCTTCTTTGTAACTTCCGACCATGATAGACAAAATTTATACATGTCACCAGCTTCTATAATAGCATTATGAATATTCTGTATCCCACTATCTAGCTGAGCCTTATCATGGGCTATCAACTTTGTCAACTCATCTCATTAAACTCTTGTCTAACTTTTGTTTCAGCAAATTTTTCAAGAGATTCAAAGTGTGTACTTACAGAGTGAATGAGTCCCTTGGGTTGACAAGAAGCAGATAGAGAGGTATCTTTCCAGTATGTTAGCACTAGCTTCTCCAAGATACTGGATGCATCATTTATGAGTTCAGTGTCCTCAATGTGGGACTTCAATATCTCTTTTCTTGTTTTGGCTTGGGCAACTGAAGCAAATTTGACAATCTGAATAGGAGACATTGTATCCAGGTTTATTGGACCTTGGATTGACTCAGGCTCATCTAGAACTAGTTCTTCTCTTTCCAAGAACTCCTTAACTGCCTCTGCAATGTCTCTTGCTACACCAGAGACCACATCATTTTGTTCCTACTCCAGAGGATCAATATCCAAGACCTTGTTTGAGTCCTCCTTCTATTCATCCTATGTTAAATCCTTCTCAGTCTGATGTGCCAAAGGGGAACTGGTTTGTACAGTTGGTGATTCTTCTTCTGCAGTCTTCTCTCCAACATTATTGTCCATTGGTTGATGTTCCGGAGAGGCAGTCTCCTTTTCTTCAGCTATTTGGTCCACTTTATCTGTCTCCTTTTTCATGTTGACTTCTAAAACTGATGTATAATCATCAACATTATTGTCTTCATTGTCACATATGGTGGGAAGATTGTATTTCTTTAGAGCTTCTACGACAATTTCCTCTATTTCTCTTGCCACTTTATCAATCTCACCCATCATTAATGAATTCATCCTCATTTTGGTTTTGAACTTTTCTTTAGTTTCCTTGGAGATTAAGTCTTTTTCTTTGAGAGTAATTTCCAGACATAGTCTAGTCATCACATGTTGTCTTAGCTCAATATCTTTTGCCCTAGCAGTCTCTTTTCTGATGGTCAAAATATTGGCTAGGCTTCCAAGGAGATTAGAGATGATCTCAATAAAAGCCCTGTTGAAGATGTTTAAGTATTTCACTGTGGCTTCTTCCAAGATTCTTTTATCAGCATCATTATATCCATCATAGAATTCAATCATGGGTTTTAAGTTTCCATCCATTGTGACAACTTTTATTATATCTGTAAGTGCTGGTGTAGCTTTTTCAGTCTGAGACTTTTCTTTTCTTTGTCTTTTATTGGATTTATCCTTTCTGGAGGGCTTTTTTCTATTGCATCCGGAAGCTTTGATAGTCTCAGCTTTCATCATCTTAACTTCTTCATTTGATTATGTTTCTTCTTCATCAACAACTATGCTTACATGCATTCTTTTGGCCTTAGTCTTCTTCCTCTTAGAACTGGTGGTAGGAGTTTCCACACTTACAGATAGTGTAGAGTCGGAGGGAATAGATGTAGCTTCTGTAGATGTAGATCCTCTAGTTCTTCTTCTTAACACTTCTGGTTTTTCTGATTCCCCCTTTGATTCTTCCGAAGATTTTATTGGTCCACTTTTTCTCTTATCTTTTGCTTCCTTATCAGATTGTGCTTTTTTATCTTGCCTTGGTCACTTGTTCTTTTGTGAATCCATGTTTTAGAGCAATTTCTTCTACCACTTTTTTCGTTTTCTTAGAAATCTCAGGTTTTCTTACTTCGACAAAAATTTTGGCATGCGGTTCCTCATAGGTCCCAAATCTTTCTTTATTGGGATCTCTGGGTTTACTTAGCATATATTAGGCATAACTTTCCAACACAACTCCATGTACCTCATACCCCATAGGCATAACCCAGACCGTTCTAGGCTCAACAACCTCCATCAAACACTGATCTTTGTCACAATAAACAGATTGTATCCATGTATTTTTCAACAACTGTTCTGGGGTTTCTTTCCCTGGCTTGCATTGATCTTTGGAAGTTTTTGAAATAACCCCATAGGGCTGCAATATATGCATCAATAGTGCCTATGCCACTCAACAAATTTCTAATTTGGACTACAACAGATTTATCATTGGTCTAGAATAGGTTCTTGATACCAGGCAACTCTTGCATAAAATAGAAGAATAAACACATGATTAGTGTGCCAAATTTGAAGGGGTATTTACCTTCCTTTGTCTTCTTCAAGTTATCCATTACTTGCTATCAAAGCAATTCACAGATGTCATAATCAGCATTCTCCTTAATCATTTGATAGGCTGTGTATATGGCCATGCCTAAAATAGAGTTTTCCCAGTTGGTGAAATAAACTTTGTATCCCAACACCATTGAGGCAAATCTCACAGCACGATCCTCAGTATCATTTATTATTAAAGCTCTCTTATCAAATTTTGCTCCAGTAGCTGCCATTACTATATCATTCTTCATGACTTTCAACAGTGGTACCAATCCAGTAGAGCATAATCCAGTAACTGTCCTTATAACATCTTTTGTAATCTTGAAAGGTCTCTCAAGCGACATGAATTCATCATGAACCCTACTTAACACATACTAGACCCATTCATCCTCCAAAAATGTTGGGAAGTCCAAGTACTTAATAAATTTTGTCTCTTCCAATGCTTGATATTCATTCTTCAGATCGAGATTCTCATTACTCAAGTGTTTTATGTAGAGATCAGAAAACCTGCTATCACCAAATTCCTCTAGTTTAACATGAATATATGCCCTAACATCCTCTGCATGCATGACTCCATGAGGAATATTTGAAAATGCACCCATCTGATCAACTTCAGTTGATTTGAAATGGTGTTTCTTGAATTTTGGTTGAGGTCACTCAGTAATATCAACTTGCGGCATTGCCATCTTAGAATTTCAACAGATTTCACAAATAGGGTTTGAACAAAAATACCTTGTTTCGCTGAATTAGGGTTTCCTTTCTCTGAATTACTTCAAAGTGCTTCAAATCTTAGTTATCGTTACTCAAATTCTACTTCAATCTCTCTGAACACTTGATAACTTTGGATGCAAAGTGATTTTGAGACTAAACTAGTTCCCTTTTATCCTCTGCAAGACTTAACGTAATCGTCATTAATGCTTGTTCCAAAAAGCTGTTAAACTCTTCACTGTAGAGTATAGTTGATTAGGATTGCTCTGCAATACTCTGCATTATAACTTTTTCTTTCAGAATTTCTTTCAGGGGATCTGTCATGTCGGATTCTACCACATATCTCTATGTTGGATTCCAGCACCAACTTTCTGGCTGGGGTATTTAGATTTTTAACACTGCTCCCCCTGAGCCAAAGCTCCCAATTTACTTCCCAGAGGAAGTATCTGCACCAAATGATGGTGCAGATTCATCCTTGACTTCAATCACATCTTTCTTGATCCAAATTTTGCTCATTTCTTTCTTGGTTTCAACCGGATCAACCTTTTCCTTCCCTTTGTCATTATTTTGCTCTATTTTCATGTATTCAGTACTATAGTTTCTTTTCACATTTCTGGTTCTACAAAATCTAGCAAAGTGTTCGGACTTGTTGCAATTAAAGCACACAATATTTCTTTGACCTTAATTTCTCCTGACATTTGAATTTGGCCTTGATCTGCATTGGTTAGCCATATGCCCAAATCTATTGCAAGCAAAACATTTGCCATTGAAGGATTGACCATTCCTTGGATAGTTTGGCACATTTCTTGACACACTTCTACATTCGTTTGCTTTATGACCGATCTTCTTGTAATTGAAACATTTACCAGAAAAAGACGAGCATTTTGATTTGTTCTACTTCTACACTGAATGGCCCTATGACCATACTTATTGCATTTGAAACAATGACCATTGAAAGATGGGTACCTTTGTGCATTTGATTGCCTAATCGAGGGTCCATTAGGTCTTCTTCTTTGATTCCTTACCAGATGGTTTCTGCCTCTACCTTCTTTAGATCCGTCTTGCCCTGAGTTTGAACTTTGTCCCTTTTCAAATCCAAACCTTTTTTATCATCTGGATACTTTTGACTGGCTAACAACTCATCAAATTTTACAGAGCTTATTTTGAATTTTTCTTTGTAGCTGTTGGCTACTTCTAGATCAAATTTCAAGAGCATAACTTCTTTTCCTAGTTTTTTGTTAGGGATTGCATGCAGAAGATACCAATTAAATGCAAATAAAGATTAAACAGAGGAATGAAAATACACAGAAATAACAACAGCGAGAGACAAGTTTTAACGTGGTTCATCCAAACTCGGGCTACATCCACCAATAGAGAGTCCAATATTATTATCCAGTAAATCAAACCGATTACTGTACGCTCAAAATCGTGACTCCGGTTGCCTGGGGTTGTCAGGTCAAATTTCGGCACGCACACGGACCCTTTCTCTCCTTTCCACGGGGCGATCTACCACGTCACTCTCGCTCGTGTGCAGAATTAGCCATTCAAGAGGAGGCGAGACACGGCGGGGATCTGGCTCATTGGAGAGATGGACTTCGCGGAGAGGGCTCGGCAAGTTTTGTGGCCTTTGTTGTTGTGCATTTTGTTGTATGTTTCATTCAATAGTTGTTGTAGTTGAAATAACCCTATGACCCGAAGGGTCACTGGTTTCTCTTCTTCTGTTTGGATTCCTTAAATTCCACCTTTGTGTGGGCAAACAGTTGTTTTCATTGATGGCTTCTGCTATTTCTATGTCTCTAAGAAATGCTTCGGGTAGTTGTAATTGCCTAGTTCTTTCTAATAACAAGAGGACAAATGGGTCTCCTTGTGGTAGAACAAATGTCTGTTGTTGTGGTCGTAGATGGATCTCCTCGATCTCGTCATGGATAGCCCTCACCCACTCTCCTCTCACTCCTAAGCACATTCGTGAATCAGGATAGAGGAAATCATGTGATTGCTAACTTTAACCAGATCTAGGGTTTTGACCTAGGGTTTTGTTGACCTAGGGTTTGACTTGTGTTTTTACTTTGTTTGTACCTTGTGATGAAATCAAGGGTTTGTTTGGAATTGTTTGAACTGTGATTACCTCATGATGGAATTGAGGGTTTGCAATTTTATTTGTCCTAGGGTATCTATATGCATGCAAGCTAAATGATATGCAAAACGTCTTTGTGGTATTTTTTAGAGTATTTTGGAAATAAAAGTGCTTCTAATCTATGAAAAGGAAATATGTATGCAATCCTATATGACTTTTCCAATGCAATGTAATCTATGTTTTTTTTTGGGTTTTTGGTGTTTTCAATGCAATCTAATCTAATGGAAAGGGAAAATGCTTCTTCTAACAATGTAGATCTAGAAATATGAAAGCTTTTAATCTAACATGCAAGATCTAACCTATCAAGGAAAAAGAAATTTATTACAATTCCCAAGAGCAAATGTGATTATCTAATTACTATGAAAGCAATGAAAGAACCTGAAAGAGATGAAGATTTGTTGACTCCACTACCCTCAGTAATCCTTGTGTAGGCAACCTCGAATCCTTTTGTGGCAGCAGGTGATCCTCTTGACAACAAAATGACCCGAAGAAGCAAAAAGAAGCTTCAATGAAGCTTGTATGAGCTCAATGAAAGCTTGGATTGAGCACAATGGCATAGATTGAAGTAGTGTGACGCTACTTGGTTGAACAATAAAAGAAAAAGGCACCTTCGTCCTATAAGAGCATTTGAATGCTAAGTTGGAGAGCAAAACTGGCAAGAGTTGTGTGCACAATGAATTTGCCTCCATTTGTGCTTGGGGGAGCAGGGTATTTATAGGTTTAGAAGAAGAAATTGATTGGAGAGTTAACTCATTTGATTGATGAGTTAAGAAGAATAGAGTGGGGAGTTAACAAGGTTGATTGCCCAGTGAACTTAGTTAATTAGAGAGTGATGAAGCAATGATAGCTTATCACTGAAGAAGAAATGGAGGTGAGGGAATGCATGAGATTGATTAGAGAGTTAATTTGAGATAAAATAGAGCTAATTATGCATGTGTGGGTGCATGAAATAGTTAACTTTATATCAAGGATCAAAAATCATGCAAACAAAAAGAAAAATGGGCGAAAATGGAGCAAAAACGAGAGAGAAACTCAAGTTTTTTCGCAAGTCCAAAAATGGCAGGGTCGCCCCTTTTGCTAGTAGTGTCACCCCTTTTGCTGGTAGTGTCACCCCTGGGTGACCATGGGTCACCTGGGGAGATCCGAGCTGGACAGGGTCAGATGCAGAAAAGTAGGCTGGGAGATGGTAGGAGAGAAGAAAAGGAGGAGTTCTGCATCAAGAAACAAGTTAGTCATGTGGAAGAATCTAAATCTTTACTTGTATCTACAGGATCTCCAAGGGAGATCTAGAAATAATTGAGGGAGATTTGGATTGGTTGGTCAAAAATGAAAAACTGTCAGTGGGAGATGGATTGGGGGACCTCTAGAAGGCTTCTATGAGGTGCACTAGATGAAAGACAAAGGGAAAAGGTGAAAAATCACCTACAAGACACTCACAAGGCTTAGGATCAAGGTCGAAAGCTAGAAAATGTAAGTCGACAAGTGTCGCAACAAGTGTTGAAAAGCGTCGCAAACGGGGAGGGAGAGAAATTGACAAAGCAAAAATGACACAAGACAAGAAAAGAGGACACGTCATCAAGAGGCATGCTGCTCAAAGGATTTATTTTCACGCTTACATGTACGTGACAAGGATTTGAATCATCATAGGGGTCCTCATGGAGGCAGTGCTGTTAGGGTTAGCCAGCAGAAGATATCAATTAAATGCAAATAAAGATTAAACAGAGGAATGGAAATACACAGAAATAATAATAGCGAGAGACAAGTTTTAACATGGTTCACCCAAACTCGGGCTACATCCACCAAACAGAGAGTCCAATATTATTATCCAGTAAATCAAACTGATTACAACCAGCAATCCCTGCAACTCAATACCGTTGCAAATGCTACAATACAATATATATCAAAACCCTAACCCTTAGCCTCTTTTATCAAGCCTTTTTTTGTCAATTACAAAAAATTAGGGTTTTCTTATGTCGGTCATAAAAATAGGATTTTTTAAGGGTGAGGATACATGGCTAGTGTACAGTACTTTCCTGATCAGTCGCCACCTACCAACAATCTCCCACTTGGAGACTGATCAGGCTCCACACCAAACAATCTCCCACTTAGAGACTGATCCTAGACGACACCGCTGCGCATGCAACTCCCACTGGAAATAAGCACCCTGGACTCTACTGTTCTATTTTTGTTGTTTTTAGTCTAGAAGACCAACCAAAGCTGAAGAGGAGCTCAGCTTCTCCCTTGTCACTGCCTTTGTAAACATATCCGCTGGATTTGCATCTGTATGTATCTTTTCCAGCCTTAACTGTCCATTATCCAACACCGACCGAATGAAGTGATACCTCAACTGTATGTGTTTGGTCTTTGAATGCAAAGCAGAATTCTTTGCAAGATGTATGGCACTCTGACTGTCTGTATACAGAGAACTGGTAGCCTGTTGTTTACCCAATTCTTCCATAAAAGATTGCATCCATATCATCTCCTTGCTTGCCTCTGTTGCAACTACATACTCTGCCTCTGTGGTGGATAAAGCAACCACCTTTTGTAACCGTGAGATCCAACTCACTGTTGTCCCACCTACAGTAAAGACATAACCTGTAGTACTCCGCCTGGTATCAATATCCCTTACCAAATATGAGTCTACATAACCTGCTAAATCAATATTAGAGCCCCCAAAACATAAGTGTTTATTAGATGTACCTCTCAAATATCTGAGAATCCATTTTACCGCATTCCAATGCTCTAATCCGGGATAACTCATATACCTGCTAACGACTCCTACATCATGTGCAATATCTGGTCTCGTGCATACCATGGCATACATTAAACTTCCTACAGCTGAAGCATATGGTACCTTGGACATTTTTTCTTCCTCCTCTTGTGTCTTTGGACACATTTCTTTAGTCAATTTCAAATGACTAGGCAAAGGTGTGCTAACGGCTTTTGCATTCTCCATATGGAATCTCTGCAACACCTTTTCAACATAAGCAGCCTGAGATAGAGTCAATTTTCTGTTCTTCCTATCTCTGCAAATTTTCATACCAAGGATTTATTTTGCTGCCCCCAAATCCTTCATATCAAATGACTGTGCTAACTGATGTTTTAACTCTCTGATGTGATCCATGTTAGACCCAGCTATAAGCATGTCATCAACATATAAACATAAAATAATGTAGCTGTCATTATCCAACCTCTTAAAATAAACACAATGGTCAGAATTACACCTGCTGTAGCCTTGCTCAGCCATAAAACTATCAAATTTCAGATACCATTGCCGAGGTGCTTGTTTTAGGCCATACAAACTCTTCTTCAATCTGTAAACTTGTTTCTCCTTACCTTTGACCTCAAATCCCTGTGGTTGTGCCATGTATATCTCCTCCTCCAAATCACCATGGAGAAAGGCAATTTTCACATCTAGCTATTCCAAATGCAAATCTTCAGTAGCCACAATACTTAAAACAGTACGAATAGAAGTCATCTTGACAACCGGAGAAAATATCTCATCAAAATCAATGCCCTTTTTCTGTGCAAATCCTTTTACAACTAACCTGGCCTTAAATCTTTTCTTACCTCCATCTTCCTCTTTCAGCCAGTAAACCTATTTATTTGGTAAAGCCTTTTTACCTGCAGGTAACTTACATAATTCCCAAGTCTAATTTTTCAGCAAGGAGTCCATTTCTTCTTTCATAGCAAGCTCCCACTGAACTTATGTATCCACCTGCATAGCTTCATCATACCCTTCTAGTTCACCAGCATCTGTTAACAAAATAGAATACAAAGAGGGAGAAAACCTTTCAGGAGGTCTACTTATCCTTGTTGACTGTCTAACATTCACTGGAGTTGGTGGTATTTCTGGTTGCGGAGTATGAGGAGCCACTGGAACATCACTATTTGGAGTATCAGCTAGCACCACATAATCCTTTTCTTTCTTCTCATGCTGTTGCAACTAATCTTTGTACAACACCTTCTCATTGAATATAACATCCCTGCTTCTCACAATTTTCTGATTTTCAAAATCCTAAAGCCTATAACCAAATTCATCAATACCATATCCAACGAAGGTACATTTTTTTGATTTCGCATCCAGCCTGGTTCTATTTTTTGAATCTATATGTGCAAATGCTTCACAGCTAAAAGTTTTTAGAAAAGAATAACTCACCTTCTTGTCAGTCCATGCTTCCTCTGGAATACCACAGCCCAAAGGAACTGAAGGACCTCTGTTAATTAAATATACAGCAGTGTTGACAGCCTCTGCCCACATGTTTAAAGGCAGTCCAGCATGCAATCTCATGGTCCTTGCACGCTCCATTATTGTCCTATTCATGTGTTCAGCCACTCCATTTTTCTGTGGAGTCCCTGGAACCATTTTCTGCCTACAAATTCCATTAAAGGAACAATAATCTTCAAATTCTTTGCTGCAATACTCACCGCCATTATCAGATCTGAGACATTTTAATCTTTTACCTGTCTCATTTTCAACCAAGCTTCTCCATTTCTTAAATGTTTCAAATACATCAGATTTCTGTCTAAGGAAATAAATTCAGACCTTCCTAGTTGTATCATCTATGAATGTAACATAATACCAAGAGCCACCGAGAGAAGATACCTGAGCTAGTCCCCATACATCTGTATGCACAAGCTCTAATTTTTTATTTTTCTTTTGCTTCCCATCCTTGAGAAAACTGACTCTCTTTTGTTTGCTATACACACAACTTTCACAGAAATCCATATTAATACATTTCAGACCTGGTAAAACTTTCTTAGAATGAACTACCTTCATACCTTTTTCACTCACATGTCCAAGTCTGTTATGCCACAGTGTTGTTTTAGAACCTGCAGCAATTTTTCTAGTCTTTTCCTGCAAACTTGCAGCAACTGTTCCTGAACTTGTTTGTTTTTCCTCTGTAACAGCTAAAGTAGAAGGAACAGTATGACCTGTACAAAGATATAAGGTGCCTACTTTCACACATTTTGCTACTACTAAGGCACCTTTTGAAACCTTCCAATTTTTATCAGTAAATGTAACAGTGCAACCTTGTTCAGTTAGCTGCCCTGCTGAAACTAAATTTTTGCTGAGCCTTGGAACATGTCTTACCTCTTGTAGTAGCCAATGGTTCCCATTCTGCAACTTAATCTTGATTCTTCCCTTTCCAACAATCTGACAGGGTTCGTTATCTCCCAAATAAACCAGCCCAAAATCCCCTTGGACATAATCAAGAAAGTAACTTCTATAGGGCATAGTATGAAATGAGGCCCCTGAATCTAAAACCCATGAATCATCAGCATTATCTAGGGAAAGAATCAAAGCATCATCTTCAGACTTATTGCTTACCACATTTGCTTCCTTATTGCCTTCTTGTTTGTCTCCTTCTTTGTTCTTCCAAGACCAACAATCTTTCTTCAAATGACCTGGTTTTCCACAATACCAGCAATCCTTCTGTCCGCTGGTTTGGGATCTTTTGTCCTTTGATTTTCCTCATGACTTCCCATGACCTCTAGAACCTTTTCCTCTCTCCTTTGATCTTCCTCTGCTTTCTGCATTCAAAACACTGCCTGATTTGGATCCACCTGAGCTTTTCTTACGAATTTCCTCACTCAGAATAACACCAACAACATCATCAAATTTTAGGGTATTTGAACCAGAAACAGAGTTACTAACCGCCATTACCAAACTATCCCAGCTTTCAGGCAATGAACATAATATCAAGAGAGCTCTAACTTCTTCATCAAATTTTACATTTATAGAAGTCAATTGACTGACAATCATATTAAATTCATTTAAATGATCTGTCACAAATCCACCTTCAACCATTTTTAGATTAAACAAATGCTTCATAAGAAATACCTTATTTGAGGCTGAGGGTTTTTCAAACAATTTAGCCAAAGCTTTCATCAGACCATCTATTGTCTTCACTTCCGTTATATTGAATGCCACTGACGGTGCTAGGCACAACCGAATGGTTCCCAGTGCCTTTATGTCAAGAAGATTCCAATCCTCATCAGACATTGTTTCTGGTTTCTTGGCTACTCCTTCCAATGGCATCCATAAATCCTTTTGATAGAGGTAATCCTCCATTTGCATCTTCCATAACTGATAGTTCTGCCCATTGAATTTATCGACCTTCAATCTACCCTCGTCCACCATTGCTCCCACTCAACCGTGAGACTTTCCTGCAGATGATAATCGAACACAACCTGCTCTGATACCACTTGTTAGGGTTAGCCGGTAGAAGATATCAATTAAATGCAACTAAAGATTAAACAGAGGAATGGAAATACACAGAAATAATAACAGCGAGAGACAAGTTTTAACGTGGTTCACCCAAACTCGGGCTACATCCACCAAACAGAGAGTCCAATATTATTATCCAATAAATCAAACCGATTATAACCAGTAATCCCTGCAACTCAATACCGTTGCAAATGCTACAATACAATATATATCAAAACCCTAACCCTTAGCCACTTTTATCAAGCCTTTTTTTGTCGGTTACAAAAAATTAGGGTTTTCTTATGTCGGTCATAAAAATAGGATTTTTTTAAGTCGGCCCTAAAAAAAATTCTCAAGGGCTGCCGCCCCCGAACCCCCGCTTCTTGGGGGCTACCACCCCCAAACCCCCGCTCGGGGCCCGGCCCGGCCCCGAACCCCGGCAAGGATACATGGCTAGTGTACAATACTTTCCTGATTAGTCGCCACCTACCAACAAGTGCGTGATTTTTGTGCTTACATATTTGCCCCCCTCGGGGACGGAGTCTACATGAAAGGGAGGTACCGTACCTGAACTAGGCCTTATATGTTGTCAATTTTTCCCGCAATTTGTACCTACAATAACTAGTATTAGTCTAACATTTAAATATATCAAAATGAATAATGAAAATTGAAATGACGAACTTACCATGTATTGTTTGAGTTCGACTAGTTGCTTGCTTTTGTCGGTTCGAACCTGTAGGTATGAGAACACGTAAAACAATGCACGAAACAAATGCATAAAAAAAAAGAACTAATATAAAATGCATAAATGAAACCAAGGTAAGGGCAAACCAAGAGAGCCAGATTGTGAGATCGATGTGAAACAACGACAGAATCGTTTGTGTGAGCAGTCGATAGAAAGGTATCGTCAAGGAGATTGCAGAGATGGCCACCTCTTCTTCAACCACAGAGAATCAGGAATGCAATTAGTGAAAAACTCTTCTCTAAACCCTAGGTTGTACTTTGCAAAAAATCTCCTAAAATTGTCTATTTTTGGTGATTTTTCCTATCGCATTGTGTTTGTCTCGTCGTTTAGATAAAGATTGATCTTTCATTTTCTGAAATTGGTCAAGAAACAAGTTTTTTAGAGCAGTTTTTGATCGAGGGGCTTGCTCCTAGGGTCACCCCTTTTGCTAGGTAGGGTCACCCGGGGAGATCCTGAAAAACACCTGGGTCGCCCGGGGGGTGACCCTGTTGGAATGATTTCTGACTTCATTTGAAGTTGTTTAACACTTGTTTTACTCTGATCTGACATGATTTGGTCACTAAATCTACCTGTTTATTGCAATTTTGAAGGTTTATAGGATTTTTTTGTGTAAGGTTTTCTACAGTTTTTATGATTTTTAGGGATTTTTGCAAGTTTACAAGATCTAATCTAAAGTTCTCTTCTGATTTTGCAGGACATGCGAATCTGATGGAATGCCTGCTGAGAGCAAGGGTGGCTCTCAGGGATGTTTGCTTCACTAAGTACAAAGGATCGTGCCATACTGAAGAGGGCAAGTCTTGCTAGAGTTTTCCATGTTCCTATGATCTATCCTGTATCTCATATATGTTGTGATATCTTGACTTACTAGGATGCAGACAGGAACACATTCAGGTTCCCACATATTTTTAGAGAGTGGACTATCACTCTTTATGATGTATATCATATTCTTGGGGTTCTTGTGAGGGTACAACCTCTATTTCTTCCTGTTAGCGAGTCCTATGAGGACAAGGCTTCTTAGGCTACATTCGTGGGGGTTAATCACCCTGGGGACCAGACAAGAGTTCAACTTACATCTGTGCCATGACTCCACATCCCACTCTTGAGGAGGTTTCTGATTGGATTGATTGCTTTGAGGCTGTCAGGAGACAAGGCCTTGGCTCGTTTGAGATGGTGTTGGGCACCTATCATTCGAGGATTAGAGGAGGGCACAGTTTATGCATGGGGCCCTGATATCCTAGCGATGGTCTACAGAGATTTTTATCGGATCTCTCGGCGAGGGGCTCTAGCCTTTAGCCACTCTTCTCTGATCATGACATGGATTTTTGAGCATATGAAGCCTTATCAAAAGCTCATCCCTCTTCCAGACAAGTGACTACTTAGAGCAGCAAGGTGGGCACATATTGGTCATTTTGATGCTACTCTTCCCACTAGTGCTACCCTTACTGACGATGACATGATTTCTGACCCTTATCACGACATGGAGGCGGCTTGGGCCTGAGATGACAACATAGAGTACACTGATGTGAGGTTTCAAACATCATAGATCGTAATGGTCAAGTTGAGGCTCATCGGGTGGACCGTGTTCCATAGCAGTTCGGCGAGGATGTCCCTAAGGACTTGCCCCTAGTGTCCACTTGTTATAGGACTGTTCAGGAGATGGGGGAGATTGGACAGAGGAACGTTGTTTGGACACCTTTGACTCTAGGCATCTTTATCGCTAGGGTTCCCACAGGAGGATGGAGGGGAGGGAGAGGGACTCCTTCCCAATCTCTAATTGTGACAGTTGACTTAGAGTCCACTAACGAGGACTATGTTCCTAATAGTGATGATTCATCAGATGGGGCTCCTCTCGAGGATGAGGATTTTGATGACATTGGTGTTTCAAATGAGGTTCCTGACATCCCCGAGGGTCCTCCTGTTGTTCCTCGACCACCTCATTCAAATGAGGTGATGCGTCAGCTTGACCCTGACTAGTAGCTTGGAGATCCACGTAAGTTTTGCCTATTTATTTTCGCTTTGTCCTTTCTCTTTTCATGTGGCAATAACTTGGTCTTGTCTTGTTTTGGCATTTTAGGCAACGTCAAAGAGTGGAGGGACTTGGTTCAAGAGATTAATGTTGGATTGACCTTTCCCTTCACTAGGATGACCCGTGATCATCTTTTGGATGATCCTGGTGTCCCCCCTGCCGCGAGATGACACACTGACATTTTTGCTCTTGTGTACCATGGGTGTCAAATGATTACAGAGTTGAAGACCCAAGTGGACACGCTTCAGGGTGAGAACAAAGTACTTCGGGAGATGACTCGCCTTAATTTTGGGTGTTCTAGTACTAGTATGGCGGGGCCTTCACAGTCACATGCTCACAGCAAAGCACATCATTCTCATAGATCTCATGGAGCGACGAGTGGTACTTGTAAACGGAGGAGCCGAAGCCCCGAGGGTTTTGTTGGAGGGAACCGTCCTTGACTTGCCTTTCTTGAAATTTGTACCCCCTTGCATGGGGAGTCTATACTTCTCTCGAGAGCGTTTTGTCTTAGCTCTTTGATACCATTGTATATGTAAACTTCAGATGTATCTATAAAAGTTTATCTTTTTCTATGGTTTTTCTCTTGTCGAATTATGTACTTGTAGACACCCAAAATTGACTCATTATCACTAGCATTCAAACATCGCATTATCCATCATTTGCATTTGTCTAACACACTTGAGCAATATCCCTAACACATCTATTTTCTTCTATTAATTAAATATATTTATATTTATTTAATTCATTCATTAGCTATTTCCTCTAAGCTATAATTAAACAATCTTTAATTATTTAATTATCTTCTTTCTATCTATTTTAATTAAATAAATTTTATTTATTTAATTAAAATTCCATTCACAAGCCCACTTTCTAATTATTTAATTAATTTTTTAATTATTTAATTAATTTCTCTTATCATTTATCTTATGAGCTGACATGTGTGCCTTTTTCATTTAAAAAAAAGATAAATGGTACTACAACTTTTATTTAATATCTTTCACATGTAGTACTTTTTATGTACACGATCACACATAAGCCTTATCTTCTCTCAACTTGTCATCTTCACATTCACCTATGTCTATCATTTAATCTTAGTCATTCACATAGCCATCGAATCTGCACCATTGATTGATTTTGGTTGAGTTCTATATAAACACCCTCTCATTTCATACTACATCTATCCAGCATTCATATAGTGTCTACATTATCATCTTGAGTTTATTGAGCACTTTAGCATCCATCTAGCATATTAGCTTTATCATCCATCCATCATGGCAGATTTTATCTTCATAATTGTTCATTTTTGAAGAAGCAATCCACTCATAAACAAGGAATCATACAATCTAGGCGATATTATTCTTGAATTGCATGCTTTTAATTTCATTTGGATTAGATTCTTTGATGATGGTAGGGTTAGGTTTTCATGGCTATGCTTGATCTTATTAACCTGATTTTTTACCTATCACATTTGGCATGCCCGGTGTGAAGATCAGATTTTCTGAGTGCATACAACAAGTTTCAGTCACTTTTGAGCGAAAACCAATCGTTGTTTGAATATACGCATCGCTTCTGAGCTGAAACCCGCTACTTTTAGCATTCCTGGATCGCTTATGAGCAAACAGTAGTCACTTACTGCCTGTTTTACATTGCTTACAAGCTAACAATGGTCGCTTATGCCTTTATTTGAATCACGTTGAACCTAACAGTGATCACCTTTAGCTATCTGAATCGCTTCTTGCGAAACTAGGGTTTTTGTTACATTCTTTTTTTTGCAGATCTAAGTCGCTTATGACCCATAACCAGTCGCCTATTGCTTTTTCACATCACTTATGAGCTTATCAATCCGCATCTGGATTTATTGGCATCGCCTCTGATCTGTAATAGTTCACTTGCGGCATAATACAGTTCACTTTTGATCAGCAGTTGATCGCTTCTGGTAAACTGTCATTTTTAGTCCTTATCATTTGCAGTTTGTTTTTCTTGGCTACTAATTAGGTATTTGTGCAGCATCTCATCGATTGTCCAAGAAAAGGAGGTTATCAAACTACTAACATATTTGTTGCAGCTTCGATCTATCCAAGACTTGTGGTTTTTCACTAAATTAGAAACATTTGGGCTTGGTGCTTAAAAAGAATCATTGCTTGCTCCATGCTTGATTTATCTTTTTTGATTGCTTGCATGTGCTTGATTGTAACCCAAATCTAATAACAAAAGTATCCTCTCCCCTTGCCTATCAAATGGATCTTGGGTGTATGAGAACTTGTTGTTATCTTTAGAAGGCCTGCCTTCCCGGTGTGAGAAGGGATACGACCCAAGCGGTAACAAGCTAAAGTTAAGTCCTTCCGAACCGCTATATAAGAAAAGTGTTTGTGTCAAAATCCACAAACAACGGGTGTTGTTGTGTTATATCGACAGCGAACCTCCTCCAAAACCCTCCAAGGCGTAACCCTTGAAGGCTGGGAGACTCCATAACAGAGAGTAGCGCTGTCACACATATAGCCACCCAAATGGATGCCCTTATTAGCAACTTTGTGTAGTATCCAAAAACCTTCTATTTGTTCACGCAAAAGGTGGGACCTTTGAAGCTGCCTTGATTCACGTGGTTCTTAGAAGAGATAGCAAGGACAATCCTAAGGTTTGGTGGGGGGACAAGCCTTGTGAAACCTGGATCTTGGTATGTGTGAGAAGTGTGTGCCGTGGAGAGGAGCCGGTGCTACCAAGATCCTGAAGCTATCTGCTTTGAATAAGCATGGCCAGGGGACTCAACAAATACAGTCCTTTCCTAGCCTAGGTTGTACAAGTTTGTGATTGTTGTGTGAGTGACTGCAATTACTATTTTCTTGTCAAAAAAAACACAAATCAGACATCTTTTCTGACAGACACAGTCACTTTTGAGCTTAAACTACCCACATACAGACAACTGGATCACCTTTAAACAATAGTCAGTTGCTTTTTGCCTCAACCAGATCACTTTTAAACAACAATCAGTCACTTTTTGCCTAAACTGGATCACTTTTAAACAACAGTCAGTCGCCTCTGGACTAAACTGCGTCGCCTTTGATCAACAGTAAATCACTTCTGAGTCAATATTGATCACCTGTAGCAAATTAGCTCACCTCTGGTTAACACTGTAGCCTATTATCTGAACCAAAACCAGATCACATTTGAGCTATTACCAGTCGCTTTTGGCCTTTTTTGAGTCATATATGAGCTATTACATGTCGCCTGTGGTCAATTACTAGCAAATCTTAATGACTCAGTCGAATCAGCTACACTTCCAGCTTGCTTAGCCTTAGCATTAGCTTTCAGACCTATCTCTAATCATTAGCAGATACCTAAACTTTGTCTCCTACTTTGAGTTTACCAATCAATTAAACTTTGTGAGCTTTTCATCTTTTTGAGATCCTAAACTAGCAAACCAAACATCAAATCAATCAACCCGATCAATCAGCAAACATCATCTTTTGGCTTTAGTTTTAGCAACATCAGCAAAATAGCAACCTTAGTAAACAATTTTTCCCTTGAGTGTGTGAGCTATTCTCTAGGGAAGTCCAACCAACAAAGCAACCAAGAAACCCAACAACAAAGCAAACAGCCAACCAAGCAACCCAACAACAAAGCAAACAGCAAACTAACAACCAACAACCAGCAACCAAACAATCAACAAACCGTCATCTTTTTGGGTCTCAAAACCTTAACAAGCTAAAGTTTAGTTTTCAACATCATTCATCATGCCTCAAACTAGGAGTCAATATAGAGCTAAAATGGAAGCCAAATTGCGAGCTGAAATGGAAGCCAAATTGCAAGCTGAGATGGAAGCTAATATGCAACAATCTAGATCAACACCTCTTAGAGACGTGACTCAATTTACGATCGGTATGCCTCCTCATATGTTTGTGCCCCTTGGGTACACCATTAGAGAGTCATCTTCACAACAACTACAACCTCAAACATTTTTGGAGACTTATGAGGAACAATCCCACGAAGACTTATCAGAATTTTGAGATACACATGTATGGGATCAAGTTGAGAAACTTGTTTTATCCGATCCTAATCGCTATTTCTTGCAACTTGCCCGCATGGGAGCTAAATTACCAAGAGATTTTGACATATCCGCTATTAGAGAGCATGATCCAAACACTCCCGCTATTGTTGCAAAGGGACCATCCACTATAGTCACACCATCCCATACCATATCACAAACTCCATCTTCCAACACATCTCTTTCATTGCCTATTGTTACTTCATTTGATCCACCACATTCGGAGTACACTTTAGAACCTTTGATAACTCCAACCAATGTACTCCCTTTCATTTCACAAAATCTGAACATTCCACATTTCCATGTTCCCCAACATACTCCTCCTACCATGACCATTTCCATGCCTCAAGTAACACAAGCTGTCCATGTGGCCCAAGTGCAAACCCCCCAAACATCACAAGCTATCCCCATATCCCATATTCCGCAAGCTCTCCAAGCTATCCAAACAACACCAACGGTCCAAGCTTCACAACCATCACAATCTGCTACATCACATGTCGACACCATATCTCATATTCCAACTGCTGCTAATATGATCTCCATTATCTCCACTAATCCATCCAATACATCATACAATCCCAATGTTAGTCTTATTGACATGAGTGACCCGCCTATTGTTTCTCAAGATAATCCTAGCACTATAGTCACTTATGTTGATCAACTTACATTTGTTCCATCATCTTCTTACAATCCTTCACAAACTATCAATCTATCTTATGCTACCCAAGGTTTGCCTATTGTCACCCAACACATGACATATACCAATCCTCATGTTGTCCAAAATACAAACCCAAGTGTCCATCCTTCTTTCGCATCCACCAATCCTTCCTTCACTTACCATGTCACAAATCCAACTCCAAATTCACAACCATTAACTAATGCCAATCCATCTTCCACTTCTCATGTGATGCAAAATCTTGGTGCTAATTCGTCACAATATACCCAACCGTCGCTTGTATCTCAAGGACAGCAATCTTCAACAACATATGGGTTGCATACCAATCCTTTGACATACATTGTGAGTAGGCAACCTCAACAAACAGTCCTGGCTTCATATATCCCACAACAGCAACCTCAATATACATCATACCATGTTTCACCCCCTTTGCAACAATAGCAATTATCTCAAGCAGATGTTCAACAAATGATTAACCAAGTGGTAGGACAAAGCAAGAAGACATTTTCCTTAGAAAACATATGCGCTTATCTGTTTGACAAGTCACTTCATATGACACCTTGTCCACCACATTTTGAAATTCCACAATTTGACAAGTACAAAGGAAAAGGAAATCTGGAAGACCATCTTAGAGCATTCTTTGTGGCATGTCTGGATGTTGCTCATGACAATACATATCTTTTGAGACTATTTCCTCGAAGCTTAGCAGGAAAAACTCTTGAATGGTTCTCTGATTTACCTCCGGGAATTAAGTCTTTTGCGGAGTTAGCAAATAAGTTTCAGTCACACTTTGCTTTTAACATTGAACATGAGGTAAACATGAATGACCTTGTCAATAATAAACAATGCAATGGTGAAGCCTTTTCTTCATTTACTCAACGATGGCGTAATATGGCTAGTAAACTATCATGGGAAATCCCTGAGAAGCAATAGCTCGATATCTTTGTTCAAAATCTTCATCCTGAGCTATCATTCCAACTACAATTGCAAAGTGCTAGCACCTTTGATGAACTTGTTTCCAAAGGAACCATCATTGAACGAGCTTTAATTGCTAAAGGCACTATCAATATTTTTTGCGATAACAAGGACTATCCTTAAAATTCCAATGATAAGTCTCGCTTTTGGAACAAAAACAAGAATGTTATCAACAATGGTGTTGTGGATGCAAAGAACATACAAACTATGAAAGCTCCCATTAACATTCAAGCAGTTTCTACAACAACACAACCTTATCAACGAACTCGACAACGACAAACTTCAAATCCTCGCCGACAATTTACACCATTAGCGAAACCTATGGAAGTTGTCTTTCGAAAACTTCTCCAAACGGGCGATATTATGTTACCAAATGTGCCACCCAATGGTGAACCACTCTTCAAAGCCCCTTGGTATAAAGAAAATGAGTATTGCGATTACCATAGAGTTAAAGGACACAAAACAAATGGTTGTATGTGCTTAAAGCATGTTATCCAAGATTGCATTGATTAAGGTTTAATCAAAATTACACCTTCAACTACTCAACCTACATAGCAACTGACATCGAACTATGATCTAGATGCTTTCAAGAATCCACTTCCAACTCATGACAAACCAAGTAACCCTCATGCTAGGAATGCCATTCAGTACAACTATGAATCATCTACTATTGGCCGCATTGACCATGCTCACATTTCTACCATTACTATCCAAGGCAAAGCACCTGACTGTGTTGTAACTACTCGAAGAGGTCACGTTACCATTCAAGGGGCACCTGTCCATCCTCCTTGACCATTCTCTAACTATAATATCCTTGATCACCTTGGCAAAACACCTGCGCATATTTCCATTCTTGAGTTGCTTCGCATAACCCCTGCTCACAAAGCTATCCTTGACAAAGCTTTACAAGAATCTTCGTGCCTAACAATATTGATATCACACAATTCCAATCTATGGTCGCTAGCATTGCAGCCCCTTGTCATTTAACCTTTTCTGACAAAGATCTTTAGCCCTCCATTCACCCTTCACACAATGAAGCCCTTCACATTGAAGTGTTTGTCAAACAACGTCATATCAAACAAATCTTGGTGGATGGTGGAGGTGGTCTTAATATATGTTCCTTGAAATTAATAAAACAATTGGGATATTTTGAGAAAGATGTTGACACCTCCAAGGTCATTACTATCAGAGCATATGATGATGCCGAGAGAGATACTGAAGGGATTATTTACTTGCTTATCCAAGTTGGGCCAATCACTACTAAAACCCGTTGTTAAGTGCTTGATATTGAGCTTCCTTATAACATGATCCTCGGTCATCCATGGATACATGTCTTCAAGGCAGTTCCTTATACATACCATCAATGTCTTAAATTTCCACATAACGGTGTTGAGATTACTATCCATGCTAATCCCAATCCATTTGAATTTTGTCGTGCCTTTCAAGCCAAATACTAGAGTCCAAACTGCATTCCTATCAACACCGAGGCATATCCATCTTCATCGTATGTAGATCCATCCAACCTACTCAAGCCATCATCCAGCAAAGTTGCTTCCAATCTCCATATCAAGTACACCGAACATGGTCCTGGTGAATACACATTGCAAGAATCTTGTTGTGTTGGCACCCTTTCCTTGTCTCCAAAATCTCATGGTAAACCTTCTACATCCAAGCCACCTTCATCCCTAGCTATCATCAAAGCCCCACCCACAGTATTCATTAAAGGTGGATTCCTGGATGATGAGGACATTGATGATATCAACTCTTGGATATTATTTGATGAAAACAATCAAGTCCAACTTGAAGTGGAGAGATATAACAATGGGTTCCACATCATAAAGCACATGGGTTACAAAGGACATGGTGGATTGGGATCATAGGAACAAGGACCTCTTGAACCCGTTGTGGTGTCTAAGAAGTTTAATAAGCAAGGCCTTGGCTATCAGTCGGAGGTACCGCATTCCAAAGACATTAAGTGTATTTCTGATATGTATGCTAGACCTTCCTCGACAGGAGAGACTTCTAGATCAGATACTATCGACGACCCCTCCCTTCATATTACTAACCTTTTTCAAGACAACTCCATCTTCATGATTTCCACAACCTCCTCTACCCATAACCATTCCTCCATTACCCTTTGACTCGTATATCCTGACCTCGTCGATTGGGACCAACAGGGGGCACCGATATTAGATACATTTGAATGATGAAGCTATTGCAGAATTCATGGGCTTATGACAAGGCATTCCATTGGGTGATCACAAAGCAGGTTTCATGATGGATCTACCTAAACTAGCATATTTTGGCAGAAGTATCAAATCCTTCAGTTACAAAAGTTGAAATAAATAAAATCAAACAAAATAGGTCACTAGGTGAAACCTGAAAGGTGCCTCTTGACCATGAAAAAGTAAAAATAAAGGACGTATATGAACGTGAAAACCTCTCTAAGGTGCCTGAGGATGGGGGATTTGATCTTCCTATTGCCACTGACTATCATGAGAAATCAACAGTGCTAGTTGAACAATCACAAGATATGAACTTGGGTACAGAGCATAATCCAAAGATCACTTTTTTGGCAGCATCACTATTAGAGCAAGAAAGAAGAGACTTCACAGCATTTTTTATAAAAAGAGCTATAAATTTTACATGGACTTATGCTGACATGCCAGGTTAGATCCATCATTTATAGTACATCACCTAGCAGTATCGCCTAATGCAAAACCGGTTAAACAAAAATTGCGCAAAATGCATCTGCAAGTAGCTTTATTGGTCAAGGCAGAGATTCAGAAGCTGTTAGAAACAAAGTTCATAAAGCCTATTGATTATCTAGAATGGGTTTCAAACTTGGTACCTGTAGCAAACCTGATGGACGAGTTCGCTGTTGTACAGACTTTAGAGATCTTAATAAAGCATGTCCTAAGGATGACTTTCCATTGCCAAGCATAGACAACATTGTAGATCTCACAACTGGACATGAAATGCTATCTTTGATGGATGGATTTTCAGGATATAACCAAATCAAAATAGCAGAGGAAGATCAAGATAAAACATCATTTATTTATCCATGTGGCACATACTGCTGGGTTGTAATGCCTTTTGGTCTCAAGAATGCTAGAGCTACTTATCAACGAGCCATGACAGTTATTTTTCATGACCTTTTTCACACTATCATGAAAGACTATGTTGATGACATCCTAGGAAAATCTAAGACAAGATAAGGACATCTACAATTACTAGCACAAATCTTTGATCGATTAGAGAAGTATCAAGACAGATTAAACCCAAAGAAATGTGTATTTGGCGTAACATCTGGAAAACTATTGGGATACATTGTGTCTTGACGAGGGATAGATGTGGACCCAGCTAAAGTAAAAGCTATCATGGAAATGCCTCCACCAACAAATCTCAAGCAGCTCTGCAGTCTACAAGGAAGGTTACAGTCCATCCACAGATTCATATCACAACTAGCAGACAAATGTCATCCTTTCCAACATCTTCTTCGTAAGGTTGAATCTTTTAAGTGGGATGAAAAATGTCAACAGGCCTTTGACAAAATAAAGGAATATTTGGCAACACCTCCTGTGTTAGTACCTCTTGTCCTTGATCGCCCATTATTGCTCTACATATCATCAACAACAGCAGCATTGGGTACCCTTCTAGCTCAACATGATGATTCAGGGAAAGAACAAGCCATCTACTACATCAGCAAAACTCTTGTGGGATATGAACTTAATTATTCATCTATGGAAAAAGAATGTTTAGCATTAGTGTTTGCTTCCCAAAAGTTGCAACACTATATGTTGAACCAAATGACAAAGCTCATATCTAATGTTGATCTACTCAAATATCTTCTTTCTAAGGCAATCCTCATGGGAAGATTAGCAAAATGGGTTATGATCTTAAGTGAATTTGACATACAATATGTGGATCGAAAAGCCATAAAAGGACAATTCATCGCTGATCAATTAGTTGCAGCACCCATCACAGATATTCAACCAATATACCTAGAATTCCCTGATGAAGGGTTGTTCCATTTAACTTCCCCAACATGGTGGCAACTATATTTTGATGGATCTTACACACAACATGGATCAGGAGCAGGGATATTGTTTTTTACCCCTCAAGGAGATTGCATACCCAAATCACACAGAATTGCATTTCCATTTACCAATAACATAGCAAAGTATGAAGCTTTAATCACATGGCAGCACAATGGGCTATCAAATAGTTACAAGTCTTTGGCAATTCTCAACTGGTTATCAAACAGGTTTTAGATGAACATCAAACAAAAGATGAGAAGCTTCTTCTATACAAGGTAATGGTTGATGATTTTAAAAAGTACTTTGACAATATCACCTTTGAACAAATCCCAAGGCTACAGAACAGAGCAGCAAATGCCATGGCTATGATTGGGTCTCTTCTAGACATGCCATCTAATACACATAAATGTGAGTTTCTGGTTGAACAACTTCTGATTCCAACATTTGAAGTACCACAGTCTAAGCTTATATGTGAAGTTGTTGATCCCAATTCGCCATGGTACGAGGACTTATACAAGTATCTCCACAATCAAACCTTTCCATTTCAACTATCTAACACCCAATGCAAAACCTTTATCCATCAAGCCTCTCGTTACACTATCTTGGGAGACACCCTTTATCGCTGGAGTCTTGATGGTATCCTTCTTAGATGTCTTGATTCTGAGGAAGAAAAAGTGGCCTTACGTGATGTACATGAAGGTGTCTGCAGCTCACATTTCGCTGGCCCTAGCCTTGTTAAGAAACTTCTACTAGCAAGATACTATTGGCCAACCATGGAAAAAGATGCACAACAATTCACAAAGAGATGTCTATAATGTCAAAAACATGGAGATTTAATATATGCACTAGCACATGAGCTTCAGCCTATCATTACTCCATGGCCTTTCTCATAGTGGGGACTTGATCTCATAGGCAAAATCCATCCTACTTCATCAAATGGTCATAAGTTCATTATCACCGCCACTGAATATTTCACAAAGTGGGTGGAAGCCATACCAATTATTTATATCACCAGAAAGCAAATATCCAAGTTCATCCTACACTATATCATTTGCCACTATGGAGTTCCTCAAGCTATTTTCACTGATAATGGTTGTCCTTTCAAGAACCAAGAGGTCAGAGATCTTTGTAACAAGTTCCATATCCAACATCAATTCTCTACCCCTTATTATCCTTAGAGCAATGGCCAAGCTGAGGCCTCTAACAAAACAATCATCAAGATTCTCAAAAAGACAGTCAATGAAGCTGGTCGTGATTGGCATTTACAACTTCATCCTGCATTATGGGCATATAGAACAAGTATCTGAACTCCCACTAGAGCTACACCTTATGCTCTTGTGTATGGCACTGAAGCTATTTTACCTATTGAGGTCGAGATCCCCTCACTGCGAGTATCTCTACAGCATACCATCTCAGAGGAAGAATATCGAGTATCCAAACTCCATGATCTTGAGCTACTAGATGAACAGCATCTTATATCACTCAACCATCTCCAAGTCTATCAAAACCGTCTACGCCGTAGCTACAACAAAAAATTAGAGAACACAGATTTCAAGTTGGAGATCTTGTCCTTAAAGAAAATCAAAGGAATTAGCAACATTGTGAGAAACAAGGCAAGTTTGAACAGAATTGGCTTGGTCCTTTTATCATCACAACAGTTTATGGATCAAGAGCATAGACTCTCTCAACCCCTGAAGGTATTCCATTGGTTGAACCAGTCAACAGCATCCATCTCAAGAAGTTTTATCCATGAATCTTAGCTATCCCAAAACAAAAACAAAAAATCCATCCAATAGTCAAAACCACTTTGCAGCGCTTTGGATAACAAAAAAATAGTATAAGATAAATAATCCGTCCTCTGGTGAAAACCTTGTAAACAAGCACCTTGGATAAGTACCATAGTGAAAACTTGGCAAACAGGAGCTATGCGTAGTGACTAGTTTCCATTATCTGCTTAGTTTGTTTGATCACCACTCTTCCTAGCATACTTCACCATCTTATCCTACATAATCCATATCATAACCCACATTTCATTGTAATAGACAGCTTTTCCATCTTCGCCTCTGTCAATGCTATCTATCATACTTGAGACATTGTTGCGATAACTATATCTTTTTGGCACCTTAGCATCTTGTCCGCACATGTTATCCATTGTCGCTTCTCCACAATAAACCTCATCCTGCATTGGGGGCACTTGTTGAGCCTTGTTTGGAAGTGGATACCGCTAGCTCTAGCTCATAACACATCAAACACCTTAGCTCACAACACAACAAACTTTCAACTTCAACCATAGCGTTCATCCAACGTCAAACATGGAAAACATTTGCAACCAGGATTCATATCTTTGCAATCAATTCAAGCTCAACCAACATCCCAAAAGCATCAAAAACATCACCAATGCAAACATCCAAGCAATAAGTTGATTCTTTCAACATCACTCACCAGCGTAATAAGCAAGAACTACATCCCAGCTCTATCGTTAAAGCCTTGATCCCGTGGATATAGGGTATGTAGGCAATCTGAGATGCGAAGGAAGCACTCTGATTCAGGCAAAGACTATAGCCCCTCTTTTCATCATCCATCTTTCATCTTTCTTCTAATCATCCTCCAATCTTTCATTTCACATTCTTCTATTTTTCATCACACACATCATCAATAAAACCCATAACTACATATTCATCATGTCTCATCTTCATCATAAATGTGCTTTGATCCCGTGGACACAAGGTATGTAGGCAGTCTGGAATACGAAGGAAGTTTCCAGTACTCAAGCACAGATGATCCACCCCATCTTCTTCATCTTCTCTCATCTTCCATTTTCTTCTCTTTGATTAGCTCAAGCAAGAAGCAGACTATGTGTATATTGAAAGCTCTAGCACTTTAACCAATCAAGAATAAGCCAGAAGCTATTTGTCCACATGCCTTAAGCCAACATTTGCTATAGCATTTTATCAACATCTTTAGCCTTCAACAGGATGCATCTTTCCTCTAAACAAGGCACCAACTTAAATCCATCTAAGAGCACCTAAATTTGGCAAGAGAACGTGATGACAGTATCTTTTGTTTTTATTTTTTGATTTATCTTCTGTCCCTTTTCTATGCCTAATCAAGACTGCCTTGATCTATCTATATCTTGGTATGTGGTGATGAATTAAGGAATGGGGCATGGTCTTATTGCTTTCGTATGTCGTGTCTATGGGATGATCTTATTCTCTTCCTAAGCATATTGGTATCTTGTACGTGTTGGGATTAGCATCTTACATATTAATATCTCTAGCATCTGAGAAGCTAAACAGTCTCTTATGCACTTGAGACTATTTTATGTCAAGACTAGCTCCATACATATAACCAACAAGGTGTCACTATGCGTAGTGGAGATAAGCTCAAACCATTGCTTGTAGCGTCAAAGTCCATCTCAAAACACTAGCTGCTATTCATATCTTGTGCATGTTGGCTCAACATCTTGACCTCATGTGTTCAGACAGGATTGTAGCATGCTAGTTTTGCATTGGATATCTCGACACCTTGGTCTTCTATACCCTTGTGCATAACATCCACATGCTATATCAAACATAAGGATTGCATTTCTTTTTATTTTTGAGCAATTACTTTTAAATCTGCCCATCGTACCATCTATTCATCTCATTATCTGCCTATATAGTCCTCAACCAAGATCAAACGTTTCAATCGTCCTTATTCCACATCTCTTATTGCAAAACAAGTGTGTTAGACATACATAAGTCCATCACATATCATCTCATTACCATCTATCTATACACATGAGTACATGTCATCTCATTACCATTTACATATTTACATTATCATACATTTCCATTCATATCATTTGCATAAACTTCCATACATAATCCATGAAAAATACAAATACAACATATATAACCATCATAATACCAATAGTGCATCCATTACAACATCATGTAGATAACCAACATGCCATCATATATATATGTCAATATACAAGTGTCTACATATACAAGCTGAGCCATAAAGAATGTATGTACAAGCAGCTCTAGGCCTCATCATGATACAACATAATATACATAAACAAGGTAGCCCTAATGACTACTGGCCGCTCCCTCGCCCTGACCGCCACCACTAGGTCCTGCACCTATCCCCCTATGTCTCTGTGGCCCCATCATTGATGCTACAGATCGAAATCCACATGTCATCCGTGAACCTGAAGCTCCTAATCTGCTCCTGAAGCTAAGCTGCCTCTGCTCTACTAGCACAGCCCCATAGTACAAGCCCCTATAATACTTCACCTCACCCTATACTCTTCACAGTTCTACCTGTACCTATGTCAACTGTGTGGCCAAATACATCGTAGCCCCATCTGTACCCAATGCAGACTGCTCTATCCCGCTCGCTAGTCATCCCCTGTAGCTGCTACACATCTGTATCCCTCTCTGTCCGCAAACCATCTCTCTCAGCCCTCATCACCTGCATCTGCTATATAACTGTGTCTTGCTCAACTCTCATCATCTGCTCGCTCTATCTAGTTGCATCTCTCTCTCTGGTCACCCTAGCAAGTGCACTATCATCCTTCCCATCCCCAGCCTGCACTCTAACCTGTAATTGAGCCTGGTATGTTTGAGCTTGAGCCCTAGCATGTCATAAGCCAATAACTGTCTGGTGTCTATCCAACTCCACTCTCCTCAACCTCATTTGAGCTCGTTGCCTCCATCTCCTCTCCTCTCTAATCCTCCTTCGCAACTACTAAATCCCAACATCGTCACCTCCTAATATCTGTCCCTGAGGCTGTGCAAGTATCTAAGGTTGTCCCTACACCTGTCCCTGTATCTGTATCCCTGGAGCTGCCGGTACAACAACCTGCACTGGTGGAGCCCGTCGTTGCCTCCTCCTGACTGGTCTCTCCATCCCTATCTCTCCTCTCTCCAACCTGCGTCAACCGTGTTGGTCTCACTGTCACCCAGTATGCATCATAATCTGGTAGAGTGCCTGGATCTGCAGGACCCTATCCCCACTACCATACAACTGGTTGCACAGCCTCTCTCTGTCCCTTGAGGCTGTGCAAGTATCTAAGGTTGTCCCTACACCTGTCCTTGTATCTGTATCCCTGGAGCTGCCAGTACAACAACCTGCACTGGTGGAGCCCGTCATCGCCTCCTCTTGACTGGTCTCTCCATCCCTATCTCTCCTCTCTCCAACCCGCGTCAGCTGCGTTGGTCTCGCTGTCACCCAGTATGCATCATAATCTGGTAGAGTGCCTGGATCTACAGGACCCTGTCCCCACTGCCATACAACTAATTGTAGCCTCTCTCTCTCTGCCAAAACTGTGTCAACCACTACCTCTGGCCCCCAATCAAACACCTCCTGGCGAGTCCCCCAAAAATGGCATCACCAACTGGTACTACCTGTGGTAACCCGAACTATCTCAAAACCCTCTCGGGCAAATAATGCTTTATAATGTATATCCTGTGTCTAAAAATATATCTCTCTTGCCTAGCATAGACAAGCTTAGTATCCTCTTCATCCCATCTCTTGCATCCCAGCCATGGCCTCCATATAAATCTATCTACCTCATCCAACATCCTCCGAGAGTACATTAGTCCTCTGCACTGCCGGTATGTCAAAGCTCCTCTATACATCCTAGAATAAGGCTCTCTTGCTACTCTAGCCACCCATCCATCTGGTCTCGTCATTGGAATATGCTCATATGCCCATACATGCAAAACTATAACTCCTGTAGACATACTAGCCCCGAACATATACGCAATCATGTAGGAAATGATAGAGCTGTCCAAGCACACACTTCACCCATGCATATCTCATCCCATAGAACATCCCCTCCATCACTATCCCCCATCCTACTGGAAACCCTCTAGCTCGTCTGTCTCCAACTAGCCATCTGATAATGGCTACTACCACTCGCTGTAGTCTGTCACATAACTCCTCCATCCTCGCCATAGGAATCTCTGAGCCCTCTGCTCCAATGTCTGGTGTCCCGAACAATCTCCTAAATGCAGTTGGACCCATATCAGGATCATAATCTACTCGGTTCCCATCAATAGGAATATGCAGAATCTAGAACACATCCTCTAGTGTGATCGTAGCCTCTCTTGTCGGCAATAAGAAAGAACTATGCTCGCTCATCCATCTCTCCACCATCGCCATCATCAATCCTCGATGTGCCTACACCGGCTCCAATCTCGACACATGCTCTAATCCGACGATCTCTAACACTAGCTGCTCCTCTGTATCCAACAATCTCACCAACTGCGAATCCCTCGGATGTGGCTCTCATCATAACAAAGGCGATAGGATATCCTACATCATTTGACTCATCATGTCAGTCCCTTGTGATACATACAATTGCTATAAAACTGGATCGTTTCCTATTATACCTACTTCTATCTACTGTAAGCGACTCATTTTTCCATATGTGCTTATATGCTTCTTGCATGCAACCTATTTTTCTACATGTGCTTATTTCTCGCCCCTATGCAACCTAATTTTCCTATGCGACTGCTTATCGACCAAGTGCGAGCTATATTTCTATATGCGTATACCTTTTGCCTCTAAGCTATCTCTATCCTATACGCGAGCATATTTTCTTTACAAGCAAGCTAAACTTATCTATGCGCCTACGTTTAGCCCATAAGCTACTTGCTTTTATCTATATGTGCATTTTGCCTATATTTGTCTAGCCAACTGGAAGTGACCTATTATCCCATATGCAACCAAGCCGCGCCTATAAGCGACCTCAACTACCTTAAGCAACTTATTTTTCTTCCTAAGCGACTTGAACTGCCTATCCTAAAACCTAGTTGCTTATGGTGACGTGTGTGCATTTATGACGCTTCTAGCCTATCAAAATCACACTTTTAGCACAAGTTTCGATACATACTGGTACGCCTGCTCCCTCTGGTTGTCCATGTGTCCTAACTCGCTAGGCACAATGATCTCTATGTGGAATCACCATCCTGATAGCTCTCCAACTCTCGTCACACAATAACTCTAAAGAGCTCTGGATCTCTCTAGATTTCTGAAACACAACTGAGCACAAATGAGCCTTTTTGCCCTTGAAGGACCTACTTATAGCCCCTATCCAAACCCTAATTCTTCTATGCCAAAGCCTATTTTCTTCTGCATCATCCCATGTTTCCCCCCAACCCCTCTTTTCTTCGTGTCCACCTCATTTTCTAGCTTTTCCTTTTATCGCGAGCCAACCCAGCCCTTCCTAGTTAACCTGGCTTACCACTCGAGGGGGCATCACCTGCCAGTTACACTGGGGCATAACCTTGTTTATCGAATGAAAATTGTATCTTCTTTGACACAACACTCTAACAAACATTGTATCATAGAGGGGCAAAATGTAGACACCCAAAATTGACTCATTATCACTAGCATTCAAACATCGCATTATCCATCATCTGCATTTGTCTAACACACTTGAGCAATATCCCTAACACATCTTTTTTTTCTATTAATTAAATAAATTTATATTTATTAAATAATTCATTAGCTATTTCCTCTAAGCTATAATTAAACAATCTTTAATTATTTAATTATCTTCTTTCTATCTATTTTAATTAAATAAATTTTATTTATTTAATTAAAATTCCATTCACAAGCCCACTTTCCAATTAATTAAATAAATTTTTAATTATTTAATTAATTTCTCCTATCATTTATCTTATGAGCCGACATGTGTGCCTCTTTCATTTAAAAAAAAAGATAAATGGTACTACATCTTTTATTTAATATCTTTCACATGTAGTACTTTTTATGTACATGGTCACACATAAGCCTTATCTTCTCTCCACTTGTCATCTTCACATTCACCTATGTCTATCATTTAATCTTAGCCATTCACATAGCCACCGAATATGCACCGTTGATTGATTTTGGTTAAGTTCTATATAAACACCCTCTCATTTCATACTACATCTATCCAGCATTCATATAGCGTCTACATTATCATCCTGAGTATATTGAGCACTTTAGCATCCATCTAGCATAGTAGCTTTATCATCCATCCATCATGGTAGCTTTTATCTTCATAATTATTCATTGTTGAAGAAGCAATCCACATCATAAACAAGGAATCATACAATCTAGGTGATATTGTTCTTGAATTGCATGCTTTTGATTTCATTTGGATTAGATTCTTTGATGATGGTAGGGTTAGGTTTTCATGGCTATGCTTGATCTTATTAACCTGATTTTTTACCTATCACAGTACTCATCTCTTGTGCATGTCTGGAAGTTTTTAGGAACTTTTTGATTATGTTTGACCTTTTCAACTCTTTTAACAAATGCAAGTATGACAACGATGATATGTTTTTGTAGTTTTGTAGGACATGTATATGATATGCAGTTTAAAATATGATAATGCAAGAACACAAGAAATGTTGTAAATGAAACTATAACACTTACCACTAAATGTCATGAGATATGACACTTCACTTTATTGCTTTAAGACTCTTTTTTTGATTTTGGTATGAATGCAATATAGAACAAACAAAATGACTACTCTTAAATACGATTTTTGATTTAGGGGATTGCGAGTTGGCCTAATATGAGAAATCTATTCAAGGCTGTGAGATAGGATTTAGGGAAACTCAAGTGGGGAGTGAAAATGAATATGGAGTGTTCTGATTTCTAGGCTTGGCTAAAGGCCAAACACTGATCCTTATCTAGATAAGACAAATTGGTAAGCTTTCAAATTAGACAAGTATCAAGTTTTATAGGTGTTTGATAGACTTAGATCATAGATGGCAAATAAGATAGACTCGGGGTAAAGGATATCCGGGAAAGAATAAGCATCCCTAGATAGAAGATGACGCTAGAGACTACTAGACTCTTTGGTTTTTGTCAGCTTGTGTGTGTGTGTGTGTGTGTGTGTGTGTGTGTGCTTAGTACCTCTCTTTCTCTGTTAGAATGTCACCCTTGAGGCTTCAAGCTTAGACTGATCTCCACCCAAGATTACAAACATTCAGCAATCTTCTCTCTTTCACTTTTTTTTTGTATCTCTCCTTTTTTTGCTTTTTGCTTTTTTTTTGTATTTTCCTCACTTGATTTTTCTCATTTTTTTTGGATTTTGACTTTTCAAGAAATGAATGCTTTTGGGACTTTTGCTATGCGATGCTTTGATCTCTCAATTCTCACTTTTTAACACTCTTATTTTGATCACTCATTTTTTATTCACTCATATCTTTGATTGCTTCCTTCAGAGTTTTGATCTTCCTGACGTTTTTGGCCAAGAAAGATAAGGGCTGAGTGCCACCAAAAGTTTTTGTAATCTGGTTGGACTTCTCTGCTACAAGGGAAGTGTTGTCACATGAAATTGCACCCTACTTGGAAAGATTCCAAGCATTCCAATGACATAATGGGAATGATCTCGAAGTGTGGGACCTTGCTAAATGAGATCAAACCTTTGGAGAAGGCCGGCTTCCTTGACTGATTATCACCTAAAACTACTGAATTTGAGGGGAAAAGCAAGAAGGAATGCTTAAAAATAAAAAAATGAAACAGAAAAACTTGAAAACAAAGGGTGATGCACTAGACAGATTTTAAATAAACTTCTACAGAACTAAAAAGTGCACAACACAATCAGATATAGCAAGTAGGTATACACAAATTAGATGATTCTGGTAGAGGCAAGAATCAATATGATTGAGAGGAACAAAGACATTCACAGACAACCATATGCAGATTCACACAGGACTAGAAAAATCAGCCAAAGAGGTAAAAATAACTTGCATATATTCAATAGGAAGGCAAGGTTACAGTATTAGAAAAGTTCTGTTTGGAAATAGAAGGACCAGAATGCCAAAAAAATTCCAACCTTATTTACAACATATGAATGCATATAAATAGCATTCCAAAATAATGCCCTAAGTCGGCTACAAAATTTGCTCTATGAGCTGGATCAAAAAAATATCTCCCTTGAATGACTATCCACCTGCATCAGTTATGGCATCAAATATCTGGGACTGGGCAGATAGAAGATATTTTTGAGTCTTTAATGTAGCTGCTGCATGGTTATCTTCAACAATGAACACATAGAATATCTGAAACATGGCGGTGAAGAGATATTTTTCGGTCATTAATGTGAGCTGCTTCATCTTTGTGCAGTAATGAATGCAAGAAATATCTGCAACTGCTCAAAATGGTCGCTGAGACGTCCACTCGCCCAAAGCATGCAAATCCAGATCTGAAAATGAAAAGTGACAAAACCCCTGAAAACCCTGCCAAATGAAAGAGGGGACAAAAATGAGCATTTTTGCCTCTTGCAGCATGTGGAAATTTGCTAAAATGGAGGAGATACAGGCGGTCAAAGTTTCGGTCAACTGCTTGTATATATCGCTTTGCATCTGTGTATATATCGCTACCTGAATCAACCTCTGAAAATGTCTTTGCATGTACAAAGCGCCTGTATGTACTTTTGCTTTTGGTGCCTAAAAGGCCCTTTGAAATCGCCCTGTGTATATGCATTTGAAACTGCATACAAATGCGGGCCTTATCCTTTTTTGAATCGGCCCTTGTATCACCTTTCACATGGCATCACCTGAATGGTCGCTGAGTCGAGACTAAGAAGTATCGCTAAAAAAATGTATCTTCTTGTCGGCGGTCAGAATGACCATGAACTGAGTTGCCGATGCATTCTGTCTGGGCGATGACCTTTGTATACAGTCCCTTGCATATCGTCTTGTATGTGCGAACATATAAGCGAAACATGCATACAAAACTTGCATTTGCACCTGTGTATGTTTCCTTGTATCTGTGACTTGTATATGCATATAATCACCTTTGTATATGCGGGCCCCACCAGTTGTATGTCAAACTTTGTAACTACAAACATACAAGTTTCAGACTCCAACATGACCATTAGCCGTATTTGATTGCCTTGTCGGGTCTGGCTTGTATCACCTTTCTTTGCATATTGCGAATGTATGTTCAAATATACAAAGCACTTATACATACAAGCCGTGGACTTGACGCTCGAATATGCCAGAATTTGATCTTCAAGTCAGGTCCGCCTTGTATACTTTCTTTGCACCTTTGACTTGTATATCGCAATATACAATTGCAAATATACAACCTGGACTTCAAACCTTTTATAAAGCTTTTTGAAAAATACCTTCAGGTTTGGCTTGAATACTAGGAAAGCACGCCTCGCTTGTATGTCCAAACATACAATCACAAAAATATATATTTGGTGGACCCCACCCTTTGTATCTCCTCCTCGTATGTACGGCCCTTTGTATGTTTGCGGATATACAAACGCCCTTACATGTTTGGCCTTGTATATTTCAATTGTATGTTGGCCTTGTATATCGGCCTATGTATGTAGCCCTTGTATGTCGAAACATACAACTTTGTCATTGTATATTATACTTGTACATATGAACATACTGGTGGTGTTCACCTAGGGTTAGGGTTTTGAAGTTGATTTGCTAGCCTCTGTTATTTTTTAGTCAAACCCTTAATGCTTTAGGTTAGTTTTCCTTGGCCTGCTGCGTTGTTTTTCTATTCTATGTTTGCCTCCTGTAGCAGGTTCCTGGTTATTTAGTTTCATTTCTGTGCCTTAGTGATTTGTGGGCTAACCGGCCCAGTGCACTGTGGAGTCCGTCTTTGCATGTTGCATGTAAGAAAATGTCAAGTTTGTGTGTGCAAATGATCAGATCTATTAGCAGGCCTGTGAAATCCCTATCGGCTTCCAAAAATGGTGAAATAACTGAGTTATATGCATTTCTAGATGTATATCAGGTTGCATATGCATTGAGGGAATCTTTTGTAAGATTCTGGGAATATTCGCCATTTGTATGTTGGCCCTGCTTGTATATCGGGCTTGTATATGTGAAATATGCAAGTGAAGCATACAAAGGAGGAGATGCATCGTAGGTATATTCTGTGGAAGATTCCCATTTGTATATTCGGCATACAATGGAATGTACATTGAAAAATATACAAAGGGTTGGCGCACATACTTTTGCTACAATGCAACAGAGATGCATTTGGTGGGGCCCACCGCAATTCTATACAAACAGGTTTGTATATGCGATATACAAGGGAAATACACATTTGATGAGATACAAGCCGGATTTCAGGGCAGTTTCAAAGTGTCTTATGTTTTTTGAAATCTGAGACTTGTATGTAGCGATTGTATGCACATATACAAGGAATTGTGCAAAGGAAAGAGAAGATAGGTTGGGCCCACCACTTGTCTTTTTGCACTTGTATATTGTGTCGATATGCAAATTCATGGGGATACAAAACCCGAACTTGAAGGTTTTTCAAATCCGATGGATAGATGCAATGAAGTCCGCCTTGTATATGTTTTGCGCTTGTATATGTGTAATATACAAGGCGATGGATGCAGGATGAAGATACAAGTCGGAGCCGAACTGAATTCCAGATTGTTCTATAACATTTGACGTCCGCCTTGTATGATGAACAATTGTATGTATATGCATTGGAACATGCATATACAAAGGCGATAAAGGCAAATGAAGGAAGAAAAGGTTAGCAATAGAAAGTCAGGGTGCCTACATGGCACGATGTCATTGGTTTGCAGCTTTGTGTGCATGTTTTGGGACCATTGATCTCGACGATGGGTTTTTGATCGACGATCAGGTTTTGAACTTTTGGCGATGGTTTTTTCCTTGCATTCGCGACCATTTTAAGTGGGAAATTCTCCATATGCATATGTTGTTGCATCCCGCGGGTAGTTGAGCCATTATTAGCAGGACTGCAGATAAGCATGGGTCGATGGTCGAACGGTCAAGTACCTGGTTCATGATGGGGAGTCTTCTAGCGATGGCACAGGGCTCGAGCTCAACCACTCCCCGCCCTTCTCTTGCTTCTTCCCGTTTTGTCCCCTATTGCATTTATTATTTTGAGCGCCATCTCTGGTGCATTGTCAAGCGGAAATTTTTTGATCTTGTCATGTAATTAATTTTTGCGAAGTACACTTGCTTGCTATTTTAAGCAAATAGTGCTACTCTTTTGTGGTGGTTGGAAACTAGACAATTTCTGGTGCTGCAGTAGGAATACAACTTTTTGGTGGCTCTGTCTCAGGGGTCTCTTGAGTTTATGAATTGTATGTTGTATGTATTATCCACAAAAATCATCAATTTCATGTTGATTTAAATGAGTAATGCTTAATTGCATGTGTTTTGTTATTTGTCTCCAAACTGAATGTGTTTTTCTTTTGACTCTGAACACCTAAGGGGTGTTATAGACTCTAGAATATAGGTTTTCTATATTGAATACTTAATCTTTTACTTCTGGTCAAGGAGTAGATTGAATGTTTTGGATTAAGTATTGAGAAGAATACATTGTAGTAAGGATGTTTGTAAGCAGAAATACTAAATACTCTCTCTTGGGTATTGTCTGTAAGGCAGACATTTTAGAGGCCCCTTGAAATTTGATTACTGTCTTAGGTCTGTGGTGAACATTCACATGTATATGTCTACTGACTCTGAGCCCTAGATAGGCACCGATCTGGGCTGGTATCTCTGTTGTAACCCAAAGTCCTAGTTTTGCATCTAGATATAAATCAAACTCAAACTTCATAATCTAACCATTGGGACTTTAGAAGTAGTTTAGGATCCAAAATCCTCTATCTACAACTGAATATAGGCCCAAAGCTAGCCCCTTTGCACTTATCTCACAGTTTTGGTCTGCATAAAAGAGGATTTATCTGCTTTGTGTCAACATCCCAACTAATATAGAGATGCATTTCATAGATGTTGAGTAGGGAATACCCCCCTTGGTTCTGCAGAGCCTAAAGAAGAAGAGGAGATATTTATAGAGTCTATCTCCTATACTATTGGCCCCTGACCTGAGAATCCTGTTGATCAATTATGGCTATTTTGTAGGGATTATTGGGAATAAGCATCCAGCTGGGAAAATAACCAACACAAATTGGCGACTCTGTTGGGGAAGTGAAGTAAAAGAACCCTGATTTAAAAGAAAACAATTCCTAGCAATAGGTGGCGACTCCGAACCAATCTCCCAACCGGTAAAGTAAAAATTTGTATGCAGGGGAGAAGATCCCAGCGTAATACTCTGTTTGAAGAGTTACCCATAAAAATGATGTATGGGAAAAAAGGGATTGTTCGAGCCAGTCAAGATGGTTCTCCTAGCCCCAGGAAAGATGAATTTATTCAGGACAATCCAAGATCCTCAGAGCAAACAATGCCTTATTTTTCAAACACTGAGGCTGAAATCCAGAATGTGAATGAAAGACAGCAGGGTGCTAGTCTAAGAATAAGGTCAGAAGTTTTTAAAGAACGCCCTTTTTTGGATCACAGTGATAGATTTGAGGAGACTAAATCCCCAAGGGATCATGATGATGATTAGAATATAATGAAACCATCCTCTTCCATGCCTAGAGAGGAACAATTAGCTAAAGAAATCAAAAGTTTAAGAGTTGAGTTAGAGTATTTACAAGCCATGAAAATCAGAGATGACATGAGACAGAAAGTGCAAGCCCTAAGAGTTGCTTAGAATGATTCAGTCCCTACCCTTGAAAATGCAAATATGCAAAGAAATCAACATAGAAATAAAGTATAGGATCAGTGCAATGATCAAAGACAGAACGCGCATGATGTTAGAGCACCTTTCAATAATGTAAGAAATCAGAATGCAAATAGAAATGCTAATGCTAATCAATTTGGTAGACAACCGATGCAGCTAGACAGATTCAGACAACTTGTTTTTGATCACATTCCTAGTTATCCAAATCCTATTGACAAACATGTGAGGCTGCAAGTACCTAAATTTTCAGGAAACAATATTGTATTAGGTGAAGACCACTTAAGGGCTTTTCAGAATATCATGGACAACTTTGAGGTTGAGCATGAAGATATTTTCATGAAATCATTTATGCAATTTTTAGTTGATGAAGCCAAGGAATGGTACAAAGGTCTGCCTGATAGGAGCATTTCATCATGGGATGATTTCAGAAGAATTTCAAAGAACAATATGGTGATAAAACTGATCCTAGTTTCTTCAGTAATGAATTTACTGGCATTACCAAAGGATCAAATGAACAGGTTGTTGATTTCAATGCTAGATTCATGAAGGTATTAAACAAATTGCCATAGGACTTGAGGCCTAATGAACCTATGTGCATAGTGTTGTACATAAATGTTTTTGATACCAAGACAGCTTATGGATTGAGAGACAAGGGTCCTCACAGCCTCAAAGATGCCTTCAAGATTGCAACAAATATTGAAAATAACAGAAAAGTGTCTGGTAAGACAAATAGAAGAAATGATGTAAAAATTCTGCAAAATCCAAACAACAAATCTCAGAGTGTTCAAGGCAATGCGTCTGCTTCTGAGGATAAAATAGATAGATTGACAACTATTGTCAAGGACCTGAGCTATAGAATGGCTAAAAATGAAAAAGGGGTTGGTCTTGACAGACAGGTTTACCAAAGGTAAGAAAGAAGACCATCATTACATGATATGCCATACAATACCAATTGGCGTGATGGTAAACCCATCCTTCCACACAGCAATATAAATCAAAGAACTCAAAATGCAAAGGAAACACCTGATCCTTTGAAGAAGGCTGTTAATATTGTTAACGACACCCCGTGGTGTATAATATGCCAGATGCCTCATTCACAGTCACAATGCCTGATTGCTCAGTCTTTATACAACAATGTCGTGGCTTGTGATGAGTGCAATGAGCCTCATTGCATGGAAGATGATAATGTCAACATGTTGTCTACAAATAGAGAATACTATTTTCATGATGCTGAAGCAAGTGCAAATGATGAGATTCAGGTCTGGCAGCAATTTCCCTATGATGAAGATGAGGAAGATAGCTACGCTTATGCTCAAGATTCACATAGTTTTCTGAATAACTTGAGGAGACCTTCTGATGAAGAAATTAGGGCCTTCACAGCTGCAGCAGTTGCTCAAGTCAAAAGCAACTACAACCTAAGAAGTAAAGTTTAGGTAAGTAACTCACACCAACCAGAGAATACTTTTGTAGGCCAGCCAGTGCAAAAATATAAGTGGATTGAAACATATAAAAATCAATGGAACAATAATAAGCAATGTTTTAAGCAAAAGACAGGTCATGATCCTCAAGAACCAGAAAGTAGAGTTCCCCAGGCTGAGGATCAAAACAAAAAAATTTAGATCAAGAATGACAGTCAGGGAGCCATAAAAGCTAAAGCTAGATCATCTCAGGATGGAAATAAAACTGTGGAGCAAGCTACAACTGTCATACAAAATTATGCTCCATTTGATATCACTCAAATCTTATCGTAGATAAAAGTCTTTATTCCATTGATGGAACTAATGAAAGTGGAAGAATTCAGAAATAAAGCAATATCCTTAATTTCAGAAGTACCCTATCAAGCCAAGCATAATGATGAAACTCAGGCTAAGAAACAGGCCTTATGCGTTGAAGAAGATGAAGTTCCTAAGGTGTATCTTGGGATGACCATGACAAAATGTCCTTCACAAGTGGAGCCATTTTATGTATCCCTTGTCATAAATGGAAAAGTGATTAAGAATTGTATGCTTGACTCAGGAGCATCCACAAATATCATGCCTTTAGCCATCATGCAGCAAGCTGGGTTAAAAATAGATAAGGCATGTGGGAAATGCTATGCCATGGATGCTAGGGAGGTACCTGTCATTGGAATTATGAAGGATGTGGATTTCAGACTGGCAGTGTATCTAGAAAAAACTTACAAAATGAACATAACGGTTGTTGACATCAAGCCACAATATGGTATGTTGCTGTCAAGAAGATGGGCAACATTGATTGGTGGAAGTATGCAGTTAGATCTGTCATATGCTATGATCCCTATGAATGGCAGGGATGTCAAATTGATTAGAGAAGAAAGATCATCAGAAACAGTTGAGGACCAAGAGTCAGAGGAGCATGTATGCTTTGTGGACACTGACTGTGAAAACTTCAGGGTTGTCTCAGATGATAAAGAGGGTATAGAGAGAGACATGTGCATTCAAGAGTTTGACCAACAGGGTCTTTGGACCATGTATTTTGATGGAGCTTGTTCAAAGGAAGGCTCTGGTGCTAGAATTGTATTTTTGTCCCCAGCTGGTAAGCTCCTAAAATTCTCTTTCTTGCTGAAGTTTTCTTGTACAAATAACATTGCAGAGTATGAGGCTCTGCTATTAGGATTGAATGTAGCTATGAAGCATGGAATTAAGATGCTCAAAGTATTTGGAGATTCAGAATTAATTGTTTCCCAAGTTAGAGATAAGTATGCATCAAAAAATAAGAGATTGAAACAATATAAGCATGTTGTTTGGGATACAATTGAATTGTTTGATGCATTTTCAATAAGCTGGGTAGAGGGGTCAAAAAATGTCAGGGTAGATTTTCTAGCTAATGTAGCTATAAGGCCAGATGATATAACTCTGTCAGATGTTACAAATGTTGAGGTCAAACTAAGACCTGCAGTACCAGATAATGCATGCAGTTGGCAGGTGTTTGATGATGACAAGGATTTACTGAGATTTCTACATTGCATTGATGAGTATGAGAACCAAGAAATGGATTTTCACAACTTTGTGGAGGTTGTAGATGGAAAGGAAACTCTCTTAGGGAAGGAGGTAATTCAACTCAAGACAAATAAAATCCCTAGAGGGCTGGTTGCTTTGGAACGAGCTTTTGACAATAGGGACCAATTTGTTACAAAGGCATCTCCAACAAACAAGAATGATTTAGAGGAGATAAACTTAGGGACATCTCATGCCCCCAAGAAGGTGTACATTGGCAAACAGCTCAAACCACATATCAGAACTATGTTGATTGCACTACTGAAAAAATATAAGCATGTTTTTGCCTAGTCGTATGAGGACCTAAAAGCTTATAGGGAGGATTTATTTCAGCATGAAATCCCTTTGAAGCCTGGAGCTAAACCATTTAGACAAAAACAAAGGCCTATCAACCCAACTTTAGCTCCTAAAATGCAAGAGGAACTCATGAAGCTTAGGGAGGCTGGAATAATCATGTCTATCAGACAATCGACTTGGGTGTCTAACCTTGTCCCAGTCAGAAAAAAGAATGGTGACACAAGACTTTGTGTTAACTTTAGAAATCTGAATGTGTCTTCTTTGAAAGACAATTATCCACTGCCAAATATGGAGGCCATGTTACAGAGGGTGACTGGATGTGAACTTTTATCCATGATGGATGGATTTTCAGGGTACAATCAGGTGAAGGTGAAAGAATCAGAACAGTTTAAGACTGCCTTCACCACTCCATGGGGAACCTATGTTTATGTGAGAATTTCATTTGGATTGACAAATGCAGGTGCCACATTTCAAAGGGCAATGGATGTTGCTTTTGTAGGATTGATTGATTCAATCTTGGCTGTTTATCAAGATGATATGACTGCCTATTCAAAGAAGGAAGAGCAGCACTATATGCACCTAGAACAAATTTTTATTAGAGCATTAGAATATGGCATTTCTCTTAACCCCAAGAAATGTGCTTTCGGGGTAGTTGAAGGAAAACTCTTGGGGCACATTGTTTCCAAAGATGGAGTTAGGACTGATCTTGAAAGAGTGGCTGCAATTGATAAAATTCAGATCCCTAAAACTATGAAAGGTGTTTAGTCCTTCTTCGGACAAATTAATTTTGTTAGGAGATTTGTGCCTAACTTTGCAGAGACTACAAAAGATATCTCCAGGATGCTAAAGAAAGGTGCAATTGTCAAATGGGAAGAGGAAGCGACTAAATCATTTCACAACATAAAAGAGGCTATAAAGATGGCTCCTGTGCTAAAATCTCATGACTTTTCTAAGCCATTTCAGCTATTTTCATTTGCTTCTTTCCATACTATTGATGCATGCCTATTGCAGAAAAATGAAGAAGGGTTTGAGCAGCCTATAGCTTTCTTTAGCAGGTCATTGCAGGCTGCTGAATTGAAGTATGACATCATGGAGAAGCAAGCATATGCACTGGTTAGAGCAGTCAAGAGTTTTAGGCCATATTTGGTAGGCTTTCAGGTAATTGCATATGTGCCTCATGCAACAGTCAAAGATATATTTACTCAACAAGAGGTAACTGGAAGAAGATGCAGATGGATAAACAAATTGCAAGAGTTCAACATTGAAATATAGATCACTAAACTGGTAAGAGGACAAGGTTTGGCAAAACTGATGACACAGTCAAATCTAGAGGCATACCAAGTGAATGTAGTGCATAATAAAATTATAAATGTGTCAGAGTCTGAGTGGTATAAGGACATAATATATTATTTGCAGAACTTGAATTGTCCTTCCTATCTTAATGATAATCAGAAAAGGACCCTGAAGCTACAGGCTATTAAATACATCATTGTTCAAGGAGAGTTGTATTGGAGAAATCACGATGGTGTATTACTCAGATGTGTAGATGAAAATCAGGCTAGAGATATTCTAAATGAGACACACAATGGAATATTGGTGGACACTATGCTACCCATACAACAGCCCACAAAATTATCAGAGCTGGCTATTGGTGGCCAACTCTCTTCTCAGATGCACAAGGGATGGTAAGGAAATGTGATCCTTGCCAAAGGTTCTCAGGAAAGCTAAAATATGGAGGTGCATTGCCCCTTAGGGTTGTGACTATAGAAGCTCCATTTCAGCAGTGGGGGATTGATTTCATATGAGAAATCTCAAAGAAATCAAGTGGAGGACACAGCTGAATTCTTGTTGCTACTGATTATTTCACCACATGGATCGAGGCAATCCCCACCAAACAAGCTACCAGCAAGGTGGTGATGGATTTCGTTCTAGAGAGTATTATTATCAGGTTTGGAGTACCGTCAAAATTAGTCACAGATAATGCTATGTGCTTCAGGTCTGGTGAATTTACTGATTTTTACAGTAATTATGGAATTAACTTGTTACATGCATCACCGTATCACCCACATGGAAATGGTCAAGCTGAGTCAAGCAACAAAAGCCTCATGAAAATTGTAAAGAGAATGGTAGGTAAAAACAAAAAAGGCTTGGGATTCAAAGCTGAAAATGGCATTGTGGGCTGACAGAGTGATGGTCAAGAAAGCAACTAGGAGATCTCCTTTTGAACTAGTATATGGTGTAGTGGCTAAGTTACCTGTAAACAACTTTTTGCAAGTTGACAAATTCATACAAGAAAACATGGAGGAGATCGGAGATCCAATGACTGAGAGAATCAATCATCTAGTTGCACTAGATGAGATAAGAAGGGAGGCACAGAAAACAAACATCAAGAGACAGCAAAGAGTAAAGTATCTGTTTGATAAGAGAGCTATAGAAAGAAAGTTTCAGAGAGGTGATTTGGTCCTTGTATGGAATGCAAGGAACCAAGATAAGGGTAAACACGGTAAATTTGAGCCCTTATGGGTGGGCCCGTATCAAATCAGCGACATTCATGGAGGGGATTCTTACTTTCTCCAGGCCCTAAGTGGTGAATTGTTGGAATTGCCAATGCACGGTCAGTTCCTGAAGCTTTACTTCTTATAATGGTTATTTTCTGTGGACATTGTAAACTAGATGTAATTATTTTGTACATGCCCTGTATAGTCGGTTGTGTTTTGAATTTTGGGTTTTGTCTGGTCTGCCCCAGAGTAGTCTGGTTCTCGCTGCAGTCTTGCATCTGCATGTCCCCAATCGGAGCCACTGGTGATGTTCACCTAGGGTTAGGGTTTTGAAGTTGATTTGCTAGCCTCTGTTATTGTTCAGTTAAACCCTTAATGCTTTAGGTTAGTTTTCCTTGGCCTGTTGTGTTGTTTTTATATTCTATGTTTGCCTCCTATGGCAGGTTCCTGGTTATTTGGTTTCATTTTCGTGCCTTAGTGATTCGTGGGCTAACCGGCCCAGTGCATTGTGGAGTCTGTCTTTTCTTGTCGCATGTAAGAAAATGTCAAGTTTGTGTGTGCAAATGATCAGATCTATTAGCAGGCCTGTGAAATCCCTATCGGCTTCCAAAAATGGTGAAATAACTGAGTTATATGCATTTCTAGATGTATATCAGGTTGCATATGCATTGAGGGAATCTTCTGTAAGATTCTGGGAATATTCGCCATTTGTATGTTGGCCCTGCTTGTATATCGGGCTTGTATATGTGAAATATGCAAGCGAAGCATACAAAGGAGGAGATGCATCGCGGGTATATTCTGTGGAAGATTCCTGTTTGTATATTCGGCATACAATGGAATGTACATTGAAAAATATACAAAGGGCTGGCGCACATACTTTTGCTAAAGTGCAGCAGAGATGCATTTGGTGGGGCCCGCCGCAATTCTATACAAACAGGTTTGTATATGCAATATACAAGGGAAATATACATTTGATGAGATACAAGCCAGATTTCAGGGCAGTTTCAAAGTGTCTTATGTTTTTTGAAATCCGAGACTTGTATGTAGTGATTGTATGTGCATATACAAGGAATTGTGCAAAGGAAAGAGAAGATAGGTTGGGCCCACCACTTGTATTTTTGCACTCGTATATTGTGCCGATATGCAAATTCATGGGGATACAAGGCCCGAACTTGAAGGTTTTTCAAATCCAATGGATAGATGTAATGAAGTCCGCCTTGTATATGTTTTGCGCTTGTATATGTGTAATATACAAGGCGATGGATGCAGGATGAAGATAGAAGCCGGACTCGAACTGAATTCCAGATTGTTCTATAACATTTGACGTCTGCCTTGTATGATGAACAATTGTATGTATATGCATTGGAACATGCATATATAAAGGTGATAAAGGCAAATGAAGGAAGAAAAGGTTAGCGATAGAAAGTTAGGGTGCCTACGTGGCACGATGTCATTGGCTGGTAGCTCTGCGTGCATGTTTTGGGACCATTGATCTCAACGATGGGTTTTTGATCGACGGTCAGGTTTTGAACTTTTGGCAATGGTTTTTTCCTTGCATTCGCGACCATTTTTTAGCAAGAAATTCTCCATATGCATATGTTGTTACATCCCGCTGGTAGTTGAGCCATTATTAACAGGACTGCAGACAAGCATAGGTCGATGGTTGAACGGTCAAGTACCTGGTTCATGACGGGGAGTCTTCCAGCGATGGCAGAGGGCTCGAGCTCAACCACTCCTCGCCCTTCTCTTGCTTCTTCCCATTTTGTCCCCTATTGCATTTATTATTTTGAGCGCCATCTCTAGTGCATTGTCGAGCGGAAATTTTTTGATCTTGTCATGTAATTAATTTTTGCGAAGTACACTTGCTTGTTGTTTTAAGCAAACTGTGCTACTCATTTGTGGTGGTTGGAAACTGGACAATTTCTGGTGCTGTAGTAGGAATACAACTTTTTGGTGGCTCTGTCTCAGGTGTCTCTTGAGTTTATGAATTGTATGTTGTATGTATTATGCACAGAAATCATCAATTTCATGTTGATTTAAATGAGTAATGCTTAATTGCATGTGTTTTGTTATTTGTCTCCAAACTGAATGTGTTTTTCTTTTGACTCTGAACACCTAAGGGGTGTTATAGACTCTAGAATATAGGTTTTCTATATTGAATACTTAGTCTTTTACTTCTGCTCAATGAGTAGATTGAATGTTTTGGATTAAGTATTGAGAAGAATACATTGCAGTAAGGATGTTTGTAAGCAGAAATAACTAAATACTCTCTCTTGGGTATTGTCTGTAAGGCAGACATTTTAGAGGCCCCTTGAAATTTGATTACTGTCTTAGGTCTGTGGTGAACATTCACATGTATATGTCTACTGACTCTGAGCCCTGGATAGGCACTGATCTGGGCTGGTATCTCTATTGTAACCCAAAGTCCTAGTTTTGCATCCAAATATAAATCAAACTCAAACTTTATAATCAAACCAACTGGACTTTAGAAGTAGTTTTAGGATCCAAAATCCTCTATCTACAACTGAATATAGGCCCAAAGCTAGCCCCTTTGCACTTATCTCACAGTTTTGGTCTGCATAAAAGAGGATTTATTTGTTTTGTGTCAACATCCCAACTAATATAGAGATGCATTTCATAGATGTTGAGTAGGGAATACCCCCCTTGGTTCTGCAGAGCCTAAAGAAGAAGAGGAGACATTGAGAGAGTCTATCTCCTATACTGTTGGCCCCTGGCTCGGGAATCCTGTTGATCAATGATGGCTATTTTGTAGGGATTATTGGGAATAAGCATCCAGTTGGGAAAATAACCAACACATACAATGGCGAATGTATATGCAAATATACATTAAGAAATGCATATTGAAATACAGTCATGAAACTGAGAAATCCCAGCGATAGAAAACACTTGAAGTTAAAAGATTTATGGGTTTTTCTGGGTTTTCTGCAAAGAATCATTTAGTGACATCTTGGGATTTTTTGACAAGGCATAGCATAAATATTTCAAGGATTTAAGCTTTGTATGGTCATTTCCAAAGGATTTTCAAGAAAATGCAAGGTGAACTATTTGGCTCTGGGCAGAGAAAAATAGGTGAACAATTTGGCGACTTCTATGGGATGTTTGCCTGCTAAAGAATTAGATTAGTGGCCTTAAGCATCCATTGGGTATGGGGTCATTTAAAGACAAAATATGTGTCTTCACAAACAATACTGACTTTAGTAACTTAGCATATTAGCAGTGAAGAACATCGAGACCCAAAACTAGAACAAAATGCTGAAGGAAAACCATTCCAGTTGTGCTAGATAGCACTTAGGAAAAATAAAAGGATCTAAACTATTGTGCAGCAGCACTTATTTGGAAGCAAGAAATCTAATCTACTGATTTACAAGGCACTCATACCTCAAAACACCTCTTTAGGTGTATCCCATTGACTGGGATAGGCAAGTTTTGTCCATCCATATTTGATAACTAAAATGCATTGTGCTCCTTGCATTTAGTAATGAGAAATGGGCCACTCCACATGCTGTCAAACTTGGAATGCTTTTCTGGTCTGCTTTTCAATTCATCCCATTTGAGCACCATATCACCCATTCTAAAATTTCTGGGGGTGGCCCTTTTATCAAAATTTCTTTTTGTTTGAAGTTGATGATACTCCATAGCTTTCATAGCTTTATCTCTGCTCTCTTCAAGCTCCATCAGTTGAGCATATCTGATAGCCATGGGATCCTCTGCTTCAAACATTTCCAGCTGATTCATAATGTCTAGTGCTAGCAGTTCCATAGACATAGGCAACCTTGCCTTTTTTCCATACACTAGCAGATATGGGGAGTTCCCAATAGACCTTTTAGGAGTTATTCTATCTGCCCATAGAGCAAATCTTAGATTAGTGTGTTAGGTCCTCTGGTTATCCTCCATTGATCTTTTAATAATCCTTATGAGATTTTTATTTGTAGATTCAGCCAAACCATTACCCTGTGGGTAATAATTTGATGAAGTATTCAAATAGACCCCGTTCTTAACAGCCCAGTCAGTTATTTTCAATCTTACAAGGGCCAAAGCATTATCTGAGATGATAGACTCAGGCACTCCAAATCTAGAAACCAAATCACAATAAAAATTTAAAACAACATTCTCATTGGATTCCTTCAAAGCCACTGCTTCAGTCCACCTTGTGAAATAGTTTGTAGCTGTAAGTATCCACTTGTGGCCTGCACTTGATGGTGGGTTAATGGGACCTATAAAATCAATGCCCCATCTCATAAAGGGCTGCTCTACTTGAATTGGCTGCAAAGGTAAAGTTGGCAGTCTTTCTTTGCCGACAAAAATGGCACACTTTATACATTTTCTAGCCCATGCATGGGCATCCTTAGATAAGCTAGGCTAGTAATAGCCAGCTCTCATTACTTTCCAAGTAGTAGTCCTTGGGGCAAAATGACCCCCTCCTATTCCATCATGAAATTTATAAAGCACCTTCTCAGTCTGATCTTTATCAATGCACCTTAACAACGCACCATTAAGATCTTTTTTGAAAAGGATGTCATTTATTAAAACATATGGAATGGATTGCAGTCTAAAATATCTTTTCTTAGCTCTATCTAGACCTGTAGGACATTTACCAATTTGCAAAAATTGAGTCATGTCATTAACCCAACTAGTGCCTATTACTGCTATATCATTCTGATGCTCCTCTTCAATGGTCAGAAGCACCTCCTGTTCCTTTTCTACCTCGTTCTCAGAACTGGTAGCAAGCTGCTCACTAAGTCCTTTGCCTCTTACAATCTTGGTTATCTTGATCTCTGTGTCATATTCCATGACTTTGGTGATCCAACCAGCCCTTTTCTCATTTACATCCTTACTCAATAGGAACTCCTTCACGCTAGGATGAGTTACCATCAAATGTATCTTTTTATTAGAAACAAGATGCCGAAACTTCTTGAGGCTCCTTATCACTGCCAGAACATGTTTTTCAATGAAGCTATATCTCTGCTCATACTCCTCTAGCCCTTGACTAAAGAAATCGATTGGTTGCTCAAAACCCTCACTCTATTGTTGTACCAGAATCGCTGAGATGGTGTCAAGACCGCCATAAGCATACAAGATGAAATCTTTAGAGAAGTTAGGATTTACCAAGGTTGGCGCAGCTGCTAATGCCTCCGTTATGGACTCGAAGCTGCGTTTGGCCTCTGTCATCCAACTAAAAACTATATTCTTCTTCAACATAGACGTCAAAGGCTTTAGTAGATTTGCAACGTTGGGTATAAATCTTCGCAGAAAATTAATTCTGCTAATAAAACTTTGTAGTCCCCTTTTGTGGTTGGGTAAAGGCAGCTCCAGAATAGCTCTTACCCTTTCAGCATCAATGGTAATGCCTTCCTTTGACACAACGTGCCCTAGCAGCTTGCCTTCATGCATGGTGAATATGCACTTCCTGGGATTGAGAGATATCCCAAACTCTTTGCATCTTTCAAATACTAGCCTCAGATGGGATAAATGTTCAGCTGCATTCTTAGAAAAAATCGTAATGTCATCAAGGTATACTAGCACCAATTTATACAGCAAACCCTTAAAGGCCATATCCATGGCTCTCTAAAAAGTAGAGCTAGCGTTTGAGAAACCGTAAGGTATCCTTTTGTAGGCCATGGTACCCCATTTGGTCATGAAAGCATTCTTGAACTGATCTTCCTCCTTAACTAACACCTGATTGTAGCCAGAAAAACCATCAAGCAAAGAAAATATTTCTGAGCCAGCCACTACCTGCAGAATTTGCTCCATTGAGGGCAATGGGTAGTGATCTTTTAGGGAAGCCCTATTAAGGTCTCTGAAGTCGACACACAATCTAATCTCCCCATTCTTTTTCCTCACAGGGACAAGGTTGGAGACCCAAGAAGTATGTTTGATTGGAAAGATGATTTTCCCCTCAATTAGTTTGGTTAGTTCTTTAATCATTAGAGGCTCAAGCTTTGGATTTAAAGGTCTTTGCTTCTGCCTCACAGGTTTCGTACCTGGTTCTAATTATATGGTGTGCTAGGCAATGTGAGGATCGAACCCTTTTAGGTCTGAATAATCCCAGGCAAACACATCTTCAAATTCTTGACAGAGAGCAATAAAAGCTCTTCTATCCTCAGGTGAGCAGATTTTGCCAATTTTAAGAAGCTTACCTTTGAAAATTTCTAGCTCCTCATAATGCTCTTCTTTAACCTGCATGCTAGTCTTGCTTTTCTTCAGTTGATCATCTGTACTAAAAATAGATTCCAAGGTTACCAATCCCTTGGGCAGCTTATTTGTTCTCAACTGAACAATTTGATCATTACCATATTGTTGTTTGAGCTTATCCTGATTTATCACTAAAACTCATCTTCTTCTAACAAGAAATGTAGGATCTGCTCGTCACTCTCAAAAACCTGCCAATGAACATTATTATTAGGGATAGAGGGCCAAACAACTATTTTTACATGAGGTTGTACCTTCTCCCTTTGAACATCACTGGGGATGTCAAACTAAGCCCCAATTGCAGCTTAGCATGATAGTTCTGATTTCTTGGAATAGAGATCAAATTGAAAGCATCAAATTCTTCAATCATGTCCCACACCCTATGTTTGTAGCATTTCAGAACATCATTTTTTGTAAGATGCAGTCCTCTCACCTGATTCACAATGAGTTCACTATTCCCATATACCTACAAACAACCTATTTTCCTCTTTCTTGCCCACTGCAAACCTTGAATTAATCCTTCATATTCACCAATGTTGTTTGTACATGCAAAGGCAAAACGGAAAGAAGAAAAATATTTTTCACCCTGTGGTGACACTAGCATTGCACCACCATCGGATCCATTCCTGTTCCTTAAGCAATCAAAGTACATTTTCCACATCTCATTTTGCTATTCTATCTGTTGTTCAGCATCCTTTACAAGGCTTGGTATTGCTGTTTCAGGTTCATGCAGTATGTAAGCCCCTATACCAGTTTCTTGGATGTGTCCTTCCAGATCATCCACACTATTTTCTAAGGCCCACTCCCTTAAGAGTACCTCTGGTATGCTTTCAGCTTGTAGTTCTTGAGCAGCAACAGGTTTAGGATCATCAAAAATAATGCAATTTGCATTAACAACTCTTGGAACATAAGGCTCTATGTGATGATTTGAAAGCAATTCAGATTTTAGGGTCACCTTTGTGCCATATCTGGTCCTGAAAAACATATGGGACCAGTCTGAGGATAAATATCCTCCTATTTTGGCCGTGAATTCTCTTGATAAACACATGGCAAAATAGGGAGGCAAATCTATGATGAATACCTCCTGGGAAATGGAAACATTTGGGCAAGTGTGTAGAGTGAGACCTAAGTCTTTGATCACGCCTACAGCATTAACAGTTGTGCCATCTAACTGAAGCACACCTTTCTCCAAGGGTTGGTATTTCAATCCTAGCTGATCTGCAATATGTTTCGGCATCACAGAACTACTTGCACCACTATCCACCATACAGTTATGTACTAATTTGTCTCCAATTATTAAAGACACATAAAAAGGAAGTGGTTTGGCACTTTTGTTTGGCTGTTTTATGTTATCCTGGGATAAATTGGTAAGGACAACCCTATTTGGGTTAGCAGTTGTATGATTGGACACTTTCAAATCAAATAAGGCAGATTGCAATATGTCCTTTTGGCCTGGGATGGCTAGGGAGTCCCACATAGACATTGTCACATTCATCTTCTTCATATTTTCAATAATATTGAAAGGTGGAGTGACAACTACCTTTTGTTGTGACTTTGTAGCAACAGTAACAGCTTGTAAATGAGGCATTTCCCTTGTTGTTGTTGGGTTAGCTCTTTGTAAAATATGGGGAACATGGGATGTAGAAGCGTCAGCATGTCCTTTTCCTTTATTTGCTGCTTGTTCTACCTCATAACCCCTCTTTTTGGCTCTTGTGTTGGCTGCAACCGGAGTATTATCGCTGTTTACACCACAGAATTCACCCTCTTGCCAATTTATGAAGGCAGAATCATTTTGAGGTTGCTCTTGTTGTTGTGTAGCTCCATCACTTGGTGTGTTTGGCTGTGAGACTGCCACATTTTGCACCATTAAAGCCTAATTTATGACTCCATTTGAACAGGCTGCTTGACTGTGTGGCTGATTGCATGGATAACACCATTCATACTCAGCTGCAAAGTTATTCTGAACAGGGACAAGATCCTTGACAGCATTAACGAGCACTGGATTGTAAGGCTAAAAAGGCCTTTGATTCACATTTTGCCTGGCACCTTGGTAGTTGCTCTGATAAGGTGGCCTATTAGCTTGGTAAGGCTGATTTTGGCCTTGATATGGCTACTGATTTTGCCCTTGAGGTTGTGGTTGATAAGGCTGTCTATTCTGGGATTGCCGCTTTTTAATGTTTACTAGCTCATTCCCAAAGGTTTGCAGGATATTTTCTATTTTCTGTTGGCTATTTTTAATCTCTTTCAACTCTTGAGATGAGCTAGAAGCAACAGGCTCCAAGTTGGCAGTATTTGGCAATGCTGCTATAGTAGGTAAAGGGGCAAAATATGGGATTAGCAAAGGCATTAAAGCCTCAATCTTAGGAAAGATGGGCACTGGTGGTCTGGGTGCTATTTTTTCGGCCTGAATCAGATTATTCTCTGCCCTAATAGCTATTTCATAAGCATTAGGTAAACTAGTACCTCCTAATGATTGAATCATTACTGAAATATCACTATTTAGGGCTTTCAAAAAATATAGAAAAGTATATTCAGCTGGAGGTCTTACCATGGCAGGAATTCTGTCCTATGTCTTCTGAAATCTAAAGTTGAAATCCATCCTTTGCTCTTGGGGAGCTCTCTTTATGGTAATCATTTGTTCGACCAATGATAGATTATCTGATTTATCTTGAAATTGTTTATTTAGCTTCTCACCTAGGTTGTCCCAGGTTCCTATAGTTTGCACTGGTAGACTCCTGAACCATTGCAATGCTTTCCCCTTGAATGAGGCAGCCAGCAGCCTGATAGCTACATTCTCTTGAGTGATGTGGTGTACACCACACAGAGATGCTATGTCTCTAATGTGCTCAATAAGGGTAGTCTAATTTTCCCCTGTGAAATAGGGCAGACTCTTTAAAGCTACCATGGGTATAACATCATGTATTGTTAGGTTTAAAGGGCTACCCCCATCAAAAGTCACGAATGGCCGATTTCTTGCCATTTGAACAGCTAGAGGTGGATTTGCTTGAGCTGGTGTAGGAACTACAGGTGTACTTGGCCTGAAATTTGGTGGAGTTGACTGTATCCTTTTAGAAACTGAGGTCCTTATTGTAGCTCTACTCTATCTTTTTGGTGGAGACAGCTGCAAGTAATCAAATGTACTTGAACTCTTAGTTTGAATCCTTCTCATAAAATGTAACAGCAGAATTGATCTGTTTGTCTTTCCTCAATGTGAGTCGCCAAATATGCAACTTTTAACCTCTTACAGGTCTGAGAATCACTGGCTGCACATCAAAACTAGCAATAAATTTGTCAAGTCCCACCGGGCGTGCCAGAAACTGTTGTCACATGAAATTACACCCTACTTGGAAGGATTCCAAGCATTCCAATGACACAATGGGAATGATCTCGAAGTGTGGGACCTTGCTAAATGAGATCAAACCTCTAGAGAAGGCCAGCTTCCTTGACTGATTATCACCTAAAACTACTGAATTTGAGGGGAAAAGGGAGAAGGAATGTTTAAAAATAAAAAAAAAGAAACAGAAAAACTTGAAAACAAAGGGTGATGCACCAGACAGATTTAAAAGAAACTTCTACAGAACTGAAGCAATATGATTGAGAGGAACAAAGACATTCACAGACAACCATATGCAGATTCACACAGGACTAGAAAAATCAGCCAAAGAGGTAAAAATAACTTGCATATATTCAATAGGAAGGCAAGGTTACAGTATTAGAAAAGTTCTGTTTGGAAATAGAAGGACCAGAATGCCAAAAAAATTCCAACCTTATTTACAACATATGAATGCATATAAATAGCATTCCAAAATAATGCCCTAAGTCGGCTACAAAATTTGCTCTATGAGCTGGATCAAAAAAATATCTCCCTTGAATGACTATCCACCTGCATCAGTTATGGCATCAAATATCTGGGACTGGGCAGATAGAAGATATTTTTGAGTCTTTAATGTAGCTGCTGCATGGTTATCTTCAACAATGAACACATAGAATATCTGAAACATGGCGGTGAAGAGATATTTTTCGGTCATTAATGTGAGCTGCTTCATCTTTGTGCAGTAATGAATGCAAGAAATATCTGCAACTGCTCAAAATGGTCGCTGAGACGTCCACTCGCCCAAAGCATGCAAATCCAGATCTGAAAATGAAAAGTGACAAAACCCCTGAAAACCCTGCCAAATGAAAGAGGGGACAAAAATGAGCATTTTTGCCTCTTGCAGCACAAGGAAATTCACTAAAATGGAGGAGATACAGGCGGTCAAAGTTTCGGTCAATTGCCTGTATATATCACTTTGCATATGTGTATATATTGCTACTTGAATCAACCTCTGAAAATGCCTTTGCATGTACAAAGCGCTTGTATGTACCTTTGCTTTTGGCGCCTAAAAGGCCCTTTGAAATCACCCTATGTATATGCATTTGAAACTACATACAAATGCAAGCCTTATCCTTTTTTGAATCGGCCCTTGTATCACCTTTCACGTGGCATCACCTGATTGGTCGCTGAGTCGAGATTGAGAAGTATCGCTAAAAAACTGTATCTGCTTGTCGACGGTCGGAATGACTATGAACTGAGCTGTCGATGCATTCTGTCTGGACGATGACCGTTGTATACGGTCCCTTGCATATCGGCTTGTATGTGCGAACATACAAGCGAAACATGCATACAAAACTTGCATTTGCACCTATGTATGTTTCCTTGTATCTGCGACTTGTATATGCATACAATCGCCTTTGTATATGCGAGCCCCACCAGTTGTATGTCAAACTTTGTAATTGCAAACATACAAGTCTCTAACTCCAACATGACCATTAGCCGTATTTGATTGCCCTGTCGGGTCTGGCTTGTATCACCTTTCTTTGCATATTGCAAATGTATGTTCAAATATACAAAGCACTTATACATACAAGTCGTAGACTTGACGCTCGAATATACCAGAATTTGACCTTCAAGTCAGGTCTGCCTCGTATACTTTCTTTGCACCTTTGACTTGTATATCGCAATATACAATTGCAAATATACAACCCGGACTTCAAACCTTTTATAAAGCTTTTTGAAAAATACCTTCAGGTTCGGCTTGAATGCTAGGAAAGCATGCCTCGCTTGTATGTCCAAACATACAATCACAAAAATATACATTTGGTGGACCCCACCCTTTGCATCTCCTCCTTGTATGTATGGCCCTATGTATGTTTGCGGATATACAAATGCCCTTGCATGTTTGGCCTTGTATATTTCAATTGTATGTTGGCCTTGTATATCAGCCTATGTATGTAGCCCTTGTATGTCGAAACATACAACTTTGTCATTGTATATTGTACTTGTACATATGAACATACAATGGTGAATGTATATGTAAATATACATTAAAAAATGCATATTGAAATACAGTCATGAAACTGAGAAATCCCAGCGATAGAAAACAATTGAAGTTAAAAGATTTATGGGTTTTTTGGGTTTTCTGCAAAGAATCATTTAGTGACATCTTGGGATTTTTTGACAAGGCATAGCATAAAAATTTGAAAGATTTAAGCTTTGTATGGTCATTTCTAAAGGATTTTCAAGAAAATGCAAGGTGAACTGTTTGGCTCTGGGCAGAGGAAAATAGGTCAACAGGAAGAATTGGGAAGGTCTGCTTGTAAGCTTCTTTTGAACACTGTAGGTTTGAATACTGACTTTGCTTAGACCTAACATCTCGACTCATTAAGATTGGGATTAGTGTAAAGTTAAGAGCTAGGCTTTGATTTAGAATCACTGGGAATGAAGGGGGATAATGGCAATTTGTGAAAGATGAGGGATCTCTAGGTCCTGAAAAGATAACGTATATCTAGGTAACATTAGACTCCTTACTAAAGGGAAAATAGTACAAGAGCAAGTCACAAACAGTAATGCAAGATGAACAGAATGATGCAAAAATGCAAGAAACAAATTGTTTTTGACATTTTATGATTTTATAATTTTTTATTGTATTTTTATGTTTTATGATTTTTTGGTCTTTTAGACATAATATTTCTTGAGGTGAAAGGCATTGACTGTTTCACCAAATTCCTCTCCCTCCATTGTGCACAAGAGATAGGCACTGTTTCCAACGTCTTCTTTAACCATGTAGGGGCCCTTCCAGTCTTCTGAAACGACTCTTTTTTATCTTCTTTTCTTGTTTTTCGTGCTACCTCTTCTTAGGACAAGTTCTCCTAGTCTGTAAGGTTTGTCACTTGAATCTATTGCTGCCAACTTGCTAGTTTCTCTTGGCATTGTGAGACGCGGTAAGTCCTGTAAGGCATGTTGGTGGGAGGGAGTCCAATACAGGACTCCATCGCAATTCAGTAATTCTGCCAATAGATCAAATTGTTCTTGCATGTAGACTTTTATTTCTGGTCTCTCTTGGATTCTTTGTAAGAATTGGAATAATTCAAGAGGAGTTTGTGGCTCCCTTTGTTCATCGGGGGGAACAAAGCTTAAACTTGTCCTCCCATTGGGTTCAGGTCTCAAATCCATGGCATACCTAATATAACGTTTTTCTATTTCAAAGATGACAAGGTCATCGATACTGACTATCACTCTCATCTTCCACTCTCTATGGAAGATACCTACACTTTCTTTGTCTTCATCAGAAGTCTTTCAACCATTTCTATTTGTACCTGAGGTGCTTCCCATTCACCGAGTTCGTTTGATTGAACCGAGGCGGAAGTGGTTGGTTTTTCTTGTGGTTTGGATAACACAAACATCTTGGGTAACACCCCTATAGCATTGGTTCATTCGTTATCCATGGAATATGCCTCTTCCATGGGTACTATTGGTTGATGTGAGTCCTCCATTGGTGTGAGGGGCTCATACGATTCTATTTCTTTAGGTGTATTGGGGACATGTGATTCACTTAGCAGTGATAACAGTGTGTATCCTTCTGTTATGTCTTCTTCTACATCTGAGAAAGCATGTGGGTCTACATTTCTCAAATCTAATGTGGTGGTCTGAAAGACTGGTCCTTCCATTCTGTGAGACTTCTCCCCTATGCAAGGAAATAGTTTGTAGGCCTCTTGGACATCGATCATGAGTATTTCTAAGGGGAATTGGAGAGGTCCATCTCGTTCGATAAACTCCATGATTTCAATTGTTTTATCCTTGGAAACCATTTCCTTTGGCTTTGGTAACGACCCATTTTCTAGAGTTTTGATTTCTACAGTATTTATGGTCTTTTCTGGAGTTTCCATCCTTTTGACGCATATTGACTGAGGTCTAGGATTTGGGATGGTTAACTTGTTGGTAGGGAGATCGTAGTCTATAGGAATACCTATGCATTTGTTTGAAGTATTTGATTTTAACAGGTTAAAAGGTTCTGGATCTCCCTGTGTGACATAAACTTTCCCTAAGTGTAAAAAATAAACTTCTTGGAATAGTGTAGACAACATAGCTTTCATCTTGTGTATCCATGGCCTCCTAAGAATCAAGTTATATCCTGTATCCTTATCTATAACATAGAAAGTGGTTGGAATGGTTTTGGGTCCCAAAGTCACTGGAAGGGTAATCTTACCTATGGTGGCTACTTTTAGATTATCGTATCCGCTTAGAGTGTCTCTTGAGGCAGTAATGTTGGTATGTCCATAGCCCATTCTCTCTAAGAGGGAGAAAGGAACTATATTCACTGCAGCTCCATCGTCGATTAATGTTCGTTTGATGCATGTGTCATAGATCCACACTTCAAGATATAGTGCAGGGTCTCCTTTCTTTGTTAACTCTACCTCAGAGGGCATCTGTCGTAAGTCAAAGAAAAAACCCTGGATCTTTAAGTTCTGAGTTTGGTGGACTGAGATCATAGTCCACATGATTGATTTACTCACTAGGTGGTGGCATAATTTGGTCAAGATATTTCAGGCCTATTGCTTGTAGCAATGCGGAGCAATGTGAGAGGGAGTTCCTAAGCAAGTCAATGAATGAAATATGCGCATATGTTTTCTTTAAGTCTTCTATGAGCTCGTAGGGTCCAAATGGAGTTGGTATCGGCTCTACCATCAAAATGGTGCCTTCGTGTGCTTCTACTTGCTCATTTTCTTCCTCACAATCTTCCTCTTCTTCTTCATTATGCATGATCTCAACCAATCCCATCAACCTAGTTTCTCCTTTTTGTCCTAGTTGTGGTGGGATTTCAGGGTTACCACTCTGAGTTGCTTTATTTGATTTGTTGCTTCTATATCTCGATGCGCAGGGAATGGATCCTGATAAATTCTCATATTTGCATTTTGGGGGGCTATGGGAGCTTGATTTTGTCTTATATCTTTGTTATCTGGGGGTGACCTCCTGTGGGTTTAAGAACATTTCTATGAACAATCATTGTTGGTCTTCCAGAAGTCTCGCTATGAACCTGTTATACTCTCTACAAGATTGCGTGCTATGCCCCCTTATTCTATGAAAAGAACAAAATTGGTTGAACTCATAAGGGGGTCTCTCATATCTTCTGTCATTCTCATTCCCATTTATGTTGCGGTTCCATCTTTGGTAGTTGTCCTGAGGATAGTACTCATTGTTTCTAGGTCAATCTATGGCATTTACATTAGGAGGATAATAATCTCTCCCATTGTAATAATCTTTTATCCTTTTGACAAGGGGTTGATCTGTTACTCCATCTGTGGTTGCACTCCTATTGTTTTTGAGGATTTTAATAATAGAGGCATTGTTTCCTGTGTCTTCCTTTGTTAGCTTTCTGTTTGAACCGTAGATTTTTCGACCACTGTCGATGGCAGCTTGATCAATTCTTAAAGCACTTTCCAATGCTTCTTTTGTAGGACTTATATGGCAGTTTCTAAACATCTTATCTCATGTCTTTGTTAAGGGCATGCAAGAAGAGGTCACATAGTTCTCGGTGGTCCATGTTTGGAGCACTAGTTGAAGAATAGAGGACTTGCCTCCATCGGGTGACGAAATGTGCTACAGATTCATTTGGTTCTTGTTTCATCGCAAGGAATTATCTAATCCTTGTTTTCATGAGTTTCTTCATGTCAAACGCCATGACAAACTCTCTGATTAGTTGTCTGAATGAATGGATCAAAGTTTTTGGGAGACGATAATACCAATCCAAAGCAATGCCTTCAAGCGTTTTCAAGATAAGTTTTGCGACAACCCCATCCCAAGGAAGGAGTTCTCTTATGGCTGTGGTGTAGGCTTTAATGTGTGAAGTTGGATCTCCTTCTCCTTTGAATTTCGGGAGATCTAGTAGCGGTCGAGGTAATTGCACATTCCTTATGTTTTGGTCCAAAGGTTCTTTCAAATATTCGAGATACGTTCCCAAGAAGGCACTCTGAGATTGCCGGGTTGTTAGTAATAACCCAGTGGGTGGGTTTTGATAACCCATTACTAACATGTCGCAAATAGTAATTGAGGTAGGGGGATTTTGAGATGCCCCCTGGTCCTATTCGTGAGACTTTGGTCTTATTTCTGGAGCAGCTTTCTCTGCTTCTAGGATCCTGATTCTTTGCACTAGAGTTGCGATTAAATCTATAGGAGTTGCAGCTCTAGGGGTTTCTTCATTTCTAGGATGTTCTCTTTGACTATTTTCATAGTGATGGGCTTCCTCTCGTGCGGCCTTTTCTTTTTGTTCTTCTTCTAAGGCAATCCTCAATGCCTCTTGAGCATCTTTGGTTTCTTGTAGACGCCTTTCCAACCTTCTAACCTCTTCATCAAGGTGAGTATTTGATGTACTTGTGGAAGGTTGTTCTGGTTGATGTATTTCTGACCTCACCCTCCTTGCTTTATGTGGCGCATTAGATATGACCAGATTGTTCTCCCAAGTTGGGTTGTTGAACAATAAAGAGCACCTAGATTCCCTTTGATCTTGCTCGTAGTCAAAGTCTTCATAGTCATAACAATTGGTAACAGGTGCATCAGGATGAGGCGGCACATACCTATCAAAGGAAGGGGTTTCAAGTTTAGTTGAAAGAATGTTCCCCTGGTTCAAGTCCAGTTCCGTCATATTCAAGGGTGCCATAGACACCACAAAATAAATGGAATGGATGATGGCACAGATGATGGAATTCGAAGCGGATATGAAAAGTAAATGAAAGAATGTTTTGAGGTGTTTAAATGTTTTGCAATGGGAATGCAAAAAGCATAACCAAGAGGCTTTTCTCTTCACGTCGATTTCACCAAAATTTGTATGCTCAAAATCGTGACTCTGGTTGCCTGACGCTGTCAGGTCAGATTTTGGCACGCACACGGACCCTTTCCCTCCTTGCCACGGGGTGATCTGCCACGTCAGTCTCGCTCACATGGAATTAGCCAATCGAGAGGAGGTGAGACACGGCAGGGATCTGGCTCGTTGGAGAGCTGGACTTTGCAGAGAGGGGTCGGCAAGTTCTTTGGCCTTTGTTGTGCATTTTGTTGTATGTTTCATTCAACAGTTATTGCAGTTGAAATAACCCTATGACCCGAAGGGTCACTGGTTTCTCTTCTTCTGTTTAGATTCCTTAAATTCTACCTTTGTGTGGGCAAACGGTTGTTTTCGTTGATGGCTTCTATTATTTCTGTGTCTCTAAGAAATGCTCTGTGTAGTTATAATTGCCTAGTTCTTTCTAACAATAAGAGGACAAATGGGTCTCCTTGTGGTACAACAAACATCTATTGCTGTGGTCGTAGATGGATCTCCTTGATCTCATCACAGATAGCCCTCACCCACTCTCCTCTCACTCTTAAGCGCATTTATGAATCAGGATAGAGGAAATTGTGTGATTGCCAACTTTAACCAGATCTAGGGTTTTGACCTAGGTTTTGTTGACCTAGGGTTTGACTTGTGTTTTTACTTTGTTTGTACCTTGTGATGAAATCAAGGGTTTGTTTGGAATCGTTTGAACTGTAATTACCTCATGATGGAATCAAGGGTTTGCAATTTTATCTGTCCTAGGGTATCTTTATGCATGCAAGCTAAATGATATGAAAATTTTTTTTTGGGTATTTTTAAGAGTATTTTGGAAATAAAAGTGCTTCTAATCTATCAAAAGGAAATATGTATGCAATCCTATATGAATTTTCCAATGCAATGTAATCTATGTTTTTTTGGGTTTTTGGTGTTTTCAATGCAATCTAATCTAATGGAAAGGGAAAATGCTTCTTCTAGCAATGTAGATCTAGAAATATGAAAGCTTTTAATCTAACATGCAAGATCTAACCTATCAAGGAAAAAGCGATGTATTACAATTCCCAAGAGAAAATGTGATTATCTAATTACTATGAAAGCAATGAAAGAACCTGAAAGAGATGAAGATTTGTTGACTCCACTACCCTCAGTAATCCTTGTGTAGGCAACCTCGAATCCTTCTGTGGCAACAGGTGATCCTCTTGACAACCAAATGACCTGAAGAAGCAAAAAGAAGCTTCAATGAAGCTTGTATGAGCTCAATGAGAGCTTAGATTGAGCGCAATGGCATAGATTGAAGTAGTGTGACGCTACTTGATTGAACAATAAAAGAAAAAGGCACCTTTGTCCTGTAAGAGCGTTCGAATGCTAACTTGGAGAGCAAAATTGGCAAGAGCTATGTGCACAATGAATTTGCCTCCCTTTGTGCTTGTGGGAGGGGGGTATTTATAGGTTTAGAAGAAGGAATTGATTAGAGAGTCAACTCATTTGATTGATGAGTTAACAAGAATAGATTGGGGACTTAACAAGGTTGATTGCCCAGTGAACTCAGCTAATTAAAGAGTGATGAAGCAATGATAGCTTATCATCGAAGAAGAAATGGAGGTGAGGGAATGCATGAGATTGATTAGAGAGTTAATTTGAGGTCAAATAGAGCTAATTATGCATGTGTGGGTGCATGAAATAGTTAACTCTATATCAAGGATCAAAAATCATGCAAACAGAAAGAAAAATGGGCGAAAACGGTGCAAAAACGAGAGAGAAACTTGAGTTTTTCCACGGGTCCAAAAATGGCAGGGTCACCCCTTTTGCTAGTAGGGTCACCCCTGGGCAACCATGGGTTGCTCGAGGAGTAACCCTAGGTCACCTGAGGATATCCGGGCTGGACAGTGTCAGATGCAGAAAAGCAGGCTGGGAGATGGTAGGAGAGAAGAAAAGGATTAGTTATGCATCAAGAAACATGTCAGTCATGTGGAAGAATCCAAATCTCCACTTGCATATGTAGGATCTCCAAGGGATATTTGAAAATAATTGGGGGAGATTAGGATTGGTCAGTCGAAAACAAAAACTATTAATAGGAGATGGATTAGGGGACCTCTAGAAGGATTCTATAAGGTACACTAGATGAAAGACAAAGGGGAAAGGTGAAAACTCACCTACAAGACACTCACAAAGCTTAGGATCAAGGTCAAAAGCCAGAAAATGCAAGTTGACAAGTGTCGCAACAAGTGTCGAAAAGCGTCACAAATGGGGAGGGAGAGAAATCGACAAAGCAGAAATGGCACAAGACAAGAAAAGAGGACATGTCATCAAGAGGCCTGCTACTCAAAGGATTTATTTTCACACTTACATGTATGTGACAAGGATTTGAATCATCATAGGCATCCTCGTGGAGGCAATGTGTGATTTTTGTGCTTACAATTACAACCAGCAATCCTTGCAACTCAATACTACTGCAAAATGCTACAATACATCAATGGAAACCCTAACCCTTAGCCGCTTTTATCAAGCCTTATGTCAGTTACAAAATAGGGTTTTTTTTATGTCGGCCAATATAAAAAATAACTCCCAATGCCTTTATAAAATAATTTGGGGGGAAACTACGTCGATAAAAGTGGGGAAAATTTAACCTTTGAGTCTGATTAGGCTCCATATAACAACAATCTCCCACTTGGAGACTGATTAGACTCCACACCATATCATCTCCCACTTGGAGACTGATCATAACATTGTTGACCCTATAGCTCCCATTGTAAATAAGCACCCTGGACTCTGTTGTCGTAATTTTGTGTTTTTAGGCTTGGAGACCAACCAAAGTTGAAGAGGAGCTCAGCTTCTCCCTTGTCACTGCCTTCGTAAACATATCTACTAGATTTTCATCTGTACGGATCTTTTCTAGCTATAACTGTCCATCATCCAACACTGATCGAATGAAGTGATACATCAACTGTATGTGTTTGGTCTTTGAATGTAAGGCAGAATTCTTTGCAAGATGTATGGCACTCTGGCTGTCCATAAACAAATAATTGTTAGCCTGTTGTTTGCCCAATTCTTCCATGAAAGATTGTAGCCATATCATCTCCTTTCTTGCCTCTATTGTAGCTACATACTCGGCCTCTGTGGTGGATAAAGTAACCACCTTTTGCAACCGTGAGATCCAACTCACTGTTGTCCCACCTACAGTAAAGACATAACCTATAGTAGTTCGCCTAGTATCAATATCCCCTGCCAAATTTAAGTCTACATAACCTGCTAAATCAGTATTAGAGCCCCCAAAACATAAGTGTTTATTGGATGTACCTCTCAAATATCTGAGAATCTATTTTACCGCATTCTAATGCTCCAATCCAGGATGACTCATATCCCTACTTACGACTCCTACAACATGTGCAATATCTAGTCTCGTGAATACCATGTCGTACATTAAACTTCCTATAGCTGAAGCATATGGTACCTTGGACATTTTGTCTTCCACCTCTTGTGTCTTTGGACACATCTCCTTAGTCAATTTCAAATGACTAGGCAAAGGTGTGCTGACAACTTTTGTATTCTCCATATGGAATCTCTGCGACACCTTTTCAACATAATCAGCCTGAGATAGAGTCAATTTTCTATTCTTCTCATCTCTGCAAATTTTCATACCAAAGATTTGTTTTATTGCCCCCAAATCCTTCATAGCAAATGATTGTGCTAACTGTTGTTTTAACTCTCTTATGTGATCCATGTTAGACCCTGCTATAAGCATGTCATCAACATATAAACATAAAATAATGTAGCTGCCATTATCTAACCTCTTAAAATAAACACAATGGTCAGAATTACACCAGATGTAGCCTTGCTTAGCCATAAAACTATCAAATTTCAAATACCATTGCTGAGGTGCTTGTTTCAGGCCATACAAACTCTTCTTCAATCTGCACACCTGTTTCTCCTTACCTTTGACCTCAAATCCTTGGGGTTGTTCCATATATATCTCCTCCAAATCACCATGGAGAAAGGCAGTTTTCACATTAGCTATTTAAATGCAAATCTTCAACAACCACAATACTTAAAATAGTACGAATAGAAGTCATCTTGACAACCGGAGAAAATATCTTAGCAAAATCAATACCTTTTTTCTATGCAAATCCTTTTACAACTAACCTAGCTTTAAATCTTTTCTTACCTCCATCTTCCTCTTTCAACCTATAAACCCATTTGTTTGGTAAAATTTTTTTACCTGCAGGCAACTTACATAATTCCCAAGTCTAATTTTTTAGCAAGGAATCCATTTATTCTTTCATTTCAAGCTCCCACTAAACCTTTGTATCCACCTGCATAGCTTCATCATACCCTTCTGGTTCACCATCATTTGTTAACAAAATAGAATACAAATAGGGAGAAAACATTTCAGGAGGTCTACTTAGCCTTGTTGATCGTCTAACATTCACTGGAGTTTGTGGTATTTCTTATTGTTGTTGCGGAGCATGAGGAACCATTGGAACATCACTATTTGGAGTATCATCTAGCACCACATAATCATTTTCTTTCTTCCCATGCTATTGCAATTAATCTTTGTACAACACCTTCTCATTGAATACAACATCCCTGCTTCTCACAATTTTTATATTTTCAACATCCTAAAGCTTATAACCAAATTCATCAATGCCATATCCAACGAAGATACACTTTTTTTATTTTGCATCCAGCTTGGTTCTATTTTTAGAATCTACATGTGCAAATGCTTCACATCCGAAGGTTTTGAGGAAAGAATAACTCACCTTCTTACATGTCTATGCTTCCTCTAGAATACCACAGCCTAAAGAAACTGAAGGAACTCTATTAATTAAATATACAATGGTATTGACAGCCTCTGCCTACATGTTTAAAGGCAGCCCAACATGCAATCTCATGCTCCTTGCATGCTCCATTATTGTCCTATTCACGTGCTCAACCACTCCATTTCTTGTGGAGTCCATGGAACCATTTTCTACCTACGAATTCCATTAAAGGAACAATAATCCTCAAATTATTTGCTGCAATACTCACCACCATTATCAAATCTGAGACATTTTAATCTTTTACCTGATTCATTCTCAACCAAGCTTCTCCATTTCTTAAATGTTTCAAATACATTAGATTTCTGGCTAAGGAAATAAATCCAAACCTTCCTAGTTTCATCATCTATGAATGTAACATAATACCGAGAGCCACCAAGAGAATATACCTGAGTCGGTCCCCATAGATCTGTATGCACAAGCTCCAACTTTTCATCTTTCTTTTGCTTCCCATCCTTGAGAAAACTAACTCTCTTTTGTTTTCCATACACATAACTTTCACAGAAATCCATATTAATACATTTCTAACCTGGTAAAACTTTCTTAGAATGAAGTACCTTCATACATTGTTCACTCATATGTCTAAGTCTGTTATGCCACAGTGTTGTCTCAGAACCTGCAGCAACTATTTTAGTCTCTTCCTACGAACCTGCAGCAATTGTTCCTGAACCTATTTATTTTTTCTATGTAATAGCTAAAGTAGAAGGAACAGTATGACCTGTACAAAGATATAAGGTGCCTACTTTCACATCTCTTACTACTATTAAGGCACCTCTTAAAACCTTCCAATTTTTATCAATAAATGTAACAATGCAACCTTCATCAGCTAACTACCCTACTGAAATTATATTTCTACTCAGCCTTGGAACGTGTCTTATCTCTTGTAGTAGCCAATGATTCCCATTCTACAACTTAATCTTAATTCTTCCCTTTCCAACAATCTGACAAGGTTCGTTATCTCCCAAATAAACCAGCCCAAAATCCCCTTGGACAAATCAAGAAAATAACTTCTATGGGGCGTAGCATGAAATGAGGCCCCTGAATCTAAAACCCATGAATCATCACATTATCTAGGGAAAGAATCAAAGCATCATCTTTAGATTTATTACTTACCACATTTGCCTCCTTATTGCCTTCTTGTTTGTCTCCTTTATTCTTCTGAGACCAACAATCTTTCTTCAGATGACCTAGTTTCCCATAGTACCAACAATCCTTATGTCCTCTGGATTGGGACCTCTTGTCCTTTGATTTCCTTGTAACTTCCCATGACCTCCAGAACCTTTTCTTCTCTCCTTAGATCTGCCCCTACTTTATGCATTCAAAACACTACTTGATGTGGACTCTCCTAAGCTTTTCCATCGCATTTCTTTTCTAAGGATAACACCAACAACATCATCAAATTTCAAAGTGTTTGAACCATAGACAGAGTTACTTACAACCATTACCAAGCTATTCCATCTTTCTGGCAAAGAACATAAAACCAAGAGAGCCCTCACCTCTTCATCAAATTTCACTTTTATAGAAGTTAACTGACTGGTAATCGTATTAAACTCATTTGAATGATCTGTCACAGATCCACCTTCAATCATTTTTAGATTAAATAAATGCTTCATGAGAAATACCTTATTTGAGGCTGAGGGTTTTTCATACAATTTAGCCAAAGCTTTCATCAGTTCACTTGTCGTCGTCGCTTCTATTATATTGAACACCACATATGGTGCCAGGCACAACCAAATGGTTTCCAGTGCCTTTTTGTTTATAAGATTCCAATCCTCATCAGTCATTGCTACCAATTTCTTGGTTATTCCTTCCAACGGCCTCCATAAATCCTTCTGATAGAGATAATCCTCCATCTGCATCTTCCATAATTGATAGTTCTGCCCATTGAATTTATCTACCTTCAATTTACCCTCGTCCGCCATTGCTCCCACTTAACCGTTAGACTCCCACTCAATTGTGAGACCTTCCTGCAGATGATAATCAAACACAACCCGCTCTGATACCACTTGTTAGGGATTGCATGTAGAAGATATCAATTAAATGCAAATAAAGATTAAATGGAGGAATGAAAATACACAAAAATAATAATAGCAAGAGACAAGTTTTAACATGGTTCACCCAAACTCGGGCTACATCCACCAATAGAGAATCCAATATTATTATCCAGTAAATCAAACCGATTACAACTAGCAATCCTTGCAACTCAATACCACTGCAAAATGCTACAATACATCAATGGAAACCCTAACCCTTAGCTGCTTTTATCAAGCCTTATGTTGGTTACAAAATAGGGTTTTTTTTATGTCGGCCAATATAAAAAATAACTCTCGACGCCTTTATAAAATAATTTAGGGGGAAACCGTACCAATAAAAGTAGGGAAAATTTAACCTCCGAGTCTGATTAGGCTCCATATAACAACATTTTTCACATTCCTCTGACTTGTCCTTCACAACTTGATTCAGATATTCCTCACTCTTGGTCTTTTCTTCAATCACCCTGAGAAGACTCTCTGTAGATTCACTTGCTTGTTTTAGTTGCTCACATAATTCTTTCTTCTTTCCTAAGATTTATTGATTTGCCCTTTTAATTTTAGAATGCAAACATCAGCTTCTTTGATACTCTCTTCTAAACCCATGATTTCAACTTTGGAGTTGTCAAGATCTTCTAGAGCTGCTTCAAATTGCTCATTGTTAACATATACTTGATTGCCAATCTTAATGCTACCAGGAGGATTTGCTTCTGGATAAGTGAGATACCTTTACATGTTGCCATGAGTGAACCTTCTCGAATCTTCCTCAAGTTGTTAGGCTTCTTCCAAGGAACCTTTCTTTGATACCAATTGGTGAATTCAATGAACACTGAGAGGGGGGGGTGAATCAATGTTCTACAAAACCATTTATACACTTGCTCGATTATCCATTTACCGAATTTAATTATATGAAAATAGATTAAACAAATGAATAGCAACCACAAAGACATAACACATGAACACCAAGATTTTTACGTGGAAAACCCAAAGAGGGAAAAACCACAGAGAGGATTAGCTCTCAATATATATATTGTACTCTTTTACAAATGCTGATGTTTAGGCTTGGTCACTCCACAAGCCTAGAACATGCTGGCTCACTGCCATGAAGTACAATTAGGTCTAGTAGGCTCACTGTCTCAATCCTAAACCTAGAAAGATTACAATAAGGGTTGTTAAACCTTAATGGAGGCTCACTGCTAGGCTCACTACCTTGATGAAGATTGCTTATTATCCAGCATAAGTGAAATCATATAGTAAGTATGAATACTACAAAAGCATCTGTCAGTATGTCAACATGCAGTCATTTAATAACTGAATATTGTATCCTTAGTCTTCATCCTTATTGATCTGCTAACTCTGCTCTTCAATTCTTATGCTCTCGTTATCACACATATATTCACATTACTGCTCCTCGAACACTGAAATCCATCCTCTATTTATATCTGCAACTAAATCTTTCTCATGATCAGGTCGGCAAGCAAATTGTGAAGCATGTATACCAAGTGTTATATCCTGTCAGCTTGTTCTTGTGTTAAATCGTCAATGCGGATCCAAACAAACATGCATATGTCTTTATATGTGTTGGCTCTAAACATACAATCACTTACCTTTATCATCCAACTCATATTTCTTCTCCACATAATGATTTAATCAGCCTGTCGACTTGTTTCTTAATAACATATATGATAGGTTTCTCTGTCACATCACAACTCATCCTGCGGACCAAATGGGACCTCACAAATCATATCCACTGTTCATTTCTGACCACTTGTCATACCTTCAGAACCGCAGACTAAAATATGCACTTGTGGAGGAATGCAGACCATTATACTGTGCCCCGTTCACTGTCTCTGTTACACCTTTGTTCATCCAGACTTAGATATTTCTTCTAAGTGACTTCCAGAGGAAGTCGGGACTTGATCACTGGAATATAACAACATCAAACAACTATGAACATTATACCTGAGCCATATTTTTAGGTCTTCATCTACAGAAGCACACTGATCCACTTACTATCTCTTACTCTGTTTCTTGGTCATACTTAGTCATTTCTGCCAACCGGACCTGAATTCCAATATGGCCTTCTGGAGATATGTCTTCTTGTCATGTTGAAGGGATCTCTAAGCCTTGTTGCCATCAATGACAACACACAAGTCCATGCCGGAGCAGTGTCTCTTGTCAACACCCTCATCTTCATATGTTGATCCCGCATCAATATCATCACCATCCACCTCACATGCCCCTAATCTAGAGATCAAGATCAAGATTAAAGATAAAGGATGTGGAGAATATGATGTACAAGGATCATTTTATGTTGGCCAACTTGCTATCTCCTAAATCATATGGTAAACCTCACCCATCAAACTCAGTATCTACAATTGTGATCAAGATCAAATCTACCAAGTTTCAACATAGGAGAGCATTAGATAAAGAATCTATTGAAGAGGATGTATCCACTTGGCTTTACAAGGAATAAGAAGAACAAATTCCCCCTTACTAGTTGAGAAGTACACAAAATGTCTCTGTATTGTCAAAAACACGGGATATAAAGGTCAAGGTGGCCTAGGGCTGCATGAACAAGACACTCTTGAGCTTATCATAGTGACAAGGAGATATCACCACCAAGGCTTGGGTTTGGATCACCAGAACTTGCATCCTCAAATCTTGAGGGTATCCTTATAGAAGTAGCTAAGGAATTTCCTGTAGTTGATAGTATCAATGAAGGCACCTACGACGACTCATTTGCTCATATCATAGACCTATTTGAAGACCTTAACATTTGCACCATGTCCTCCATCTCCTCCACCTCTGATGATCTTCCACTTGTCCATCCTCAGCTCGTTGATTGGGAACAAGGACCTCCTATTCTAGATACATTCCAAAATGACGAAGCCATTGCTGAGTTCATGGGGCTAAGAGCACATTTACCAATCGGGGATCATAAAGCATGATATGTCATGGAACTCAATACAAATGCCTACTTTGGGGAGAAAGTTAAACTCCTTAGTCGCAAAAATGAAAAAAATAAAAATAAGGTCCCCTAGTGAAAACCACAATGTGGCATTATTGGACCATGAAAAAGTAAACTTAAAGGACGTATCCTCTAGTGAAAACCTCTTTGAGGTGCCAGAGGATGAGGAATGTAACCTTCCCAAAGTAGAGCAATCTCAAGAGAAATCTATAGTCTTAGTGGAAGAGTCCCAAGAATTAAATTTGGGTACTATAGAAGAGTCTAAAATCACCTTCATGGCAGCTTCTCTCACATCACATGAAAAACAAGATTTCACAGCTTTCTTTCAAAAGATATCCAAAAATTTTGCTTGGTCTTATGTGAATATGCCTGGTCTAGATCCATCTCTTGTCATCCATCATTTGACTGTTTATCCAGATGCTAAACCAGTCAAGCAAAAGCTTCGTAAAATGTACCCATAGATTGCACTCTTAATGAAAGTTGAACTACAGAAATTGCTACAAGTTGGTTTCATCTGTTCAATCAATTATCTTGAGTGGGTATCGAATCTTGTTCCAGTGGAAAAAGTAACATGGGGCATATGTGTTTGTACTAAATTTAGAGACCTTAATAAAGCATGTCCCAAAGATGATTTCCCTTTGCCAAATATCGACATCATTGTAGATTTGACTGTTGGACATGAAATGTTACTCTTATGGATGGATTTTTTGGTTATAATTAGATTCACATAGCACCTAAAGATCAACAAAAGACAACTTTCACTTGTCCATGGGGTACCTATTGTTGGCAACTCATGCCTTTTGGTCTTAAGAATGTCAGAGCTACCTACCAACATGCCATGACTGTAATTTTTCATGACATGTTTCACAAAATCATGGAGGACTATGTGGATGACCTCCTAGGCAAATCTATGACAAGATAAGTACATGTCCTAGTTTTGACACAAATCTTTGATAGCATATAACAATACCAAGTACAACTAAACCCAAAAAAAAGTGTTTTTGGAGTAACATCAGGAAATCTATTGGGATACATTGTATCATGAAGAGGCATTGAGGTTGATCCTGTATAAGTAAAAGTAATAGTTGATATGCCTCCACCTAAGAATTTAAAATAGCTTTGTAGCTTACAAGGGAAACTCCAAGCAACCCATTGCTTCATTATGTAGCTAGCCAAATAAATGTCATCCCTTTTCACATCTCATGCACAAAAGTATCACATTTCAATGGGATGAGACATGTCAAAAGGATTTAGATCAATTAAAAGAATATCTTGCTTCTCCTCTAGTGCTCATGCCTCCCAATCCAGACAAACCCATACTATTATACATTTTAGCTACATCAGTAGTGTTAGGGGCACTTCTAGCACAACATTATGAAAAGGGAAAGGAAAGAGCAATATATTATATCAGTAGAAATTTAGCCAGGATATGAGATCAGTTACGCTCAAATGGAATGAGCATGTTTAGCAGTCATCTTTAGTACTCAAAAGCTTAGACACTACATGCTTAGTCATGTTATGGAGTAAAAAGTGATCTCATGCCTTTTTACCTCCTAGTTTAGCTCCTAGGTCCCTATGTTAACATTATGCAAGTTAAATATTCATCCCAGAGCAATTTCCCCCAAAACCCATGTCAAATGGGACTCAGGGGCCCATTTTAATCCTTAATCATGACCAAATTAGGGCCTTGGGACTTGAGCGCCCGCGCCCAAGTCCACCCTAATTTGTCTGGATAAATCTAAATGCATGTTGGCTTGGGCCCTCTCAAAAGGTTTCTCTCTGTCGACCTCTTTAATTTAGTTTACAAATGTTAATGGGAAAGCATATTTAAATAGGTTTATGAATTCATTTGTGCATAAGTTAGAGAATGCAAACTTGTGATATTGAGAAAAGAGCATTTAAGAGCATTCAAGGTCATCATTGTGTTTCAGGGTAGAATTGTGTTGTTGTTGTGTTTGTTTGCTGCAAATTTGGCTTCATCAATCCATCTCCTCATGATTTGAAGGATCTTAATCTCTGTGAGGGCTTCACCTCTAAGGTGACATCATTTCAATTCATCATTTGATTTGGCCTTTTCCCACCTAGGGCATGCACTCTATCTAAAAACGGTGTTTGGAAGACTTGAATGTCCTTCTGGGGCTTGACTGAGGCAAGCTCCTAGACACCACAAACCCCAAACCATTTTCTTCATGTGTGCGGGTTATAGGTGTAGGAGTTGGAAAAGTGCAAGTGTAGAGACGTTGTTTGAAAGATAGAGATTCAGGATCTGGAAGAGTCTTTGAAATATTCCTCTATGGTAGAGTAGGGTGCAGGCACCATAGTCTTTCTGACAAATCAGACCCTAGATCTGGCATCAGGAGATTGTCTACATCATTTTCTCTATTTTGAGCTTCGGGAAATTCTACCTTCCTGGACTAGGGTGCCCGCCCCAGAGTCCTCTAGGTTTTCAATATTAGAAATCCAACTTTTGGTATGTTTCTAATCATCCCTTAGTACTTTCGTATATAGTTATCAGTGGCATTCTGTCTATTTATACCCAATTGCTTTACAATTAGGGTTTGAGACCTATTTGACCTAGGGTTTGATAAATCTCTCAATCTAATCTATTCTTTCCTTATCATTCCTAGGCACAAAATTAGTAGCTAAGTCCTCATCGATCTTGTAGTGACTTGGCTCAGTTTTGTCCTTGAGTGTTAATGTGAAAGGAGGGGTTGATTTGATATACCATAACACCATTTCATACCTTCCTCCTTTTTACATTAAACAAATCATAAAATCAAGCTCATCACAAAAGTAGACCCACTAAAATACTTGTTGTTAAAAGCCACACTCACATGACACATGGCAAAATGGGTAATGATCTTGAATGAGTTTGACATTGAGTATGTCGATCGTAATTCCATAAAAAGGACAAGTGATAGCGAATCAACTGGTTGATGCCCCTTTTCAAGTAGATCATCCACTTATCACAAAGTTTCCTAATGAAGTTGTGTTTGCAATATCTCTAGCTACACAATGGAAGCTCTACTTTGATGGATCGTATACTTATCATGGTTCATGAGTTAGGATCTTATTTATCATGCCACAAGGTAATTACATCCCTAAGGCTTACATAATTGCTTTTCCATGTAAAAATAACATAGTTGAATATGAGGCTTTCATCACAAGACTAAAAATGGCTATTTAGTGGAGAATTGAAACATTGATTGTCAATGGAGATTCATAACTTGTTATCAAGCAAGTCAATAATGAATTCCAAACTAAAGATGACAAGCTAATTCCTTACAAAAGGATGGTAGATAGCTTCAAGGAATATTTTCATGAGATCCAATTTGAATAAGTAACAGGGTCTAACAATAAAGTTGTTGATGCCATGGCTACCATTAGATCTCTCAGAGAAATGTCGAATAATAGCCACAGATGTGAGTTTCTTGTTGAACAATTATTAGTTCCTGCTTATGACGTCCTAGATTTAGAGCTTGTTTGTGAACTTATTGGTCCCCTATCACCCTAGTATCAAGAAGTTTACCTCTACCTCCATGATAATATCCTTCCACCCAACCTAACCACTACCCAGCACAAGACCTTCATTTGTTGATCATCCCACTTCACAATCCTTCATGATACCCTCTACCAGAGGAGTCTCAATGGAACCCTTCTTAGGTGCCTTAACTCGGGAGAATCTCAAATTGCTTTATGTGAGGTACATGAGGGAATCTATGGGTCACACTCTAGTGGTCCAACCCTAGCTAAAAAGCTGTTGAGAACAGGTTACTACTAGCCAACCATTGAATAGGATGCACAACAATTTGTCAAGAAGTGTCTGCAGTGCTGGCAACATGGTGATTTGATCCATGCACCATCTCAAGAGTTATAGTTGATCACTACTCCTTCACCCTTTTCATAGTGGGGGCTTGACCTTTTTGTCAAAATTAACCCTCCATTATCCAGTGGCCATAAATTCATAATAACCACCACTAAGTATTTCACAAAGTGGGTTGAGGTTATTCCACTCACTTATATCACTAGCAAACAAATAGCAAAATTCATTCTACATTATCTCATATGTCAATATGGTATACCTCTTTCCATTGTTACAAATAATGGTAGACATTTTAAAAACCAAGAGGTACTATCCCTTTGCCAACAGTTTCATATTTAGCACCGCTTCTCTACTCCTTATTACCCACAGAGTAACGGCCAAGCCGAGGCTTCAAACAAAACCATCCTCAAGATACTCAAAATGATAGTCAATGAATTTGGTTGTGATTGGCACTTATAGCTCAGCCCAGCCTTATGGGCTTATCGCACAAGTATCTGAATACCAACTGGAGCCACACCATATTCCCTTGTCTTTGGTTCCAAAGCAGTTTTGCCAATTGAGGTTGAGCTCCCCTCTCTACGCACATCTTTGCAAAATCTCATTGATGAGGAGGAGTATCATGTTTCTCAGCTGCATGAGCTAGAGCTACTAGATGAAAGGCACCTCAATGCCTTAAACCATTTGTAGGCCTATCAGAACCGTCTTCATCATAGCTACAAAAAAAGATCAAAACCTGTAAACTTGAAGTCGGTCACCTAGTGCTCAAACAAAATTAGAGGAATCAATAAGATTGAGATAAGAAAGGCAAGTTTGAGCCTAATTGGTTGGGGCCCTTTATCATCACCGCTAGCTATGGATCAAAAGCATACCAACTTGCCACACCAAAGGCCAGTCTTTGGAAGAACCAATCAATATCATCCATTTGAAGAGGTTATATGCATTACCCCTATAGTATCCTAATGTACAAAAAAAGGTCCAATGGTAAAAACCACTTTTGTGGCACCTTAGATTAAAATAGTAAAGAGAAATAAATTTGTCCAATAGTGAAAACCAAGCAAAAAAGCACCTTGGGCAAGTACCATGGTGAAAACCTGGTAAACAAGTGCCATGTGTAGTTGATCCATCATCTATTAGGATTCCCTTCATCCTTTACATTCCACTTGCCCATTTCCCATCCCTTCGCCATCCTCATATTCCATCCACCCATTCAACTATCATGGCTTGATAATTGTCATTTGATGTTATCAATTGTCAGATTCATGTCCTGATAATAAAATGTCCATATCTCACATTATAATAAATGAAATTTCATTCCATTCCATAATAGCTAGTCATACCCATTCCTCTCCCTAATTGGGAGCAGTATCCTAGACCGTGTTTACAGATTAGGTTCTGGTTATATATCTCATGGTCATAAGAAGATGTACATATTAGTGAGTTTCATGCTTTCCATAACAAACCACAATAAACTTTGTTCACACAATCCAAACTATACATGTCATTTCAAAAATAAATAAAAAATCAAAACATTTCAAGAATCCAAAAAAATTAAAACATTTCAAAAATGAAAACATTCCAACAAAAAAAAAAGGTCCAATGGTGAAAACCACTTTTGTGGCACCTTGGATTAAAATAGTAAAGAGAAATAAATTTGTCCAATGGTAGACCTAGCAAACAAGTGCCTTGTGCAAGTACCATGGTGAAAACTTGGCAAACAGGCGACATGTGTAGTCGATCCTTTACACTCCACTTGCTCATTTCCCATCCCTTCGTCGTCCTCATATTCCATCCACCCATTCAATTATCATGGCTTGGTAATTATCAATTGATGATATTAGTTGTCATCCCGATAATAAAATGTTTGTATCCCACATCATAATAAACCAAATTCCATTCCATTCCATAATAACTAGTCATACCCATTCCTCTCCCTAACTGGGGGCATTATCCTAGACCTTGTTTACAGATTAGGTCCTGGTTATATATCTCGTGGTCATAAGAAGATGTACATATTAGTGAGTTTCATTATTTCCATAACAAACCACAATAAACTTTGTACATACAATCCAAACTATACATCTCAAAAAAATCCAAAAATCCAAAAAAAAAAAAATCAAAAATCCAAAAAAATCAAAACATTCCAAAAATCCAAAAAAATCAAAATATACACAAAACTCCAAGCAATAAATCCATCTTACAACATTTATTCCTGTCTCACAATAAATGAGCTTACACAGGACTTCGCACTCAAACAAAACAAAATCATCTTTCAAACATTGAATTCTAATGCAAATCATACAAGATATCACTTTTTAAAACAACTTTTATCTAGACTATCCATTGCCTAATCATCCATCTTTATCAAAACATGCCTTTCTGGGATATATCTTTCCCTTATTAGGCCCTATCTAATCTCGTCAAATCTATCAACATTTGGCAAGAGATACAATGGTTGTGAGTTTGGTTTTGTCAATTGGTCTTTTGTTTTGATTTTATCTTTCTTTGATTTATCTTTTTGACCCTTGTTTATACCTACCCAAGACCACCTGGATCATTTTATATCTTGGTGTGTTTTGATTGGTATAGACTAGGGCATGGTCTGTTTCTTTTGTATGTCGTGCCTCTTGGTTGCTCTTATAAATGTTCCACAAATGTGGGAAAATGTGGGAAAATACAAGAATCATGTATAAGGACAACCTATTGTTTGAGAGTAAAGTCCATGCAAAGGATACGTAGTCACCCTGGTCCCTTATACCTTGGTGCATAATATTCGATGCTATATCCAAAAATTAGAATTGCTCTACACATGGTCAGCATAACCAAAATCTATCCATTATCTATTTCACATCATATCCATTATCTTGTTCATTTTTTTCTTCATTATCCCAACTACCATTACATCCTAACAATATCATCTTCCCTCTAATTATTCTTCCCATCTAATCAATTTCATCTGACTAATTGTACCCCCCATCCTAACGAATCATCTTCTGGTGTATCATGACCATAAAAATATCCTCATCCATGTGTGTCTTCATCTCTGACTTGGTTTTCCTCTGTAGTCTTCATCCCATCACCTTTTTCACCCATTTTTCTTCCATTTGATTTATTTCTTCATCCCCTTTCAATCTGTGACCACCTATCCTTCTTGTCGAGAGCTTCACCAAAAAAAATATTTTTTTCTGGTCAACCTCTCAAGGGGGCACATTGCCTCCAATCCTTTAATTCACTAGGGCATATCACTATCATAGTCATCATACCACCACTATTTATTTGAAACAACGCCATAAAAAACATTGCCTCAAAGAGGGGTAAAATGTAAACACTGAAAATGACACATTTTCATCATGTCAAGCATCATTCTCCTAATTCATATATTCATACACATTTCCATATCATTGATTTCTCTTCGTCGATTCATTATTTAGTTCTTCTATCCCTATTAATTAAATAATTGTTAATTATTTCATTAATGTACTAATACTTCGATGTGATTAATTAAATAAATTTATTTTATTTAATAAATCACACTAACTCTCATCTATTCTTCCATAAATAAATAAAATTCATATTTTATCTATTTCTAATGTCCATCCTCACATGAATTAAATAAATTATTTTATTTGATTCTCTAATTTCATCTCCACTTATCACTCCCACAAATTTCTCTCAATCAAAAAGACTTAACTTCTCCATCAAATGACATAATTCTCAATCAAATTTTTATCAAATGACATAATTTGAGTTGACTCGTAAATCAAGTGATGTAATTTGAGATGACTCATCAATCAAATGACAAAGTCATTTAGTTAACTCTCTAATCTCTCTCTCTCAACTAATGATAGCCATTGATCTTTCAATCTATTCTCCACCATCGATTCTTGTTTTGAAAATCTATAAATTCTCCTCATTCAAATCATTTACATAATAACACACATATTTGCACACTTAGGCTATTGAATTTCTTTCATGAATTCAATCATCTTTGCATCAATCTCATATTTTATTTTGGTTATTGCTATAGTGTAGAGCAATCCACAATACAAAAAGATACCAAGGAATGCACATCATGATGATAGTATTAGCTTAATGTTTACATTTTGTTTAGGTTTGCATTGTGATAATTCCTTGAAGATATTGAAGAATTTGGGATAGGAGCTCATTCTGTGTTTTCCTTTGCATTCCATTTTCTATCATATATAGAGAAGTAATGTGTTGAGGTTGCACATGTATACAAGTGTTGAAGGAGAGTTGGAAGTAATTGTGTTGCATTCTTGTTTCAACTTCATCAAAAGTTTTTCCATGCACCGTAAAATCATCCATATAAACTTCCACACATGTATTGGCTAAATCAACAAAAATTGCCAACACAGCCCGTTGAAATGTGGTTGGTGCATTGCATAATCTGAATGGTAGAACTCTGTAGGCAAATGTCCCCCATGGACACATGAAGGTAGTCTTATCCTGATCCTCTAGAGCCACTTGGATCTAGTTGTAGCCGCTGAATCCATCCAGAAAAGAGAAGTAGAGACTACCAGCCACATTATCCAGTACCTGGTCAATGAAGGGAAGTGGGAAATAGTCTTTTTTAGTGGCTTTGTTTAATTCTCTATAGTCAATGTAGACTCGCCACCACTTGCAAATTTTCTTTGGTAATATACCCACTGACTGTTAAAAATGGGGTAGATGAATCCTACTTGTAACCGTTTCTCTATTTCTTCCTTCACTATGTCCCTCAAGGCTAGATTAATTCTCCTCTGTGGCTGTCTAATAGGACTGACATCTTCAGTGTAGATATGATGTGTGCATACACTAGGGTGGATTCTTCTCATGTCTTTGTATTCCCATGCGAAAGCTTGGGTATGCTTTTGTAACAGTTTTGTTAATTGAATTTCTTCTGCTTCTGTTAACCAGCTACTGATAGAGAGTTGTTTGTTGGTTTGGATAGTGATCTGCTTTGTGCCATTATGAACAGAAAGAAGGTCTTTGTAAGGACTTCATAGAGTATTTAATGGACAAAGGTGAGGCACAATTTGGTGTAACATTTTTGCTTGTTGATAACTTAAGTGGGAAGCAATTTGTTTAGAATATGGACAATGGAATGCCTTGAAAGATACCTTCAGATCTCTCTGAAGCCATCCGAAGACCTGTTGTTAGGCAACACTGTGCAAGGAGGTTTCGTTGTTTGATTCCAATTCTTTATACTCCTCATTGCATTCTTCAAAATATTCTGCAATTGTTACCATTGCCAATGAGGAGGCATCTTCTTCATCTGAATCCATTAGATCATCTATCTGTGGTTTATTCTCATATTGTAAGAACGGTTTGGCAGGGGGGTAGATGGAAATTTCTTTCAACTTTTTCCCATTTGAAATAGTCACGTTTCCTGACCTACAATCAATAAGGGCTGATGCGGTAGCTAGCTAAGGTCTACCAAGTATTATTGGGTACCTTGAACATTTCTTTCTGGTCTGAAGGATGAGGAAATCAACTGAGTAATCCCAAGTATCGATAGTGACTATGATATCCTCCAGAATTCCTTCTGGTTTGGTGATAGATAAATCTACCAGTTATAACAAATTGATGTTGGTTGAATATGTGTTAATGCTAGAGCTTCTGTGGTTTATGAAGTCATCACATTGATAGTAGCTCCTAGGTCAATCAGTACATTAGAGTCTGACACTCCTTTTATTTATACTAAAATAACATGACTTCCAAGGTCCCCATTTTTGAGGAATTAGCTTGTCTGACAGAACATTGGCAAGTTTCCCTTCTACTTGGATTGTGTTGGGTAATTTTCATTTTCTACCTGGAAGTTTTAGGCATAAGCTCTTAATGGTTTGATTTATTTCTGGGATATCTTTTATTGCTTGTAACAAAGGAACTTCAATATGTATCTTTCTAAGTTCCTTGATTAATTGTGAGTCATCATGTGCAAGCTGGTTTTCCTTAGATTTTGGAGGAATTTGTTTAAATCATTTTGGGAATGGAACTGAGGTTTCTTTTGGAATTTCTTCTAAATTTCTTATCTCAATCTTCTCATCTTTTTGTTGTTTATCAACATTGTGCATTAATTCCTCTTCCTCAGTGACTTACTCAACAAGAATGCTTTGAGATCGAAGCTAGATGTCATTTATTTTCACAACATTTAGGGTGGTTGTATTTGGATTTGTGTTATACACTTGTTGTGGCCTATTATTTTTAGGATTGGGAACTAGTTGAGCAGGCATTGGAGGTTGATTTACCTGATCACTTGAATTCAGGTTTGCAGGTTGTGAAGGTCCAGGAAGTAAGGCTTGAGGTTGATTCCCAAATCACCTCATTCCTTGGTTATATTGAGGTGCCCACTGTTGTTGATACTATTGTTGATTTGACCACTGAGGGTTGGTCCAAGATTGATTTGTCCAATCTGGCTGAGGCCATGCTGGTCCCCACTGGGGTGGCATTTGCATTGGAGGAAGTGGACCTCCCCAAGGTCCATTCCAAGAGGTTGGGCCCCAATTTGATGGGCCCCTTGGAGCATATTGGATTGAAAATTGATTGAATCCATAATTTGGTTGCTTCTGGCCAATAAAATTTAGTTCTTCCTCGTCTGTTGGTGCCTTCTTCAATCTATTTTTAATTTTAGGGAGTAGGCTACACTCATTTGTTGGATGACTTTTCTCACAGATTTTGCATAACTTAGTTTGATTCAAAGGACATTCCCTAAGCAGATGTTTTTCTCTATAATGAGGGCAATAAATGGCTAAGGGTTCTGTGTTCCTTTTACTAGCTTGCATACCATCCAAAGTGGTATTCAGATGAAGAAAGATATCAATTTTTAAATTTGGTAGCTCTTCCATGACTTTTGTAACATCACTATAATTGCCTTTCTTTAGTATTCTCTTACTTGCACGAATACGAGAGTAATTCCTACAAACTTCCACAATTTCTGGAAAATCTTGTTTATTAATATATCCTTTTCCCATTAGGTTTAAGGCTTCCCTGATTTCATCATCAATTCCTCTCAGAAAAATGATCTTACTTAATTCTTGATCTAAATTATTTCCACATCTCCTATGGACAAATAGAAATCTATTCACACAATCCTCCAAATTTTCATCTTCCATCCGCTTCATGCGGAGGAGTTCATCTTTCCTATCCCTGACTCTACAATATTCTTGATATTTGTCAAGGAAAGCGGTTTCCATTTCATCCCAAGTAGAGATAGAGTCTGTTCTCATGCCCATGAACCATTAGAGCGCTGACTCCTTGAGAGTGGAAGGAAAGAGTTTTAATTTATGGTTATCTGTGGCATAATCATAGGTCTAGTAGAGGACCTTAAATTCAAACAGGAACTGGTCTGGGTCTTCAGAAGTCTTCCCTCTAAAGGTGGGTAGGAATGCAGGAGATATATTTTTCATGGGGGTTTCATTTCTCTTAGGAGTGATGGAGATTGGATAAGAGAATGTTCTATTGTTAGCTGCCTCCTCATGGTCACCATTATCACCCATTATAGAAGGTGTATTAGAGAGAATGGGAGATTCTAATGTTACAGAAGATCCCTAATCACTCAGATGATTAAGTTCCAGAGATGTGCTAGTTGTGGTTTGTTTAATGAATCAACCTAAGGTGTCCCTAGGCCTTCTCATAAACTATTGAATTCAGAATGTGCTCATTCAAGAAGTCTTATCAACACCTTAAACCTACATTGATTTGTAGATTATTCCCTGGCAACAGAGCCAAAAATGATGAGGTCATAGTAGTGTTCATTAATTCAACATCATTTAATTATCAATCTGGAGGTGTTTGGAGCGATCTACCATAAGACTCTTAGTGTGGGGGATTTTGGAGTGAATCTGAATTGGTGGTTGGTGGACAAAGTCCAGTTTACTTATCTTGTGGAAAGAAACACACATGCAAGGAATGGAAACTATTTATTTGCTTGAAAGGAAACACACATACTTGGAAAGAAACTATTCTAATTGCTTTGGAAATAAACACACTTGCTTGAAAGGAAACCAGTCTAATTGCTGAAGAAATAAACACACTTTGCTTGAAGGGAAATTAGTTAAATTGCTAAAAGGAAACTATCCTAAATGCTGAAACAAAACTTCAAGGTAATTGAATCCATTGTCAAATCACAACAAAGACACACTCTGAATATATCAGTGCTGTTGAAATCACAATCCTATTTTTGGTATTTTCAGAATTGATGAAACAAACCTGCAGGTGACAACTAGCTAAATAATTATACAGAAAAGAGAGAACATATCACAAAGTTAACATGCACAGATAATTTCACTAAACAGAAAGACAAAATAGAATTGCATAAAATACTGAGTAATCTCCTCTAGTTTGGGGAAGTGGGCTCTACTTTCCCAGTTGGGGAGGATCCTCTGAGATTGAACAAACTTTAAGAAGAATTCCCCCTTCATTTGCATTAAATCAACATACAAAAATGGACATGGATATAGAACTGGAAAAACAAGGAGTTTATCTCTAACTGAAAATACAAACGAATTACAACTTGCTATCAAAATTTGTGACTAACCTAAAGAGACGACTTGCTCCTATTTATACAGTCAATCTTTATTAAAAGGAGATAACTAACAACGATCCTAACTACAACAAACTAGAATTGAATCCAGTTGCTAATTTATTACATTGATGATTCCACTGCAGGTCACTGAAGATCAAAGATTTGTATTGACTTGGTTGTTGGCAAATTTGAGTGATTTCCTGGAATGGCGTGGCGCTTGGTGGCAGTGACTTTAGTTGGAACTGATGCCAATTAATAGCTATTTCGGTTAGTCACTAAAATGGAGTGATGTGGAGCTTTAGATCATAACAACTGCCTTAATTGAGGCGTGGGTCATGTTTGCATTGCTGGACCTTTTGGGTAGCCCTAGGATCGACTGTAATAATCATCGACTCAAGGGGATGATGGTTCTATTGGAGGGTAATGACATCTGGAGCCGTCTGGAGTTCAGGCTCTTCGCAGGAAAAGGGGTTCCGGAGGGATCGGGAGACCACTAGAAGTCTTACCATCATAATCCTCATGCAAACATAAACCACTTATACCACAATTAATGAGCTATGCACTTTGAAAATGTAATTCAAGTAAATAAGTTAAGAGATTGCATCAAAATGAAATGAATACTAAACATGTGCATAATCCATCCAAGAGACAAATATAATTATAATAATATATATGTATATGCCATGATGTTTGATAAAAGTCTTTTGAAACATGAAATATAAAGAAATAAATGAGTCATGGATTTGACTCATCAATGTGTTCAACCCGTTGAAGAAAGGTTACAACATACTAGGCTTATCAACGATTATAATAGACATCCATCTAGACATTGGAACATGATGAAGGGTACTCCCCCTCAAACACACTCAGACACACACTTGACAAAGGGTACTCCCCCTCAAATACACTCAGACACAATAACATAGGAAGTATGCCACAAACTACTTCAGATTATATTCATAAAAAATGTAATTACAACATGCAATTACCAACATGCAAAGGGTCTCAAGACCATGTGTTACAACATGGGCTGTATTACAATTGAAAATAGAAATATTTTCTAACTCTAAAATCCTACAAGGTAGAGCTCAAAAACTGCTTTTCCAAAAACTGCCTTTGTCTTCCCCACATTGCCTTCTTATCCTGCCTTTCCCCTTACTTTCCACTTTCCTTCTCCTATTCAATTTAAGAAAGTCTATCCCTTTCTAGTGTCCAAAGAGTCCAGCTGTATCTTTCCCACTAAAGAGATTTTAAATTTTGAAATTTGGTAACACAACTTCCAGGAGCCATAACTTTTTAACAGAGTGTTTGATTAACGAATTGTGTGATGCGTTGGAAAGCTCATGAAAAATTGAACTTTCCCTATAGGGACATTTTAATTTTCAGACAATTTTTAGGCCTGTACGGGGCCTCTGAGTGCCTCAAATTGACTTTAAAACTTTTTATAGGGGTTTTTGAAAATGAAAACTTTAATATCTCTCAAACCACAAATGATATTGAGATGATTTCTTCACCGTTGGCTTAATTTTACAATTCCGCTTCGTGGGGTAAATTTTTGGGTCCATACATGTACAAATGTAAACTTGCTAAAAATAATAGGTTACTATTTTTAGATTTTTAAAATTTTGACTGTCCTAAACCACTGAGAATGTCAACTCGGGCTCCAACACAACTAAACAACCCTACAAAACAACAAAATAAAGAAATAAAATTGAATATATTTTTGGCGATGTAGGATCATCTGTGGATCTTGTGCTCCTACATCAGAACACTAGAAACCCAAATAGGAGATTGATAACTAGTGACCCTTTGAGTCATATTATTATCTCCATCGCAATGGTCATAGAACTGTAACGTTAGAAAATGTCTCCTTGGGGGCTTTTCTCTCATAAGGTTTAGCTCTTGAGTCTTTAGCATGCATTTAAGACATTTTAGTTCATATTTTAGCATCCTGATGGAATGAGACCTAAGTCCCATGGCAAATAGGACCTAGGAGGACCCCTTGAGTTGTACCCTGCCTAAAATAGGGGGGAGGACTTGGGTGCCCGCGCCCTAGTCCTGCCCTATTTTAGGGCAGCCCTAATTTCTAGGTGTCGGTTAGTGACTGTTATTAGGTCCCTTTACCGACACGGTGAGTTTGAATTTCAAATATCTTGGCGGGAGTGCTTGTAGATGTATATATAAGCATGCATAGGCATTCATTTGTAAACTAGATGATTACTAGCAAGCTATTGTGTCCTCAAGGTGATTGAAGGCTTTCATTGTGTTGCAAGAGCAGACTTGTGTGTTTTATGTGTTGATATTTGTAGATTTGAGCATTAATCTCCTCATGGCATGAAGAGCATCTTCCTCCATGAGAGCTTCACTACAAGGTGACATATCATTGTGTTTTTATCATTGATTCCTTTAGTTTTTGGCCTTTGCCTCACAAGGGCACGCCCTCTTTATTTGACAACGGTGTTCGGAGACTTAAGTGTCCTTCGAGGTTTGACCGAGGCAAACCTCTAAACACCACAACCCCCAAACCAAGTCTTGTGATTGCAGGTTATAGGTGTCGCATCCAGGAAAAGTGGAGTTGTGGGAAGGTTGGGAAGACATCAGGGATTTGGGATCTGAAGAAAAGTTAGACAAAGGAGCACTTCCAAGACTAGGGCGCTCGCTCTAGTGTCCTCCGTAGACAGATTTCAGAAAATAGAAGTTATAGGGTTGATTAGTGTCCGAAGGAGGTCCAGATTCCCCGAAAAAGCAGGTACCTTAGACTTGGGCGCCCGCTCTAGTGTTCCCGATTGTTCTGCTTTGGAACCCTGAAAACATATTTTGTAATTTGGTATTTTACTCCCGTCTGCAAGAGCTTTTTCCATAATTCATTAATTTGTTGTCGTATTTGCATAATTAGGCTTTTAATGGTCAATTGAGCATAGGAGAAGAAAAAAATTGATAATTAATTCCCTAATCCAAGCTTCCCCTCATTTGCAAGTGACCTAGGGTATGATAGTGCTCGCCACTCGACCCTAGGTCCTTCAATGTTAGGGTGAAAGAAGGATTTTAACATCTAAACCACAAGAGATCAACAAATCCAATTTTACCCTAAACAAGAACAACACACAAAAAACCATGACAGGCCCCAGGACCGACCGACCACTCTTCATGATGTTCTACTCTTGAGAGAACAAAACTGCCCTCAGGGCTCACCTCCACTCAACTGGCTTCTGCCATGAGAGTGAGAGTGACTTGGAGGTCACCCAAGGTAAGGAGAGGGTCCATGTTCTTGTGTCGAGGCTGACTGATCCACACTTGTGCGCTAAGTCATGTTTTGAAGAGTATATAGACAGGGCTTGATGGTTCCCCAAGCTTTCCAAATACTTTTAATGACAAACGTACTTTGAATGGTAACATGTTCCCTCATAGTGAGAAGGGTACCTAAATCCAAGCCTTTCCACGCTGGACACCTTAAAGGGTTACCAACACCAATACAATGTTGAACAAGAATTTTCCAAGCTTCATTGCCTTGGAGAGCCTTAATGATCCATTTAGCACACAAAGCAATGCCTTGTTTGTGAATAGAGATCAAATCAAGCCCTCCAACTTCACAAGGGAGGCAACATAACTCCCAGGCAACACGATGGAAGCCTTGATGCCCATCACTAGAAGCCCAAAGAAAATCCCTGAGGAGCTTCTCAATATTCAAGTAAGAAGCCTTAAAGGAGATCCAACAAGAAGAGTAATAGACATACATGGCAACCAAAAGTTTAGAGCAGATATGAAAATATCAGCCAATGAACGGGGCTTGCTTATTCAATCGTGAAGCTTTCTTTTAATTTTGTCAATCACCACCTGCCATAGCTCAGAGGGAGAGGCCTAGAAAGCAAAAGGGATTCTTAGGAACCTAAAGACGTCTCCATGGTCAATCCATTTCCACACAAAAGAGTTAAGCCAACTAGTTGGGGAAGGAAATGTTGCCTATAACATAGGTTCTTTTGCCATTAGATGCTCGAATTTGAGGCTTGACAAAAAATTTCTAGGTAGTGAAGCACTTGTTTGACATTACTCTCCTCTTCAATGAAAGTGAGGAAGGAATCATTAGAAAAATAACCATTAACCAGCTATTGGGAAGAATTGGGAAGAGAAATCCCCTTAACACGGAATTGGGAGACTGCTTGTGCCAATAAATAGCTGAAACATTCGGCAACCAAAACATACAAAGCCAAGTCAAGAGGGCAACCTTGATGGATGGACCTGAAGAGTTCAAAGGAATTGGATTGCTAGTTGGAAATGGTGATGCATGCATAGGCATCCACAAACAACAACTAGACCATGTAAATGAAGCGCGGGCAAAAGTAAGAGCGTGCAACATGGCTAAGATGAATGGCCATTCAATATGGTTGTATGCCTTAGCAAAGTAAAGCTTGATTAAAATAACTGATTGTTGGGAATGATGAGCCCATTCCATCCCTTCCCAAACAACTATGATGTTGTCCAAAATAAATTTGGATTGAATGAAACTAGTTTGTTTTGATCAAACAATCAAAGGGAGCATGGAGCAGAGTTTGAGAGCCAACGCCTTAGTAATGATTTTGTAGGAGAGATTCAACAACATGATCGACCACTAGTTATTGATTTCTTTGAGGTTGCCAGCCTTAGGTATGAATTTAATGTTGCCTTTATTGATAAGATTTCCCAAGGAACCAGATTCAATGGATTCAAGATAAACATTATGTAGGATTCTGCCCACAATATCCCAAAAAGTTTTGTAGAATTCGCAAGGGAAGCCATCTAAGCCAGGGGCTTTGTCATTGGCCATAGAAAAAAATGTCTCCTTAAGATCATCTTGAGTGAGAAGTTGGTTGCAAAGAATGCATTGTGCATTAGAAACCTGACATGGGACAACAACAATACACTGTTGCAAGGCAATATGCCTAGCTAGAGTGTAATCTTGAGCTGAAAAGACTTGTTCATAATGTCAACCAAAGGCTTGAAGAATGCCAGGTAACTCCTGTAGGAGTTGTTGCCCTTCCCAAATCTGCTTAATAGATTGGGAAGTATGACGAGCACGTAAGGCCTAGAAAAACTCCTTCGTCACTTTATCTCCAATCTTAAGCCAATAAAACCAAGCTTTGATTTGGGCTCCATGAGCATCAACAATTTGTTACCGGTGTCACAACTGAGCCACCTAGAGTTGGGTAGTGGTATCAAACGGTTGAGCCTCCAAAGTGGCAATGGCATGGCAAAGCTTAGAGTGGTGGCTTCATAGGAGCGACGACAGAAACGGCAAGCTACCGCCCATAAATGCGAAGGAACTACAAAGTACAGGTTATGGCATCATTCCGCCAAGCTATCCAACTGACCTCATGCATGGGGCGTGGCTTCAAATTCCAAACACATTGAATGTGGGCCGACATGGCTTTGTGATTGAGGAGAGACAAAAACTTTGAGCCTTTTATTACATAGTGACTCCATATTATCTCAATTTAACATTCAAGCATCATAAGAATAAAATCTATTCAAAATCACATTCATTTATTTTTATTCTTTGAAACTCATAAAACTATATATCTAATAAAAAGTCAACATAAATTTAAAATAATAATTATACTTTGTAAATCCCTATTAACGTACCCATTTTACTTTACAATAGATTACCAATTATAATTATTTAATTAGTCTAAACTAAAATATTTGTGAGGTGTATTTTCCCTTACAATACTGAATTTGTGTTGTTGAAACTTTCTAGGCTAGAAAGTGAAGTGGAGAGACTAAAGTCTAAACTGAATACCTAAACCATTTTTGGAAACTAGATGCCCGGATGTTAAAACAACAAAAAGATTCTTTAGGACATTTTAATTATTTTTAACACCTATAAAACAAAACATCTCTGCGAGACATTTCTAAGTTCAGCCAAGCAAATTTCAAGTTGAATTTCATGCTCTACCTAAGTTTTCGGACGTCTGCTCCAAAAGCTTTAATTTTACCCGCAATAAGCACGCCGAATTTTCGCGTGCAGGTATGTACAATTTTAATCGACAAATTCATTTTCGCTATTTTTTACTGTTGAAATTGTAAATATAGCGGTCTTTAATGGATTCTATTTACGGTATGTTTCAGATTTGGCTACTCTACTCTTACCTTCGCTCGCATTTTTCTGTGAAATGACGTTGAATTTATTATTGTCTATTTCCCCCCCTTGTTCATTGCAAATGCTGAGTTATTTGTTGGTTTAGGTTTTTGTTTATACAAGTTTGACTGTTCAATGATATAGTAAAATGCCTTTGCAAATCACACTTATAATATAGACGAGAGGCTGCTAAACTAAGTTAAACTTAATGGGCAAGTAAATTCAGATTTTTTTGATTAATTTTGAACACGGTTAAAGGTGCTATCTTTGTTTGGGGTGGGGGAGAGGGGGGTATTTTTTTTTTAATTTTTTTGGTATATTTTGAACAAAGTTTAAAGCTCTTAAATTTTCTGCTTTTGTTGGGGGTAAATCTGAGAGATAACATAGGCTTAAAGATGTGATGTTTCGGGTGCATAACTTTTTTCAATTTTTGCAAAACTCTGACGGATAAAATTGCGTATTGTTTGCAATGGCATGGCACCTTGGCTTTCTGTAACGTAGGACCTAAGCCCTAGGGCCTTGTCAGATGTTTTTGGGGTTTAAATTGCAGTTCTTGTGAACTGATTTGTTTATTGTTCTAAATTTCCTAATTTTGGGGTTTCTTCAAATAATGTGGAGTTGCTTTTACTGTCTGAATTTGGAGTAAAGGGGACATATAGTTAGGGCTACCTGGGGAGAAGCACAGGATGACCTTCAAGATGACAAAGACCATTTTCATTCATGTGGTCACCATGCTAGTGTCATAGATAGGGTTACCCTGTGTTTATGATCTCATTCATCCTCAAGGTGAGTTTGATCCTGGCACAAATAGTTCGATTGGTTGATCCAGATCATGAGCAGTTTCTAGTGTGGACTAACTCTGAGAAGCGGCAAGTGATACTCTTTTAGCGGTGAGCTTTTCTTTCAGAGGTCCAATAGCAAATTGGCTATTTGAGTGCATTTGTATACTTTATGTGATGATGTAGATTTGTTCCTACCTGTTTAATTTGGAGTACAACTATAATGTTTATTGTGCTTGTAATCACCAGGGATCAAAGGCTCAGTGACGGGAATCTGTCCCAATACCTGTATCTTCTGGTGGCTATATTTAATTCTGATATAGCTATATCTGTACACTAATTCAAAATGGCATCTCTGCTTCATATCTCATTTCTCACGGTGGCAATGTTTAAATGTAATATAGCCATATCCTTATCCCCTGATATCCTATTTCAAGACGATGCTCTTGTCCTCACAATTCATGTGTCATGGTGACTAGGTTTGTACAGCATTGAGCCCACATTTTGAATTTCTGTCTGATAGGATTCTATAGTCGGAAACATAAAACATAATTAAATTCATCACTGCAGTCATTTTTTCTTGCTCGAGTAGTTAATAGGTTTGAAAGTTCAATAGCGGGGCTTCCCAGATTAGGGATTTTAGTGAAGAAATTCAGAAATCAGTGAAAATTTAAATATATATAAAAATTCACGTATCTCTAAGAAGAACTACAAATCAAATGATATGAAAGAAGATATTAACATGAAAGTGTTTCAAGGAGACAACTTTTCATTGTTTATAAACCGTGTTTCTAACTTTGATTACAATGTCTTGGAAGTGGTACAACTCTTATGTAGTTTAAAACTTTGCAAAATAAAAAACTACCATAACGCCTAAGCTAATCAATCATCATCAGCATAAAAGTCTTCAAAATTCTAAACTATGTTGTCTCTTTTTTCAGTTTTCTTTTATACAAGCAAGGTTCAGTCTATGCTGGTTTGGCTAATTCAAAGTTCTGGATTTGGACTGAACTAAGAACTTGGTTGAAATCCCACCAATTTTGGTGAATATGCTTGCTTAAATATATGATGAATTATTATGCTGGACAGTGGTCCCCTTATTTTTTTTTTATTGAATATATGCTTGCTTTTGCATCAGCGACGTTTATTATTGATATCAAGATCGTGCTCATGCCATCTAAATATAAACTTCATTGGGTGCAGGAGTGCATCGGTAAAGTTTATGCAAATGACAGCTTGTTTTCAGTTGCATAGAATATTTTTGGTATTAAATTGATTGCATGCAGGCAGTCTTTATCAGAGAGTTAAAGATATGAGTGGCCTTTCTAAAAGATGGCATGAGGAGGGTAACCATCAATCAGGTTCTTCAATGTCAAAACGGCAACATGAGGAGACATTGGGCATCTCAAATTCTGTAGGGAAAACCAATCCATCTGGTTCTGATTATTACAGTTTAATTGAAGCTGGGCAGGATGGAAGGCTGTCAAAAATTCAACGTACAGAGCCTCGTGATATTGACAGAAGAGCAAGTAGTTTGAACCCTCCATATCGGTATCTACCTGTTGATGATCCTTATTCAGAAATTGCAGTTGCTGCTGAGAGCCGTGGAGAAGCAAGAGATATCAGAGAAACCAGAGATGTTAAAGTTGAACCCAGAGATGTCAAAGTTGAACCCAGAGAGTACAAAGGAGATTCTCGCGATGCAAGAAATGATTCTAGCGTGGATTCTCGAGATATAAAGGGAGAGAGAGAAATGCAATCAGAAGCTAGAGGTGATCATAGAGATTTAAAAATTGAAAGGGATTATCATCCTGATGCAAAAGGTGACAGCAAGATTGAAAGGGATCGTCGGGAAAGAGGAGAAACGCGTGAAAGCTGGAAAGATCTCAAAGATCACTATTATGGCGGCGGAGATCATGAAGGCTCCTTTCAACACTCATGGTATCCTGGAGATCTTGGTTGGCATACTTATAGTGGAAAAGAAGCAGGAAAGGAAATTTCAATGGAAGAAGATGGGGAATTTTGTGAGGCAAAAGAAGCTGTTGGGGAAAATAAGGTTGAATGGAAACGTGAAGAGAAAGAAAAAGAAAGGGAGAGGAAAAGAAAAGAAGATAAACAAAGGGATTGGGGTGACCGGGACAGAGAGAGGGATGATTGGCGCAGCAGTTTTCAGTTGAACAGTAATTTGCATGAACGGAAAGAAAACATTAGAGATGACAGAGAAGCAGATAGATGGGAGAGAGATAGAGAGAGAAAAGATAGAGGAAAAGACAAGGAAAGGCAGAAAGATAAGGAAAGGGATCATGCTAAGAAGGAAAGATCAGAAAGAGATGATAAGGAGCACACTCTGCTTACTGAAAAAGAAGAATTGGAAACATCTCGAAAGGTTCCTGACCAGGAAAATCCAGAACAGGAGCAGAAGGCAATCAAAGAATCTGATGGCTGGAAGAATCTAGATAGAGATGACAAGGACAGAAAGAAAGAACGGGACAAAGACACAGAAATTGATAAACACGAGAAGAGAATTCGATATCATGAGAAAGATGCAGATGAAGCAAGTATTGAGGGGGAAGGAGTTATTGAGAGGGAAAGGGAGGTGTTTAGCTATGGTGTTCAACAACGCAAGAGGATGTTACGACCTAGGGGTCATTCACAAGCCACCACACGAGAACCTCGGTCCCGTTTTCGTCCAAAGGATATTGATGGGTATGCATGTTCTCATCATTTAAGATGGCATTTTAAAAAATTTCTTAGAATTTGGAGTGAATAATGAAAAACAATCCTATGATTCTTTTTATGTTGGTCATAAATGATAATATTAATAGCAGTCTTACTTCTTGTGATTTTCTGTTCAAGTTACATGTTATCTTCAGAATTCTGTATTAGTTACATGATTATTTTCCATTTGTAAGCTATTACTTTATGTCTTCAAAACCTTCCTTTTCATTGAAAAGGTAGTTTTTTGTTCAAGTGCAAGGCATTTTGAAAGTTGACCTGTATATACATCTGATTCATAAATTACAGAGCTTTTATTAATGGGGAATCATCCAAGTTATATATAAATGATTATGTGCAAAACCATAATTTTCTGCCTGATAATGGATTATACACCAGATTTATCGAAGGCATCCTTTGAAGGAAAATGTGCTGCCAGATTATACCAGGGAGCATGTAGCCAGTAGCATTAACAACTCAGAAAAGAATAGTACCTTTCAACTACAGAAAGGTACCATTAAGAACAGGCACAAAAAAAATCTGTGAATAAGTGAAAAATATTGCTGTCTTTATCAAACAACTAAAAAAGAGCAATATTCTGATCTATCCATGTAACTGATCTTTGTAGCTTCCCTTTGCAGAGTAAAACATATCATTATAACTGTTAACAATAATACAGGTCTTACTCAGCTGGCTGAAGACATAATGTTTGACAATGACTGAAACTATCACAGCCCCATAGAAAAGACTACACTGTAAATAGAGAACAACCAAAAATAAAGGGAAGAAATCCTTTTTTGTCCTGTGCATGTGATACATAACCTTTCTCAGTGGAGATGAAAGAGGAATGAATTTTATTAATTTGCTAGCACACTTAAGAAATACTTCATGTGACCGAATTGCCTGGTTCATGTCCTAGATTTTCTGCCATTCCCTGCAGCTCAAAAGCTTTACTTCTTCTAAGGCCAACTTATGAGTAGCAAAGTCTTTGACAAGATTCTGTACATTCTGCCTAGATCAAAAGTTCCTAGCATCAGACATCATGTTAGCAACAGATTTTTGAAACATTTGCCTTTGGTCCTTCTGTCATTGTCATCTTTTGTCATCTTCGCAGAAATGATGTTCAAGAGCCAATAATGAATCTTTGGGTTCTTAAGCTTGCTATGGAAAGAAGCCTTGATTTTTTAATCCAGCACTTAGAAGATAAATGGTAAAGCAATCCCCCCACGGGCTTCCACAGGAGTTCTCATACACCAAAATGGCAACTCATTTGGCCAATTACCTTTATTAAATAAAAGAGATGTTTTTGTTGGTCTGTATGCTTGTAGCATAAAAGGAATACAGATATTAGAGATGGCAGTGTCAAAGAATCCAAAATTGTAAACTGAATGCCATGATCTAAAAAGCCTTAGATAAAGACAAATAATCAAATGACCAATCTTTCAAACATTCTTTATGAAATTTTAAATGTATCTCTTCTCCCTCTTTATGAATAAAATTATAAATTGTATCAAGATTCAACAAAATGTCATATTCTATCAGGTGGTTACAGGGGGATAATCCATATTAAATATATGTATTCACATGCTGGCAAAATTTTTTAAAGCTGAAGAGTTCTAATATGCTGTCCCTAAACATGATCACTTGCATCCAACATAGGGGATTGCAAGATTTTATTGAGCTTCAACTTTCATTCCACTTGTAATTAAATCCTTAGTACTATTGGTGTGATACCATTGGAAATGAAGAGATTATAACAAATACTGGGGATTCACCAACTCCTTGATAACCGCCCTTGAAAATGACGACCAAGTTTCTTTTTTCATATTGATGAATGAAAAATGTAAATAGTTATCATTATTAAAGCAAATGCCATACAAAATATCCATTCAGCTGGAGTGAACTGTTTATTCCTGTCTGAACAACTTTGTTATATTATTGTAACTGAAGTTCTGAATACAGTAATCATTATCTAGATATGATTTTTTTGGCTGAGGTTTAAAAGCTCATGCATGTTATTATCAGTCAAATCTTCAGATAAGACAAAAAAACAGTTCTGTTAATGTGGAACCATTTATATATGGAGGAGAACTTATGAGTCAGTCTAACAAATGATTGCAAAATTATCTCTTACAATACTGTCAAAGGAATTAAGCATCACCTCAGTGGAATGTGCTGTGAGTGGAGCTGATTTTGCAAAACAAATCTCATGACTGTAAAGAAACATACCTACTCAGGACTTTATCAAACACATTTGGATGTCTGGACTCTGTATGACGTTCCTTGTCTGTCAGTGGCTGTGCTGTTAGTTGTGCTTCATCCAAGTAGTGTACACTGTAGACATTTTTCCACATTGGTGCCTTGTACTTTTGACGAATATTTTTTTTTCTTCTGTGATGTCACTATTATCCACACGATTCCTTGTGCTACAATGACGGGGTGTGTCTAAGAGATGGATGTAGCTATTGTCACCAGTTTCTCCAGTGGTCCTAATGATTTTGATTTGCCTTCTAAGTTTAAGGATGTGAACTTTGATGATACAGAGTTGTAGGCTATTCTTTCTCAGGAATTTGTGCTTTCCATTTTTCTTGGGAAGAAACAGAAAAAATAAAAGGTGGTCCCAAGTTTTGAACTTGGTGAATTGCCACCTCAGATATTTCTGTACTCTATGTCACAAGGTTCGTGGTTGTGTTCAAATTCAGTGAAGAAAAAATTCAAAACAAATCTGTCAACTGATAAAATTCTGGAAAAAAAATGTGTTTAAATTCAAATAATATAAATATTTAATTTTATTTTTCGGTAAGTCAAGTAAGGGGTAAGGGTGTGATGTCCCGATATTTAGGCATATTTAAATTAAAGATTTAAATATCATGATAAAGGCGGAGAAGTCGTTTTTGTCCAATATGGTATTTGTCATCATCAATTTGGATGATAATTGTATATATAATAATATTCAATAAACATACTATTAATATATAATAATATTAAATAATATTATTATATAAATATTTTTATAATCAAAATATAATATACTTATTAACAAGAATATATTATATTATTTATAAATGATAAATATAAATACTGATATAAATATAGATATTGTTATAATATTAGATTAAGTGTTATTATAAGTATAAGTATAATCATATATATTAATATACAAAAATGAATATATTTATATGATATATATAATATTGTTATAAAATAACTAGCAACGATTTACATCTGCTAACAGCGATTGAAATATTTCAAAGGCTGACCCATACATATGCCCGACCCCAGACAAAAGGGAAGTCTTCGGAGGATAAGCGTCTATATAATAGTTTGTCTTATTCAAACAACAATTAACATTATAGTATAGGCAGCGATCAATAGTTTCTATAAAGAAAAGACAAATCGACTTACTCAATGAAAGACAAGCGGTTTAGTCAAGAGGCAACGAGTATCATATATCGGTCAAAATGTGTCATCAATTAATACTTCTTAAGGGGATGCAAGACTTACGTGTTAAGCATATCGTGCATGCTGAAAAACTAAGCACTGCTTTCTTTCTACCATTCCTAATGTGGTTAAGGGGTGCTTAGATCTATTGTCTACATAGCATGATAACTCACTCCGAATATGGATATAATATTAGAAGAAGTATCTGCAATGTGGAGTGATTATATTGTGGAGATGATACAAGAAAGGCCAAGGCAATTTAGGAAAAGACAAAATCATAGGAGGTGCGATTTCTTTAAATGAGGATCAGCGATTATGTATTGGTTAAATGGTTATCTTTGAAGAGGCGGCAACTACAGTTATGTCCTATGTGGAAGGTGTTGTTTAGAGAAAAGGGTGTCTATCTTTTATGATATAAAAGGTGATAGAGAAAGGAGGGGGGAGATATATAGCGGAGTTAAGTTTTGATCTGCAGTGATCAACAGAGGATATTTTCTGAGTATATATAAAGCATCTGATTTGAATATGCACAATTAAGAAAGGAAGGATAAGAGAATCTGATTAATAAATATATTTCTGAGTTAAAGGTAGAAATAAGGAAAATATACCACAGTTCTAATCAGGCAGATCGGGTATTGAAAAACAAGATATATATGGAGTAATGGAGCAGTGGTAGCATGTAAAGGAGATTTAAAAGAAATATAATGAAGGAAGTTTATCTAATTTAGATAGCACAAGGTTCATATGATTGTGGTAGAATGTTCATATAGGATGTTGTCTAAATCTGATTAATAGGTTATGCATATCATCATCAATAATTCATGCATGCTGCCATTTATATGTCACTTTTATAATGCATTGCTGATATGATTGTTTGCAACTATGAGTGTGATTAGTTATTATGCATTAATGTGGTTTCTTGTGTGAATGTCATGATGGAGGGAATTGAGGGCCTACGAGGAGGGGAAACGGCGTTGGGATCATCTTCTAAGTACCCCACCCCATGGTGGATGGCTGAGGCCTGCCACATGTGGGCCAAGGGGGCATAAGAGGCCGCTCTTGGGCTTAGAAGGAGTGATTTCCGGGACACCCTGCTGTAGTTGCACCCCAACCTCCCATCATGGTGATTAATTGAGTCATAATAAGAAGCAAAATGGTTCTGATAAGGGGAACGGTGATAGGACGCCTCACTAGCACCCCACCCCATATGGATGGCAAGAGGCCACATGGGGCCAAGAGGGGTGAAGCACCCGCTCTTGGGCCTAGGGTAGAGGGTTTCTTGGGCAACCTATCAAACCATTTTGTTCCAGGGATTAGAAATCCTAACCCTAAACTTGTGGGATTTGAATTTTTAGGGTAAAATTAGTATTGTTCCAATTGGGGACATTACAAAGGGCCCTCTCCCTTTATATTATATTAAAAAAAAGAATAAAAAATACACATGATTTCAATAATAAAAAACTTATATCCTGTGCTCCCATGATCCAGCCCTAGAGAAGACAACCTCCATTTGAGCGAGGAAACCAGCAACATGTTCAAGAATGTTTTGCAGGACATTAAGTGTTGTTTCTAAAATATGCCAACTCCTAAACCGACAAGAGTGCACTGCAAGTGTGTAGTGTATGAGTCCAAGTGAAGTATGAATTTGGTGGTGAAACAAAGAGAGAACTAGCAGCCTTCGTGAACATTCCAAAATTCCTTGAACCTTGACCGCCGCTTTCTATCATCACTAATTATTAATTCATCATCTTCGTTGATCCCAACATTAGAAAGAAAATCCGCTAGTTTATTTGCTTCTTGAAAGCAATGGGAGATGGTAAAGTTTGAAAATCCTTCCAAAATGTCCCACGCCTCCTGTAATAAATTATTAATTCTCCAGCTTGTAGAGTGTTGTTTTCTTAAGCTGAGTATAATCACTTGAGCATCCCCTTCTATATGGATGTTTTGAAGATTACAAGACTTTACCAAGAGAAGCCCAAGGAGTAGGGCCTCGACCTCATTATTTGTTCTAGGGTGAAGTTTCTTTGATGCTGCCTTATCAATCTGCCCTCTAAGTCCGTTATGATGCATCCCCCACCAGACAGGACTAGGCTAGGTTTCCATGCGCTGCCCTGTCAAAATTTAACTTCAATTCTCTTGTTGGAGGTGGAATCCATTTTACCTTAGTTTTGCCGATTAAATACTGGTTTAATCCAGCCATCCCATGAATAGGGGGCAGGTAGAGCTTGTCCCATATTTTTACCATATCTTGATCCCAGGTTGTAAAGAGGCACTTCCTATGTGCTTTATTAGTGGCATGACTCATCACCACCTGGGAAATGGCAACTTCAACCGTCAATAGGAACGAATCCCACTCTAGTGTAGTTTTCTAGAAAATCCTTTGATTTCGCTCCTTCCATATATGCCATATCAGGAGGGAAGGATTGGTCATCCATAGACTTGAGAAGATGGCCTTTGGCTTGGGAATGCTCCACTCTTTGAATACCTACAATAATGTTGTTGACTCCGGACTTCGCTTCAACTTGGTACACAACCAATGCCAACATTTTTCTGCGAAGGGGCATTCCAAAAATAGATGATCATTCGTTTCTTCAGCCTACCTACATAATATGCATCAAAACAGACCGCAAAAGCCCAACTTGGTTAGCCTATCCCCTATTAATACTTTCCTCTTGATTGCCGCCCATGCAAAGGCACCATCCTTCGAAACGTTGTCCTTATGCCAACATTTGATGGACGACCAATTTTGATCATCAGGTGGAGTCATTAAGGAAGAGTATTCCAGTTTCATAGTGTAATTGCCACTTTGTGAGCATGACCAATGAAGTTCATCTTCTTTATCACTTAAATTGATTTTGCATTTCCCCAGGAAACCAAAGAGCATCAATTTGCTCCTGGGGAATTGGTAAAGCTAAGAGATCTTTCCATTTGTATTGCTTTATTCCTTAAATATATACTGTTTGCACATAATCACTCACCAAACTCCCCCATCTTTCGACTAAAACATGTCGAATATCTGATAAATCAATCTTTTCTTGCAATGGGCGATGCTCATTCCAAGAGTCTTCCCAGAAATTTGCTCTTGTATCATCTTTTTTGCTTTTCGTGATAAAGTTCCAAACATGTGATCCCACTGGTGGATTTGGAGTGGAGAAAATCGTAGATCTCTCCATTGAATCTAAGTATTTTTTCCTTATCAGTTTGCTCCATATCAAGTTTGGAAATGCATAGATATTCCATGCCAACTTACTGCCCAACGCAAGGTTTTGAAGGGATAGCTTCTGGATTCCTACCCCTCCACTCGCCTATGGTAGACAAACTTTTTCCTAAGCAATTAGGGGAAATTTCCTTTTATCCTTTGATCCCTATGAAATCCTTCATTCCTTTATTTAGTGAGTCTATGATACTCCTTGTCGCTTGAAGCACAGAGAAAAGGTAAATAGGGAGAGTTGATAGAACTGACTTAATCATTGTTATCCTTCTGTCAAATGATAGCCTTTTCCCATGCCAGGAGGCAAACCTAGATTGAAGGCTTCCAATAAGGATTTCCACAAGACCACCCTGCATGCCCTAGTGAACATAGGAACCCCAAGGTACTTGCTTGGGAGTTTTCCAATTCCGAAACCAAGAACTTTTGCCACCCTTTGTTGCAATCTTGGTGGTGTATGAAAAAAAATACCTCTGACTTTTGGTCATTTATCAGCTGGCCAGATGCAATGGAATATGAGGAGAGAATATCCTTAATAACCTTTGCCTCAGTTAGGCTAGCTTCACTCGAGAATTGTGTCGTCAACAAATTGTAGATGGGTGAAGGCTTCAAGTCCATCGGTAGCCACAATCCCTTTCCACGTATTCACTTGTTGAGCTTGAGTAATGCATCTCCCAAGAGCCTCTACCATGAGAATAAAAGGTAGGGGGAGATTGGGTCTCCCTGCCAGATCCCCTACAAGCCCCAAAGAAACCCTCTGGCCTACCATTAACCAAAATTGAGAATTTCGGGGATGCAATACATTTGAAGATTAACTCCTTCCATTCAAGGTTGAAGCCTTACTTATGTCTAGTTTCAGGATCATACTTTTTTTAGAGTTTGAAATCGAATGGATTATTCATGTGTTATAATAATCCCTTTATTATGAAAAAACTGAATAATGTTATTGAATAATCAACTATTTACAAAGAAGAGCGAAGGCTCTTATAAAGAGAATACAAAGTCTAAGAATAGGTGAACAACTTGCATAAAGCAAAAAGCTGAAACTCATAAAGCATAAAACAAGCTTATCTAAAACTGAAGCTAGATTAACCATTAGAGCTAAATATTACTTTAATACCCCCCCATAATGGTTAATTGGTCAATCACACCAAGATGCCCCCGAAATTTGACAAACTTATCCGGGCTTAGAGACTTGGTGAGAATATCGACAGTCTGGTCCTCAGTTGGAACATACTGCAACACCACAGATCCGTCTTCGACAAGCTGGCGAATGAAGTGACAATGAAGATCAACATGTTTTGTCCGTTCATGGAAGACAGGATTTTTGGCAAGTTTCAGTACCCCTTGATTGTCACAATACAAGGGTGAAGGTCCTGTTGGAGACATTTGCACGTTTGAAAGCATCCTGCGAAGCCAAACTGCCTCACAAGCCGCTTTAACAGCTCCCCTATATTCAACTTTTGTGGAGGAGAGAGCTACTGCTTGCTACTTCTTGCTGGTCCATGTGACTACACCTGTGCCCAAACTGAAAACATATCCAGAGGTAGACTTCCTGTCATCAACAAAACTTGCCCAATCTGAATCTGTAAAACCGATTAGTTGAGGATTTTTGCACCTGCCATACACAATGCCAAAGTCTGAAGTGCCGTGCACATATCACAACACACACTTTGCGGCAACCCAGTGTTCAGCTTTAGGGGCCGTCATGAAGCGAGAAATGTAGCTGACTGCAAAACTAAGATTAGGTCTAGTGGCAGTGAGATAGATGAGGTTGCCCACTAATTGTTTGAATGCGGATTCATTCTCTACAGGAGAGTTTGAACTAGCTAAGAGTTTCAGCCCTTTCTCCATTGGTGTAGAAGTAGGTTTGCAGTCTGTCATCCTGAATTTGTCCAACAGACTCCGAGCATACTTCGACTGAGAAATAAAGATGCTGTCAGATTGCTGCCATACCTCAATGCCTAGGCAATAATGTAGAAGGCCCAAGTCGGTCATATCAAATGTGTGACTAAGATCATGTTTGATCTTGTGAATCAACGGCTCGGAGCCGCTAGTAATTATCAGATCATCAACATAAACAACGATGAGGAGGCTATCATCAGCATACTGGTGGACATACAGATTGGAATCAGAAGGACTCCGTTGAAAACCATGATCAACGAGATATTGATCAATCTTGAGGTACCATGCCTGGGGAGCCTGTTTTAGTCCATAGAGGGCTTTCACCAGTTTGCATACTTGGTGTTCTTTTCTAGCAACCTTGAAGCCAGGAGGTTGTGTCATGTAAACTTCTTCCTGCAACTCACCATTGAGGAAGGCACTCTTGACGTCCATTTGATGGACTTTCCACCCAGACTGGGTTGCCATAGCAAGGACAAGCCGGATGGTACTCATTTTGGCAGTGGGAGCAAAGGTTTCCTCATAGTCAATGCCCTCTTTTTGTGAGAACCCTTTGGCGACCAACCGGGCCTTATACTTATTGAGGGTGCCGTCAGCTTTGTACTTGATTTTGTACACCCATTTACAGCCAATGGGCTTCTTCCCAGGTGGAAGATCAGAGAGGACCCAAGTGTTGTTCTTCAGAAGGCTATGATGCTCAGCTTCCATAGCCTGTTCCCACTCAGGTATGCCTTTAGCCTCTGAATATGTCTGAGGCTCCGAGATGCTGTGAAGGTTGGCCATAAGAGCAAAATTGATAGTAGTCTGCTTCTTGCTCTTCTTCCGAGCAAATCAACCCTCGATGAGTTCACTATCATGAAGATCACCAATTGTTTTGGCTCACCATTTAGGCCGGAGAGTAGATGTATCAATATTTGAAACAGGGGCAACAACATCACCTGGTGTGGCTGGAACAAGATCAGGGGGATCCAGAATATCCTAAGGCAGGGCGGGTGGTGGAACAACAGGCTGAGTTGATGGCGCAATTGCAGAATCCCTCCCATCAGGAGTGGCAAGGGGAAGGTGAACATCCACATCTGAAGCCTTCAAAGGCTGGTCCTGAGGGGACAGAAGAAAGGGCCTAGTAGACTCATCAACCACTACATCACGACTAAATATGAGACAATTAGTGTCTACATCAATCGGTCTATATGCTTTATGACTTTCACTGTAACCAGTGAACATAAGTTTCTGACATAAGTTTCTAACTTTTGGAGTCTAGCTTGGTGCGCTTGGCATCTAGAATCCAAACATGAGCAGTAGAGCCAAAAACTTTCAGATGGTTGACCCGAGGCTTACATCCAGACCAGGCTTCTTCAGGGGTCATTTTCTTGACAGCATAGGTGGGAGACCGGTTCAGAAGATAGACAGCAGTGTAGACCGTTTTAGCCTAGAATTTCTTAGGAACTCGTCTATGCTCTAGCATAGAACGTGCCATGTCAGTAATGGTGTGATTCCGACGTTCAACAACACAATTCTACTGAGGGGTATAAGGTGTGGTAAGTTGGCGTTTGATGCCATTAGTAGCACAGAAATGAGAGAAGGCAGAAGAGCAAAACTCCCCCCCATTATCAGACCTAAGAGTGACTATTGGACAACCTGACTCTTTTTCAACTAAGGCCTTGAACTGCTGAAATGTACCAAACACATCTGATTTGTTTTTCAAAAAGTACACCCACATTTTTCTGCTGCAATCATCAACAAAGAGCAGGAAGTATCTGCATCTAGTAACTGAAGGAGTATTCATTGGTCCACATACATCAGCGTGAACCAACTGCAAAATCTTGGATGCTCTCCATTTATCACCATCTGGAAATGGAGTCCAATGCTGCTTGCCAACCTGACAAGCATCGCATACGCCATGCATCTGAGACTGAATCTCCGGAAGACCACCAACCAGACCCTCCCGAGCTAGCTGAGAGAGATAGTGCATGTTCAGGGGCCCATAACATTGATGCCAGAGTTTGCTGATGGATGTACTCCTGGCTGCCATGGTGTGTTCTTGAGAATCACCAAAATCGATGAGTCAATACAGACCATATCCTCAAGTCCTTGGGCAATGGTGGTGCGTGTCTCACGATCCACTATGTTGCAGGTCTGCATGCTGAAAACATCCAGATGAGGGGAGTGCCTCATTATTTGATTGACGGAGAGAAGGTTCAGCTCCATACCAGGAACGAAGTATACATCGAGAAAAATTAAATTTCGTCCTCCAGACTGAATCTGTATGTTGCCTTTTCCGACAACAGTATATTCTTCACCTCCTCCAAAGATGACATAATCTTTGAAAGGCGTGTACTCCGTGAACCAGTCTCGCCAATGTGTGAAGTGGCGAGAGGCACCTGAGTTAATGTACCAAGCATAAGATTTGACATGATCTGCAAGTCGCTTGGCCATAAAGGCGTAGTCTGCAGATTCCTTCTGCACAGTGTGCGTGACAAAAGACGTCGTCATATTTTTTGAGGCACGAAAAACAAGATGTTGGAGAATGGACAAAAACCAGACGACGAAAATCTCAAGACATAAAAATTGTCTCAGCAATCTAAACACGAATTCTGAGACAAAAAGGAAAAGATGCCGTATGTCTGATGTGGGAATAGAGACGACCAATGGCTTGCCAAAAAATAAAGGCGTTACTAGGAAGATTGCTGAAACTCAGGAGATGGCAGAAACACGCCACCAGAAATCTCAGAACCTTCCAATAGATGCTCGATTAGAGGAAACTTCGTGATTTCAAAGACCTCCATGTGGACTCTAAAGCGTGACCTTCCAAACAGGAAAAAATAATCCCACACAAAAACTGACCGCAGAAATATAAGTGTAGATTGAGAGGATCAAAATGACGCCAAATGCCAGACCCTTCCACGAACAACAACCACAGAGTCTTAGATGACTAGAACAGGGCCGACTAATGCAGGTGAGAAAACCTGCCTCAGAGGATAAATCGCGATCAAAGCATAGGTAATCACGACCTTGCAGCAAACAAAAGAAAGAATTGCCAAGACACGTAATCCACGATGAAGTCACAAAACGCGACTTGAGGAAGGCTTTTATTAGCAACCAAACAAAACATGAGTGCTTGGCCATGTCTAAAGAAACCGTGGTCATAGAGAAAAGGCGCGACTATTCTTTGTGTAAGCCTGCCGATGGGAAACTCAAAACCAGAATCCGCGACAACGGAGGAAAATCGCTACCAGGAAGTTGGAAAAAGGATGCATGGGACCCTCAGAGGTCACTGAAACTTGAGTTTGCCGAAAAAGAGTTGACGAAGACCCTAACAACGTTTTAGTCCGCAATTTTTGTATGTTTAGATTGCAAAAAAGAAGAGACCCATGAGAAACAAAGAACACGAGTAGTAGAAACTTTTTTTTTTTTAATGAGGGAGAAAAATAGACGTGACTCAGAGAGCCACTAGAACCCCAAAATCGCGTGCCAGGAAGAAGGCTGTACAACAGGTATGCCGTCCGTACAATGTACGGAAAACATAGAAGGCGCCCAAAAAAATATATATTCAAAAACGAACCTTTTCCCGGTCGAATGGCTCGGATACCATATTATGAAAAAACTGAATAATGTTATTGAATAATCAACTATTTACAAAGAAGAGCGAAGGTTCTTATAAAGAGAATACAAAGTCTAAGAATAGGCGAACAACTTGCATAAAGCAAAAAGCTGAAACTCATAAAGCATAAAACAAGCTTATCTAAAACTGAAGCTAGATTAACCATTAGAGCTAAATATTACTTTAATACCCTTAAGTGATTGCTCTGTTCGACACAAATCCACTCCGTGCTTGAGAAATGAGATTAGGTAACACTTCCTTTAACTGGTTAGCTAAAGATTTTGAAAGAATCTTATACAATGTGTTGTATAGTGAGATAGGGTGGAAATCAGCAAAAGTGTTAGGAGATGCATTTTTGGAATAAGAGCAATAAAAGTACAGTTGAGGGATTTTATAACTTTCCTGCATTTCCTTGACTCATTGCATGCCTTCACCACCTCTTTGCCAAGAATGTGCTAGCACTTTTGGTAGAAAGTTGCAGGATATCCGTTAGGCCTAGGGGCCTTGTTAGGATTCATTTGGGAAAGTGCTAGCTTGATTTCATCCTCCGTAAAGGGAGCAGTAAGCATTTGGTTATCTTCATCTTTCACCAATCTTGGAATGCATTGGAAGAAGGATGACTGAGCATGCAAGGAGTAGCCTCCCATCCTCTTAAGAGTTGACCGAAATACTTCACTGCCTTAGTAGAGTTGATAGGACCTCTTCAGCTGTTGACTTGATGGTTGTGATCTTTTTCCAACTTTTCCATACCTTCGTAGAGCAATGAAAAAACTTTGTATTCTTGTCTCCTTCACTCAACCACACTTCTCATGACTCTTGCCTCCAAAATATTTCATCCTTTGCCTAAATCTCCTTCAATTCTGCCAATAGAAAACTTCTCTTTATTGTATTGTTCTTGGTTCATACCATTGATGATGACCTCCCCATTAAGGTTGCTTAGTTCAACCTCAATTCTCTCCTTCTCCTTAAAGATGTTTTTAAAAGACTCTATTCCCTTCTTTTAGAATGACCTTTAAGGCAGATTAAATTATTATAGACGATGAAACCTATGCCTATAATAATTAGCTCACTCTATTCTTCTTTCATTAACAAATTCATCATCATAATAGACAGAAGCACAATGTTCCAAATATTCAACACAATGACCAATAGCCTTTGCTTAAATCTCCTTCAATTCTGCCAATAGAAACTTCTCTTTAGTGTATTGTTCCTAATTCTTGCCACTGATGATGACCTCCCCATTAAGGTTGCTTAGTTCAGCCTCAACTCTCTCCTTCTCCTTAAATATGTTTTTAAAAGACTCTATTCCATTTTTTCAGAATGACCTTAAAGGCAACCAATTTCTTTGTCAGCACAAACATCTTTGTGGCTGTAATCTTGGGAAGGTTTCCCCATCACTCCTTTCCCCGGTCAAGGAAAGAGGGATCTTTGAATCACATGTTTTTCAAACTTAAAGTAGCTCTTTGGATTAGGTCGATCCTCGTACAATTTTAACAACAGGGGAAAATGATTTGAACCAGAGCAGGGTATAATCTCACATTCATTGGCCACATCACACTCCATCCATCCAGGTGAAAGTAAGAACCTATCTAGTCTTTTTGTGATCTTACCGAATCCCAACCTCCTATTATTCCAAGTGAAATATCCATTCCTCAGTTGCAAATCCACTAGGGCATTAACATGAATAGATGACCCAAAATCAGTTTGTGATTGGGAAGCCCTCCTATACCCCCAAGTTTATCAAATGGATTTAAAATGGCATTAAAATCACCACCAATACACAACAACTCCTCTTTCATGGGTTCTATAATGGATGAAATCGACTCCCATAATTGTCATTTTTGGATAGAGTTGTTAGGGTTGTAGACCCCGATTAGAAAAAATTGGAGATATGAGGCATTGATGTGAACCTGGCAAAGTTGCCAATTGCTTCCTTGGTGTAGAAGAGAGATCTAACAACATTTTCATACCATAGAATCCCTAGTCCCCTAGAGGAACCATCCACACTAACAAAAAAACCTTTCCATTCATGCCATCTCTTAACTAACTTTTCTGCCTCTATGGAAATCAATTTGGTCTCTTGAAGTAGAATGATATCTGGCTTCTGGATAGGTCAAGCACCTCTTGTCAGGGGCATTTAGGCCCCTTACATTCCAGCAAAGTGACCTCATGCCTCCAGTGGGGGGTTCTTCCCCCCCATCGTGATTTTTGTTTAGCAAAACTCAGGATGGATTGAGAACATGCCTCAATCTCTTCTTATGTCAAATCTTTGCCTGACTTCCTCTCCCTTCTTGTTTGATAGCCATAACTTGGTTTTATCTTTTTTGTCTCCTTTTGAGAAATTTTCCTGATTGTACTTGACATGAGCTTGTCTGTGTCCTCCTCCCCCTTCGAAAATTCTTTCTACCCTGATTCGTCTTCGATTAAGGCTTCTTCCTTCAGGGCCCAAACCCCTTGATTCGAGGGGCTTGGGATGTCCTGAATAATAGGAAAAACATCATCTTCTAGGTTTGTGCATACTGGATTTTCTTTATCTTCTGGAATGTCTGCTTCCCTACACATTTGTGATTCCTTAGTGGGAGAATTGGGCTTGGAGGGGAGGGCTTCTTCCTTGCACCTGAGCCACCTCTGTCTATATCCTTCTCCCTAATTGACACTCTTGTTTCTGTGGGGGCGTGCTTGACTTCCTTTGTCAGGGAAGAGACTATTTTAAGCTTGTCCCTAAGGTTTGGGGCCTTTATTGTTGGGGGTTTGTGGTAGCAGTTCCTTGTGTAGTGAGAGCTTACTTTGCATATTCTGCAAAAGACCAGGTTGATCTCAATTTCTACTATTTGTTTCCATGTTCCCTTTGCTAATTCAAGCATTATGAAATGTGCAATGGCTTTGTACAGTCCTTCATGATACACAGTCAGGGATAGATCTTGGACTCTCCTTCTAAGATCGACTCATCCAAAGCTTAAAATCTTCCCAACGAATTCCCAGTTTGCTTCAAAATGGTGACATCCCAGTATTCCTCTAGGAGATTGTATAGTCTTAGCTAGACTGGAACCACTGAAATTCGGAAGTTGACTGGATCAAAGTTTGAGGACCATCCTATGAAAAAAAGTCTTGCGCCATCCATCATCCATGGCCCAACACTCAGAATTTTCTTCTTGGATTCTTCATTTGGATAGACCACAACAAAGAATCCTTTAAGAAGAAATTTCACATTCACCACTATTCCCCAACTAACCTTTATCTAGCCTTCCGACTTCTCCCTAGCCGACCAACTTTCGTTGAATTTCCTAATTAGGGCCTTCCACGACAAGTCATCTCTTTTTTTTTCTATGTTACCGGATCCTTCTCCCCAGCGCTTGGATCTTGGTCTGATTCGGTTCAGATCTTGATCCTGATCCTATTCTGCTTCTGGTGCGTCCAGGAAACAGTTTTCCACCTGCGGATTCATCCTAGGCGAACTCGGGCGAATCCGGGACGAATCCAATCCGAACCCAGGCCGAATCCGGAATAATCCACGCCTTTTGACAGGTCAACACTTGTTTTTTTGCATTTTTTTAATATTATAACTCCTTTGACCACCGTTTGACTTCGCCCTAACTCTAGAAAACTCCTCCCAATGCATTTTAAAGACAAAAAACACATCTATTTACCTCATTTTGAAAGCAAAACATAAAACTCATTCATTGTGGCTGAACTTTCCCTCTTGCTTGGGAACAAACAAACAGAGTTGAAGATTGATCGCTAAAGGTTCCCAAGTGATTAGGTTGCAATTTATACACGTGTGCAACAACTCATTTGCAAAGAACGAAATTGTAGAAGAAGATTTCTACAAGGTTGGTTTTTTATTTTTTTTCCTTACATTTTTTTTTTCTTTTTCCATTTCTAAGTTTCTTCTATGAATCAAATGGCAAATGCTTATATTTTAAAACTCAATTAGGTTCTCTACAAATTTTTCTGTTTTTATTTGTTTCAATTTTCAAATGTGTTGTGTATTCAATTTGTTGCCATAGGGATTACAATGGCAACTAGTTCATCCTCCGTGGGCAAACCCCGCTTCAAAACAGACCCAAGTTCACCCTTTGGAAATATGTTAATATGGTGCAACAAGTAAAAGGTGGTGGGTGTTATATTTGGATTTGCAATGGATGTGATGTCCAATACTCAAGCTCATACAGTCGGGTGAAAGCCCATTTGTGTAACATCCTCTAACAGGGCATCAAAGCTTGCCTAGGAAAAAAAGATTCACCCATTCCAACAGAGCAAGTATTAGCCTATATTGCTGAGCAGAAGAAAGCAGATGAAGCAGTAGGTCGTAAAACAAATCATCCTTTGGTAAAGAAAGGGTCTCAAGGAATGAAGTCCCCTTCATTGCCATCTAATCTTCAACCTGCAGAGGGCCACCCATTTTTCGACACACCTTAGGCTCAAAGTGAAGACCCTGTTGCATGTAAGAGATCAAAGGGCCCATTGGAAATGGCATTTCACAATGAGTCTCGTGAGATTGCTGATCAACGCATTGCAAGATGTGTGTATGCAAATGGATTGGCTTTCAATGTTGTTCGTTCACCATATTGGTAACAAATGGTGAAAGCAATTAATGAGGCTCCAAAAGGGTACAAGGGTACTACCTTGTTGGAAAAGGAGGTGCAGTTTGTAGAGGAGTCATTGGAGCCTATAAGGGATTCTTGGGTTGAGACAGGTGTATCCATCGTTTCCGATGGATGGAAGGATGTAAAAAATCGGCCATTGATCAATGTTATTGCAGTGTCCCCTAAAGGGGCAATGTTTGTGAAGGTAGTGGATTGTGAGGGGGAGGTGAAGGATGGTGCATTTATTGCTAATATTCTTTGTCAAGCCATTGAGGAAGTGGGGCCTCGAAATGTTGTTCAAGTCATTACGAACAACGCCAAACATTGTAGGGCAACTGGTTTAATGATTGAGGAGCGTTACTCACATTTTTTGGACACCTTGTGCAGTCCACTCCCTCAACCTTATGCTACAAAAAATTGGCACCAAAATTGATTGGATCAAACAAGTGTACAATGAGGCTGAAGACATCCAAATGTTCATCACCAACCATCATATGTCGTAAGGCATATTCAGATCATTCTCAAAATTGGAGCTATTGAAGGTAAGTGAAGTAATAAGATTTAAATTTTTAATCATTTATCATTTATGTTTCAATTTAGTAATTTTAATTTTTTTTAAAAGTTTATGTTTTTTAAAATTATTCTTTTAAGATTTAATAAGTTAAGAATCTTTATTTTCTAATTTTTTAATTTTGAAATCAATGTTGAATAGGTTGCTGAAACTTGTTTTGCCTCCAATGCAATTGTCTTAAGATGACTTGTGAAGGTTAAAGAGGCACTTGCTAGCATGGTCATCAGTCAAAATTGGTCCATATGGAGGCAATCTGGTACGGAAAGGGCATCAAAAGTTAAATAGATGATCTTGGAAGACACTTGGTGGGATCTAGCTGTATATCTCCTTAGTTTCACCGAGCCCATATTGAGTATGATTTGTTATATTGATATGGATAGGCCTTGCTTGGGAGAGATATATGATGGCATCGACTCAATGATTGAGAAGATGAAAACCATCATAAATGCAAAAGAGCGATACTCAAGAAATTTTCTTCAAACAACTCCACAAAATTATTGAAGAGAGATGGAACAAAATGACCACCCCGTTGCATCTTCTTGCCTTTGCATTGAGTCCCAAATATTATAGTGCTGAGGTCCTTTCTGTGCCAACAAGGATTGCCCCATATAGAGATGTTGAAGTCAGCCAAGGGTACAAGGTAGTGTTTCGTAGACTCTTCGTTGATCCTGACATGCGGGCTGCAGTTAGACAAGAGTTTATGGATTTTGTACGCTCCAATGACTGTACTCTTGGTGCTCTTTGAGACAAGTTTAGGGTTGATGCTGTAAGTTGGTGGTGCTTCCATGGCCAATCATTCAAACACCTACAACCTCTTGCGATGAAAATTTTATCACAAGTAAGTTTTCTAATATTTATAAATTTTTTTATCTTTTACTTTTTAGTTTTAAGTTTGATTTATAATTTTAAATTTTAGATTTTATATTTATAACTCTAACTCTCCATTTTTGTCTTAATAGGTTGCTAGTTCTTTTGCATCTGAGAGGAATTGGATTGGAGCACATACTCCTTCATCCACTCAGTAAAGCGTAACCGACTACACTCCAAAAAGGCAGAGGACTTAGTGTATGTGCATTCCAACTTGCGCTTGCTTACACACAAACAAAGAGGCTACAAGGAAAGGGGACACAAAGAAGTGGGATATCGAGCCAGAGCATACTGACTTGGATTCTACCACTTCCAACCTTGCTGCACTTGATGTTGAGGACGAGCAAGCAAGCGAGCATGAGAGTGCTAGTGCTAGTGCCAGTGCTGGTGCCACTATTTGTGGTTCTTCTAATAATCCACTACCTATGTCATCTAATATGGATGATGATGATGATTTTTTGAAGACCCATATGACATTGATGCATGATCAATGATGGTTGGTTATTGACACTTGACATTATTATTTTTAATTTTAATATATATCATGACATTTGAGTTTGACTAATTGACATTGTAGTATTTTTAATTTTTATTGTTTTATGGAGGTTTTGTTTATTATAATTAAATGATCATGATGCTATGTGGCATTCTGAATTTAATTACTGCTGCAAATATGTATATATTTCTGATTTTTATATGTTTTTGTATTAACGAATCCACACCAATTTCTTTTTGACAGAATCCACGAATAGAACCCGCGAATCTGAATCCGAACCAAAATCAGGATCGATAACTTAGTTTTTTTTTGCAAACTTTCTTGCTGTAGGGGTATTTTATTTTCCTAAGCCGGGTCTTGTAAATTCCTTCCCACCATCGATTCCTCTTGAAAGATGGCGAAAAGGGCCTCTAGAAACTTGCCCTATTTCGCAAATGTGGTTCCCACCGCTTTTCCATTTTTTGAATTTTGAAAATCTTTCTCCCCTTCTTCAGCTCCCATACTTCGAGTTCCATGGTGTGAGTCATCCTTGATTTGCCGTTACTTCTCTCTAGTTGCAGCGGCCCAACTCATTTGTTCCTTGCTTCTTTCCTTTGACTAGGAAGGCAAACTGTGGGATCTTGAAGCTTGTCTAGTGCAACTCTTGCCTCATGGCTCTGCTCACTCTTGATATTGTATCCACCTTGGTGGGTCACCTTGTGAATAGGGATTTCTCTCTTCTCGGTCGAAATCTCCCCATGACCGCCTTTCTAAGTCTTGCTTGTAATTAGGGTTTTGCTCGCTCCATCTTGCTTGTTCCCGCTCGCTTCTTCTCGCTTGTTCTAGCTCGCTCCATCGCTCCATCTCCAATTCCTTGATGCTATGTGAAAATATTTAAAGATTTAATTTAAATATAAAAAATTATATTAATTTAAAATATTAAAATTGAATTTAATTCTTTTAATAAAGTAATAATATGATAATTTTATAATATAATTGCTATGGATTTTTTAAGCGAAAGCACTAATATGATAATAAATAAATTATATTGTAGATTGTTTACAAATATTTTGCTTGTACGAGCAAGTACATGAGACCAATACAAGCTCTTGCAAGCACGTATTAGAGACTAATACAAACTCTTTATGAGCAAACACACTAGAAATCACCTATGAAAGACCAAGAGTCACTACTTAGGAATTCACTTATTTAGAAACCACATCCACATTAGAAGCCAACTATGGAAGACCAAGAGTCACATCTTAGAATTCCACATTATATGTCCCCATGGGGAGTTGAACTTGGGTCTCCACAATGAGAACCCAATGATTTAACCAATTAGGCTCAACCCCTTGGACTGATATGATAATTTTAGCATAATATTATCATAAAATATGAAGTACTAATTTTAGGATATGGTAATGTTAATTTATTTTAACTTGTGATTTTATACAGTGATACTGGGTTGGGGGGTTGCCTCGCAATGATAAAAACAGACAACATGGTAGGAATTCAACTCACTTGAATCCAAAAATACCTGGGTAGATTGTAGTGTCCCAAATATAGGATTTCTGTATTTCCTGATTTTTTCTTTGGATCTTCTGGATTTTGATCAAACTGAAAACTGAAAGCATCAAATAAACTAAGAGCATTAACCAGAAACCAGCAAATTCCCTTAGCCAACCAACAAACTACTAAACAAAACAGAATATATTACAGTCACAGCAGTAGTAAGGTGTAAGAACCCTGTCTTATCTAACACAATTTTTTTATTTGCTGTCCTGAATTTTCTGATTTGATTTTCTCTCAATTTACTTAGAATTTTCAAATTTCGTTTTCACCAATGTATTTGTAATATCATGAAGATGGAAAAGTTCAAATATATCATTCATATGACAACAATAGATAACCATAAATAGACAGAACAGCTGGAAATGCAATTTCAGATTGAAGATATGAAATTGGTTTCTTCATTCACATACCCGGATCATGAAATGGCATGAATTAATTACATAGGTGAGTGCTGGTTACATATCAGCCATGACTGATTTTATATCAGACTTTCAATGATGTACAAAAAATGCCTCAAATAGTGATCTTATGTGATCAAACCCTAGCACAATGCAAAGATAATAACACCCAATGGTTGATGCCTCGCTGTAGATGATTGTTGATGAAGAATATGAAGCAAAACCAATTTATGATCGCTTTCATAAACCTGTACCAGCTGCTGATCATAAAACCCTAATGCTGAATGCCATAAAAACCCTCCAAATTCAAGTGACCATGCGCCAAAGTGGAGCGATTAGGGTTAGGATGCCAAAATGATGAAGAAAACTCAATGTAGGTGCCAAAAACTCCTCAGATCTGCAACTTATATCAACTTTCAGACTACTGTTATAAAATCAGACCCTGCTGTAATAAAATCAGACCATGTATGATCTACGCTCCACGGGGACGCGTCCCCTGCTCTTGGAGCTCCTACACTGTCCCCAGGGCGTCCCGGGGACGGGCAAGAAATGTCTTTGACCATCCCTGTTTCCCCGGGGACATCCCCTATTTTTTTGGGGACGCAAGAGACGGCCCGCCGTCCCTGACGGCCCAACAACGACCCAAGTCACTTTTAAAACAAAAAAAACACATTTAAAAATAAGGGGGGATGGGGGGCCGACAAGGACCCCCACATCCCTCCAAACTAAACCTAAACCTAAAACACAACACATATGATGCAAAAACAAAAAAACACAACTCACTATCTCATTTTGTCATTGGTGAACAACAGTTTGAAGAGGCTAACATCAGTGAAGAGAAGACATTAAGGCATCAAACCATCATCATTTGAGGTAAGATTGACATTCTTTGTTTATTTGTTCATATTCCTTGGGATTTTTTTATAGTTTTTTTAAAATTTCAAACACATAGGGAGGGTTTTTTTGTTTATTTTTTGTTCTATGTTTGCTTGCAGTTGTGTATTGTCATTTTTCAAACAAAAAAATGACGAGCAGCAGTGATGGTAGTGAAAGTGAAGGAAATGAGATTGAAATTCAAGTTCAACCAAGTAGAACTACTACTAGAGGTCATAGAAAGAGTGGGGGTTCTACTAGTGGGAGTGGTACAACCACAGGGAATGTGAGTTCATCTAATCCATTTGAATGCCCTTCCAGTGTACTTGCCCATTATGCAAAAGACCCATTTAATCCTAAAAAACCTCTTACAATTTGCAACCCGCATAGACACTAACAAGAAAAAGAATACTGGGGGGTCTAGAGTATGGCTTTGTCGTATTTGCAATGAATCCTATAGGGGCAGCTATACAAGAGTTTATTCTCACCTTTTGCATTTGGGTGGAGTAGGGGTAAAATGTTGTAGAACTATCACCCTAGCTGAGAAGGTTGAGGCAACTAGGTTGCACATGGAGGAGGAGGCAAGATCTAAGGGATTGTCAATGAAGAGTATGCTTAGCGTGTCATTGCCTACACAAAGCCAAATGGAAGAGATTTCTACTTCTAGTAAGGGAAAGAAAAGAACTACTACTGTTGCAGGGTTGTTTAATGCACAAACATGAGAGGTGGCCGAGTCTTTTGTTGCTAGATTTTTCTATGCCCATGCCATACCATTTCATGTGGCACACTCTCCCTATTTCAAACAAATGTTCAAAGATGCAACACTTGTTGGTCCTTCATTTGTCCCTCCTGGAAACATAAGCTATGCACCACCTTACTTGATAAGGAATATTCTCAGGTGAGTGTGTTGATGGAGGACATGAGACAAACTTGGATTAGGGATGGCTGGTCTATTGTCATGGATGGGTGGACCGACATTAAACGTCGGCCACTCACCAATATCAGTGTCACATGTCTAGCTGGCTCTTGTTTTCTTAGAGCTATGGATTGTATAGGGAAGAGAAAGGATGCACACTTCCAATTTCAGATTTTGAAGGATGCCATAGAAGAGGTTGGGGCATCTAATGTTGTCCAAGTGGTAACAGATTCAGCCCGTGTATGTAAGTCAGCCAGTTTGATGGTGGAGGGTGCTTATAAGCACATTTTCTGGACCCCATGTTGTGTTCATGCGTTGAACAACACATTGAAAGACATTGGGAAGATTGCTTGGGTGAATGAAGTGGTGGCAGAAGCTAGAGATATACAGATGTTCATTTGCAACCATCAAACCTCACTTGCATTGTTTAGGACTTTTTCGAAGAAGGAATTCCTCAAGCCCGTGGAAACTAAATATGCCATCTATTTCATTTTGTTAGAGATGATGGTTGAGGTGAAGGACCCTCTACAATTATTGGTGGTTAATGTAGAATGGAGTAGATGGCCAGAGTTATACAACTGAAGGAAAAAGTATGAGGCAAAAGGTCCTTGACAATGATTGGTGGTCCACAATAAGGTATGAAATTGAAATTTCAAATTTGAAATTGCTGATTTTCATTTTATTTATATTATCAATTTATAAAAAATTTAAATCTTATTCTTAAATTGCTGATTTTTGTAACTTGTTTGCACTTGCAGCTATGTTTGCTCCTTCATTGCATCTGTTGTGGAAGTCATAATATATGTTGATACAGACTCTCCTAGTCTTGGAGAGATTTATGAGACATTTGATAGCATGCTTGGGCAAATGAAGTAGGCTATTTAGAGCAAGGATCCTACTTTGGGATTTTATGAGGAGCATCTTAGGTCCATTGTGATGCGGAGGTGGGACACTATGAACTCCCCACTTCATATGGCAGCAAATGCTCTAAATCCCAAATGGTATGTAGCTAGACCTGGAAGAGTGCCTCCATCTCATGATGATGAGATGAAACGACGGTTCAAGAAGGCCCTTGCAAAAATGTATACCGAGGAGGAGGGTTCTATACTTAGCTCACAATGGATGGCCTTTGTCAATCTACGTAGTCCAAACTTTAGCAAACCAGAGGTGAGGATGGATAGAGCTACATTAGCTCAAACCGACCCTATCGGATGGTGGATGTGGCATGGCATGGATGCACCAGAATTGAGGACACTTGCCACTCGCCTCCTTTCATAGATTGTCAGTTCCTTTGCTGCAGAGAGGAATTGGTCCACATATAGCTTCATTCAGTCGGTGAAGAGGAACAACCATACCTCTAGACGGTTAGAGAAGTTGGTGGCAGTGCATAGTGCCTTGTGGCTACAGGATCTACAGAGACTTGAGTATCGTTAGACTCTAGCTGCACATTGGGATGTTGATCCCAAAGATGTTATGCAGATTGATGAGGAGGAGGCACATGAGGGATTGGTTGGGGTTCCACTGGATGAGGCAGACCCTCATGGTGGCAGTGATTTGCACTCATTTTGATTTTGATGCAGTCTTAGGAGAGGCTGATTAGGGACAGCCATATATTATTATATTCTCTATGTTTTTGTCATTTTGTTGTTGAAACTTGCAGCTTTTGGGCATTTTGATGTAATTTTGATTTAATATATATGCATATTGTCATTGAAAACAATTAAATTTTGTTTATTTGTTTGCCAATTCTCATGTGAGAAGTTGAAAACTAAGTTCAAGTGTAATGTTATTGTTATGTATTCATTTTTTAAGGTTCTATAATGTCTATAATGAATGCCTTATCAATGTTATCATATAAATATTTGAAATTTCCTTATATTTTTAAAAAAATCTTTTTTTTTTTAGTAGCCATCCCCTAAAAAATGGCCCAAAAACAAATGCCGTCCCCAAAACTCATTCCCTCGTCCCCGCCCGTCCCCGTCCCCGTCCCCGTCCCCGAAACTTGGGGGAGCATAGTGTATGATAGGTAGAAATCACCAAAAATGTCCTTTGCCAAGCGCTTCAATGCCAAACCCTCATATATCAATCTAACAATGAAATAGCATCACCAACACCTTCAAATCTGAATTCCAACCTTCATAGCTAGCTGAAAATAAAGACCTCTGTCAAACCCTAGTTTGAATGAAGCAAAAACACTATTAAAAGTCACCAATTAAGCCCAATGATGAACTCCATATGAATTCACTTCTCATGGTGGAATGGGATCATCACCAAACCACAATAAATCAAGGGAACAGCGCCTTGAATTAATTGAAAATCACTTTCAGCCAAGAGCAATTTGCAAAATGCAAAGTTTATCATAAGCAAAAGATGTCAAAAATAATGCCAAAGCCCTCTTTTTATACTTTCTCTCTAAGGGCGACCCAATTAGACAAAATATAAGCAATTTTCAAATCCACCAATAATATCAAATCTTTAATTTGATATTTTTAAATGCTTTCACCTTGGATGCCAACATTAAAAACAATAAAATAATAATATTTTATTATTTTTGTCCTTTTTCCTCCTAGCACAGATTTTCTCTTTGAAAAAAATATATTTTTTATTAATATATATTTTATTATTTTTCTATCTCTTCCCTTGTGCGCCAATTTTGCCAATAAAATAATAATTTATTATTATTTTATTTTTTTCTTCTTCTCCTTGGCATCGCTTTTCCTTGGGAAAATTAAATAAATAAAAATTGCCTTTTTATTTATTTTCCCACTTTCAATTCTCCAAGCCCTTGATTTTTGCCTTGGCTAAAATATCATTAGTTTTGGCTTTTATAAAAATATTATATAATATTGCTAGCCAAAAATACCAATAAAATAGAGTGTTGAGCCAACTTTCTAGTTTCCAAGTCTTCAATGTTCTAGCTCAACCAATAAACAAGTCATTCTCAAAAAGGGAACATAAGGATGATTAGCAAATAGCCAGGGGGCGGACAATATTTATAATCTATTTTTACAATTGCAACAGTGTATGAAACTGCACCCCACCTCGAGCATTTTTGAATTATAGGAAATGTAACATTCTAAAGCACTCTGTCAACGACCAACATCCCAGTTAACATTGAGATTTAATCGATCTTTGCTTATTAATGACTTGCTGGTTGGAAGTCTACAACTGAGAATTTCTGCAGATATAAGATGGACAGCAGAGACAACCCTAGAAATTATATAGAGAATCTTCTATAATAAAGATAAGTCAGATCGACATCACTCCTTACAATCTCAAGGAAAGATGACACCCCAAATGATAGATCACAGGGACAAAGATGATGTGTAAGGAATGTGACTGGCTGAGTCTGATCTGTTATGACCTGTATGAGGTGCTAAACTCCACCCAGATGGTAGTCTTTGGCTCAGACTGCTACGAACAGCAAGCTGGTGTCCTCAGTCCCTATGACAAACGATGCTAGATGCCATGGACAGTGGTGATTATTCCCAACAAATCAAAGCTGCCAATACCGAACTCCCTTTGCATGTACAGCGTATATTATAATGAGCGATCAGACCTTAAGATGTGTGATATTCTGTAATCAGATCTGGACAATCAGCAACAAGTCCCTTGCTGTTCTATAAATATATGTGGAATTTCACCCTCCCAACAGGTATGGCAGTGTTCATATGAAGCTTGATCCCTGTGGCAGCAGATACACACACACACACACACACACACCCTGCACTTGGCAGTGCCTTTCATAGTTTGCAGCAATCACAAAGAGGTGATGCACAATCACTGTCAGCGAATGATGTAATCCCGGAGATTTGCCCTGCAGACCTCTGAAACTTGTGAATTAGACCTGCGCTTCCTTCCCAATAGATGAAGCCCAATGAGAGAAGCTAGGTCAAAGGTGGCGCTCAAGGGAAATAATGGTGGAAAGTGCCAAACAGTTATGTGTACCAGTGATTAAGGATTTGCTTACAAATAGTTATCTTCCAAAACCTCCGGAAAGAGACCCAAGTTTTCGTCCTCCTGAATCGCGGACAAGCCAAGGGTTTTCGTTCTTGGATGCCAAATTGAACACAATGCTCACAAAGAAGAAAATGTCAAATGAATTCATGATGATCAAATGAAAATAGGTGCCTCCTTGATATACCTTTTCAAATTGAGCCCTTGGGTCTTAAATTTCCCTCCAAGTATTTAAAAATACTTTATAATTTTTATTTTATTTTATTTTTATTTTAAATATTTAAAAATATTTTATTTTAGTCCTAGTGTTTAAAAACACTCTATTTTAATTATAATAATATTATTAAGTTGCCCATAAATTAGAAATTATCAGGTCCAATTTAAATAATATTATTAATTATTTTAAACTGAAAAAAGGGGACATGACATAGATCATCATCCTGAAAACAGGGAAGAGAAACGATTCGTTGTGGGCGATGCTAAATGTTAAAAGACTGTTCTGGTTGGGGCTTTGGCATTTCCATGCTTCTTTCTCTGATCTTTAACATTATTCTGCCCTTCATCTCCTGCTCCTCATATTCATTCATCTGCAGCAGGGGTGGCCTTTTCTTGCTGGTTGACTTGGGTTTGCTTTTTTCTCGACAGTTCTTTGTGCATTATAGCCTTGCAGGTCTATATTTGATGCAACTTGGCCAATCATTGAACCTAAACCTAAATTTCTGGACAGTGAAACAGTGAATTCTAACAATTTTTTTTTGGTTTCTGAATAATATCTTATGCATTTGTATGGACGAATATTATACACAAATTAAACAAATTTTTGGGATTGTTATGATATTCGCTGGATTTCAAACTTTTTGGTTGATATTCAGCGAACTCTGTGATATAGTCTGTAATCATTGTTTTCCACCATTATTGTTTTTCATAGCTTGGAATATACTGTCTGTTTTCAATTAGACTCTTTTGCTAGATTAGTCCATAAACTAGTGCGGATATTACACTACTTAGCTCCTCATAATGAATCCCATTTTCCTTATGTAACTTGATTGCATAAATTGCTGTTAATTTGTAAATAATGAAAAGCAGTCCCCTCACTACATCATAGAGCACAGAACAAGGTACTGAAGTACGTAAATACAAGCAAAGAGCATAAACAACACTAAGAATGAAAAAGTACCAGTAATATGGCCTGGAAAAACCCAAATTGGGAAAAATTTCAGAGGGGTGAGGTACTGTTCCTCCTCAAGCCACTATCTTATGAGCTGTTACAATGATTTCTTGCCTCAAATAAAGATTACAAGGATGTCGTCTTGACTACAACAGCAACATGCTACGCTAACACACTCTTTGCTACACTCAAAGATTCATAGGCTGCAAGCAACAAGCCTTTACAATCAGTTTTCTTAACAACACCAAGGAACAATCCCCATACAATTGCCTCTCTCGGAGATTCTATGATAAGAAGATTTACAAAGGAGTCGAAGGAAGTTTGATGTCATAGAAACTGGAAGAAATCTTTTGAATACGTCTTGGAGCTCCCAAACTTTGCAGGCACTGTCTCTGTCATTTCTGCAATGTGTTCAACTGTGGTCAAACCTGCTTTTTTTAGGTCCAGTTTCTAACAAGGACAGCTTCGACTGCTTTTGAACTAGTAAGATATGTTTTACTGCTGTTGGGCCTGTCAGTTCTGCCTTTTGCTTTGTCAGGTCCAGTTCGCTTGTGCAGACAGATCGTTCAGTTACTTTTTCCTCTGTGTTTTCTGACAAACAACTGCAACACAATTTATGTGTCGTTTTCTCAAGAATAAGACTTCAAAGTGTGTTAGGCATAAGGGTTAGCTTCATTGAGAACATAAGTGACTAAGCCAACTTGACTAACTTAACTGATCAAATTTCGGATCATAGCATTCAAGGCCTTTATTACTGACACATAAATTTAAGCCCTCATATTACACTTGTACACTTGTTTTGATCTGAGAGTTTTGTTTATGGTGCTTCTTCTTTGAAGTGTAGCTTGCTCCTTGACATCCTCAGTATGCTTCCTTTTTGTACTGCTGTCACCCTCAACTTCATATGAAGCTTGCATACAATTGGGTATGATCACATTACCAATATAATATTTTTAAAATTGTTTGTTGTTCGCATCCATTTGATTATGGAGGTATATGTCAACAGATAGATGTATACAATTAGGTATGATCACATTACCAATATAATATTTGAATAGGATTGTGAGTTTAGCTTTAAAGTTTATAGTTGTCTGGCTTTAAGTTGTGCTCCCATGGCTCCATGAGATGAATAAAGGATGAACTCTGTGGGGGAATCCCATGAATCTGTAGAACCCTTCTTAGGAATGGAAATATAACATGGTAGGTGGTCACACGTCAGTATCATTTCAGATATCATTGGCAACCCTAAAAGCAGAAATCAGACCTTCATATGTGAAGGGGAAGCAGTAGGCACACATGTTGGCATTGACCCACAAATCTATGGAGTCCATTTTAGGAATGGAAATATAACCCGGCAGCTTGGAACGCATCAGTATCATTCCAGACATCAATGGCAACTCTAAAAGCAGAAATCAGACAATCATAAGCAAAGTGGAAGCAGTAGGCACACATGTTGGCATTGTTGACATCTATTCTTTGTTTTCAATTTAATATGTTAGTGAGTCTTGACAAATGCATCAATACGTACCATTCTCTGTGTTTATTTTCTAAGTTATTAGAATGCTATTTTTTCCTTTGATTGGTAAATTTCCCTTGCAAGTTGACCTTTCAGTTAGATGCCACAACCAAAGGGCAACCTTTTCATCAAATTCACCAAGGACATGCATTGGCCTCGTTCATTCTGGTATGCCACTCCCAGAATTGGATGTGGTAGTTTACCTGAATTAACATTCAACATTTGTACATTTAAAGCATGTAACATGTTTCCTGGGGGTTTGAACATGGTTCTCCACAATGAAAACCCTGATGATTACCAATTGAACACATCTCATTTGATATTATTAGGAATCCTGTTACAGTGAATTAATTTGTGTATTTATAGTTATGAATACATAAATTTTATGTGCAAGCTGTACCCATGGATCCAAAATTTGAAAATGTTGAAGCTGAATATGAAGCTACAATTCTGTCCCCATTTATTGTAACTTTGTGAAAGCCATATGCAAGTTAAACATATAGAAAGAAAATATCATGGTATAGGTGGAGTCAATGAATACTGTCATTCTTATTCAAATGAACTAGCACAACATTGCATAAGATCTAGGAGGATATTCTTTACCATGCGTTAGCCAGTGGTGATGCTAATACTCCTGTGTATGCTTATACAATGTTGGAACTAAGTTGTAGTTACAAACTACCTAATTTACCATTTTTTTTTTTTGAACAAAGGGTTGATTTTATTAAAGTATTACTGTATTGGAAATGAATATAAAAATCTGGCCTAAAGGTTTGGAAGATTATAAACAACAACAAAGGACAGCAAAGATAGTAAACCTGATTAGAAAGATAATACCATAAAGCTACGAAATATATATATATATATATATATATATATAATCTAACTGTAACTCCGAATGAAAATAATCTAACTGCAACTCCGAATGATCAAAAAGAATTGAAATATTAAGATCAGGAAGATGCATCAGTTAGTTTTTGCAGAGAGCCCAAGACACTGGAGGCTGTCCATTAGTTTACCATTTAATTAATCACAAAATCTTTTATCATCTATATAAAAGGTAAATGTTGTTTTTAGATCACCACCAAGTGAGACACTCATTTGGTGTATGAGATCCCCTTAATGCAGACAGTCCACAAGGGGATTGTTTTTCGATTTAGCTTTGCCTTTTATATTGTCCAAGGAGGGGTACAACCCTAGCCCCCTCTGCATTTGAAGATGCAGCCTTCAATATGGAGTACACACTCCTCTTCCATTTGGTCAATTCAGGCCGTACGCACCTCTTCATCATAACACATTCAATATAACCTCTTGGATGCAGCATTTGTTGGGCTGAAATATACCCTTGTCAAATCTGAGGTTGTAACTTATGATTGTGGTGCAAAATATATGCACCAGAGCCACAGGCGTTCAGGTTAGGTACATGAAATGAATGCAACTTTATTTGAGGACAAATATTTGATGGAGAACAATGATAAGAAAAGAGGAAAGACTGATCTATGAATGAGAATTGCATAAATCTGAAAAATACTTGAAATTGGAAACTGCTGAAATGAAACTAATCCTGCATCACAACAATTACAATCAAAACTATTAAATCTTTAAATGAAATAAATCTATAGAAATACCAATGAAACATAAATCATGCATGCACTAAAACTATTAATCAAAATTGAAGTGCATATATATAAAAACAATCTATCATTGAGGGCAAATAACTCACCTGTCACCATCAATCTTCTTGAGTGGATCCTTTCTCAGAAAGATTGTATTGTGTGATCTCTAGATCTGCACTTTACACAGTGATTCAAAGCAAACTATATTGCTGAAATGACAGATTTCTACAATAGATTTGTAGCAATGGCATTACAATTTTTTCTGCGAACCATCCTTCTCTTTTCTCTCGTTATTCTCCTCTCTCTTCTCTACCTCAAGGCTATTATTTATAAGAGAGAAGCAAAAACAGACCATATAATAATAGAATATTTTGCTAGATTTGAGGCTCCAGCCAACAACTTATCAAATTACGTTGTTGATGCATATTATACGCTCACATTGTTTTTATTCTAATAACAGTATGTACACAACATATTTCCTATCTATAAGAAAGTTGAGCTAGAAGGTACATAAGTGGTTGGAGATAGTTTTAATGTGCTGGAGGTCATTGTGGAAGGCTGCTAGTCGTTTTTGTTACGGTGCTGCCCAAACTCATGTTCTGCAGAAAGAAAGAAAGAAAAAAATTATATTAATGTCCACAGATGACCAAAAGTAGGTCAATGGGACTCAAGAGAACAGCAGTATACAATAGAGACTTCTAAGAAGAGAAATCTAGAAAGGTTCCACTAAGGGGAAGAGCAAACGAACACAAGACAACAAGGGACAACCAAAACAAGTGGTCAGGAAATAGGTACAAATAGCCAAGAAAGGGGAACAAGAACCCCAAAGAGCAAAGAGCAGCCACAGAAGAAAACTGAAGATCATTGAGTATTATTGTCTAGACTAGAAATGGCGAAGTCGTTAGTGCCATCTTCGATCACTGTGAAGGGACAGATGCATATTACAATCTTTTTCAGTCCCAATCACAGGGACAAATGCATATTACAATCTTGTCTCAGTCCCAATCACAGGGACTGAGACAAGATTTGATAATGCTCATTGAGGAGTGCTGAGGGCCAGGTGGGGTACTCCCACTAGGATCACACCTAACATCCAAGGCCGAAGTAACCCCTGTAGTAGTGAAAAAGATTGTAATATGCATTTGTCCCTGTGATTGGGGAGGTGGTTGGAGAGGAGTAGATCTATGTTGACGAGAGGAAGTTGGGCCGTGCCGTTGGGAAGAAACAGGACAATGATGCTGAGGGGGAACATGTTGAGGCAGAAGTCGTGAGAGATGACATCTCACAGGGCTATTTGACTCTATGAGAGAAGTAGCGTATCCAAAGGCCATTTAGGGCTACTGGTTTCCTGGATGTGCCGAAAGAAATTGCAGTGGTTCTGCAGCAATTGTGAAGGTTTTGCAGCAACTATGAATGGTTCCGTAGCACCTGTGCAGCAACTATGAATGGTTCCACAACAATCATAATAACAAATGCTGTATGCAACCAGTTATTTATGGAAACTTATAGCAAGCAACTTATAATTCTTTATTGATCTCTATCAAGAAGTTACTATAGCATAACCCTATCAATAATCCCCAAAAATCAAAGTAGTATAGCATAATTATTATGAGGTAAAAATGGATGAATGGGTAATGAAATGAGACGAATAGTAGGAAAATGCACTAAAAACATACTATAAATGTACCCATTTGAGGACTCATCAGCATTAACTAAAGTCTTTGTTACTTTGCCTAGGATAGTTCATTACTCGATTACAATACCCCTCATACTAGTCAAAATGAGCGACCTTTTTAAAAATGATCGATCTCATGGGTGACCGTTTTGGAGGACCTATCTTGGTTTGAGCTATGTGGGTATGTACTAGAAGAAAGTTCACTTGATCTAGGAGGACAACTGTTAGTAGGAATTTCTTAGAATATCCTTATTATGAAATGTTATATGCTTAAGAAAAATGAAACGAAGATTCAAGACTATCCAACAACTTTCAAAAGGGATTGTCAAATCACTTGGACCCTTGCTGTAAGTACTCCAGAACTATTGTTTTCTTAGTTTAGCATGGTATTTAGATTAGTTTCAAGACTTAGTTTGATTCTTTTAGAAAGAAAGAAAGAAATTCAAATTATATTAATGTCTATGGATGATCAAAAGTAGGTCAATAGGACTCAAAAAATACAGCAGTTTATGATTGAAAGTTCTAGGAAGAGAAACCTAGAAAGGCCCCACAAAAGGGAAGAACAAAAGCAAAGAAAATACAAAACAACAAGGGACCACCAACACAAGTGGTCAAGAAACTAGTACATATAGTGAAGAAGTTCTGTTTTTTTGAATGGCATTGCCCCTCTTAACAGCTAACTTCTAGACTTCATTAGGGATTGTTTTCAATTTACAAAGTTAAAGCTTTATGTTAAATTAAAATTGAGATGTAGTTAGAGATTTGTATCCTATTTTTCAATGATTGCAAGTTGTGTTTCTTTCTTTGTATTCAATATATTGTATATTTTACTATGCCCACAAGAACAATTTCATCATGAAATTAAATATATATTTTTATTCCACATATGTTTACTGGTTGTTTGTTCCTTTTGCAGATCTCAAGGTTAGCTCAGATTCTTCCTTATGCCGCATAAGAGTTAATTATATCATTGGAGAGAGAAGATGCAGCCTTTGAATATAAGTTGGGATGTGTAGTGCCATAAGAAATAGGCATTTAAACAAAAAGTAGACTTTTAATTATGCACAATCGAAACTGCTGGGCATCTTATAATTTGGATGAAAGTAACATTATAAAGTTCACACAGGTTCACAGGTGACATAACAGTGTAATCCTTTGATGCATTTATGCAGGGCGATCTGAGGCATCGGCAGTTGTTTATAGAGTTGGTGAATGCATGCAGGAGATTATAAAGTTGTGGAAGGAATTTGAAGTATCTAAGGGTACCAATAATGGTGAGAGTTCCTCGGTAGCTGGTCCAACGTTAGAGATCAGGATACCAGCTGAACATGTTACTACAACCAATCGTCAGGTATTTCAAAGTTACACTGTCAAAAACTTTGTTTATTTTCAATTTGACACACACCAGGGTTGTATGCACGAATGAACATTAATATTTATATCCATGGATTTTACATGAACTATTCAACCAAACTGTTGGGTTTGTGTGTGATCTGATTCTAAGCGTTTCTTTAAGTTTAGTTTGGGCTTCAAGGTAGATATTTGTTATTTCCTTTGCAACACATTATAACTTGAATTGCCTCCTGATTTTTCTTGTGATTTTTATTTTCATATACTGTTTGGAGGTTAGGTCCTGCCAAGTCACATGGCTTCTAAAAATATGAGTTTGTTTGTACTAATCTCTACAGGTCAAAGGAAGCCAATTATGGGGAACAGATATTTACACTGATGACTCAGATCTTGTTGCAGGTAATCATTGTTTCTGATCCTTTCTACTTTATTTCTTATCAAATTTCAGTTTAAATATTTGTCGTGTGTGCTTTTGGATGTTATTCTTTACGTCCATATAGCCATAAGTAAGGTTGGAACCAGGTTCTGACCCTGCAATCACATCATTTTCTTTTTTATGAACATTCCAATTAGAATTATTTACATTGTGATTCCAGTCTGGATCAGATATTTTTCTTTTTCTTTTTGGTATTCTATCTTTTGCTTCTAGCAGACTGAAGATCTGTAGCAAATTTTTTAACTCTTATATTTGGTATTTTCATTTTGACTTTTCTTTAATTGAACTTTGTGAAGTACTAATGCATACGGGATACTACCGACCAACGGGTACACCACCTCCACCGGCCATCCATGAGCTTCGTGCAACAGTTCGTGTCCTTCCACCTCAGGATAGTAAGTTTGATTTCAATTTTTTGCTATCTTGAAAGATTTTATCTGCAATTTTCATTTCATCTAATATCTTAGAGGTTGAACAAATGCTATTTTCTATAAATGTAAGTGATCAGAATTTAAAGGCATCCAAAGGAAGCAATACCACTGTAGTTTAAACTTTTGAAAACTAAGAATTCTGATTCATTTTGGGCAGCACGCTGTATCTTCTTCTGGGCAATATTATGGCTTTAAGTTGATCATAGTTTACTTTGAAGGGGATTATCAGATATTACATACTTTTCAATTTTTTGGGCAATATTATGGCTTTTTTGTGCATACTTTTCATAACCTAAGCTACCGGTTTGGATTCTGGTACACTGCTATGGCAATTTTTTTGGGGGTTGGGTATGTTTTGGATATGTCTGTAAAAAACATATAAAAATCATAAATATATACATATTTTAGACATATACGAAGATTTAATGCCTCTAGATTGTATATAGTATTATATATTAGCCAAAGATTATACATTAAATAGGTTAATAATATATATTAAAGACTAGGTGATATTATAGATATATCTCAGTCAAATCTTTAACCCACAATGTGTTAGAATAAATTATTAAATACATATGTAATATTACATCATTGTAATAATGTGATAATTATTAACAATAATAATAAGTTGTTAATAACATAGGCAGTTTGGTAATTGGTTGGGCATGCCCGGCCTGTTCAGTTAATGTGTTAGCTGACTTCTCCTTGTATATATTGAAATCTTCCTTCAATAATAAATTGTTTATTGCTTTCCCGATTTTTTATTATGGTATCAGAGCAAGCATATTTCCAGTGCCTGTGAAGCTGATCAGCAGTTATTTTTATGCCTGTAAGGAAACAACAGACAATGTATGGTGGAGCATGAGCATTGTGAAGAAGTGCTGGAAGAAGCACTGTTCGTGTAGAGGAAAGAATGCATTAATAGACTAGGAAGATTTGTGGGATGTTGTTGCTAGATGAGTCAATAGACTAGCTCACTTTGGAGATGAGCAGAGAAGGTTTGATAAGGCCAACCAGAAAGCCATATTGATCATCCCGTTTGGTGTTTCAGATGAGGTTCAACCTCACATTAGAACAATGACTACTAAAGTGGCTTGGGATCATCTTGAAACAGACCATGAATCAAACAATCAGAATTAGATCCTTCATTTGCAGAGTCAGTTACATTGCTTGAAAAGACAAAATGGTGAAAAGTTGGAGAATTTTTTTTATAAGAGTTGTAGAATTGAGGACATCATTGCAAAGGTTAGGGGAAATTGTGTTAGATGACACTCTTGTACCCATCGTTTTGAGAGCACTACCCCCTATCTTTTGAGTGTTTGTCACTTGTCTAAATGTGGCTAGCAAAAACCATCGTTTGAAGAATTGGTGAATTTGCTTTAATAAGAAGAGGCCATTCAAAATTAGACTGCAAGCTCCCAAGACAATCAGGTCCTCACATCTCAACAAAGGGGAAAGAAACCTAAATTTCATAGTGGTCCGTTAGGTTCATCAAAACCCAAATTAGATGATGACACCATAAGCTCCCAAGACAATCAGGCCCTCACATCTCAATTGAGGGGAAAGAAACCTGAATGTCATAGTGGTCCATCAGGTTCATGAAAACCCAAACTAGACAATCCATTTGCATAAAAAAAGAAGTTTCTCATTTGAGGGAAGAAGGGACATGATCTCTAGGAATGTTGGTACAATTTGTATGCCAATGGTGGATCAAGCCAATGAAAGCAACTTTAGAATTCTGAGGGGGACAAGAAGAATCCTCGTTGGCAAAAAAAACACAAGCAACAAGGGAATGTTGCTTCCACAAAGGATTTTAATGAAGTTTTTTGTATGTTCCAAAAACATAGGCCTCCTCTTCTGAAAGTCTTGTCTAGTATGTTGATTTTGGTTCATCCAAACACATGACAAGAGAATACGAGTGGTTCTACAACCTCACCCCTTAAACTTGATATGGGCAAGTTTCACTTGGTGATGATACATCCTATGAGGTGTAGGGTATTAGGGACATTTCTCTACCACTCAAGATTCACATATATCGACTTAGAAAGGTTCTTAATGTTTCGGGGCTCACGAAGAACCTCTTGTTAGTAAGTCAGTTGCTAGAGCACAACTTGAAGGTTGAATTTGACAAATATAATGGTGAGAAACTTTGTCTCATTTAGGACAAAACTCCCAAGGGTCAAGTTGTAGCTCGTGCCTTAGTGGTTGGTAAAATGTTTCAGTTGGTTGATGTCACCCACAAAGACAAGGCCCTTGTAGTTAAGACAAATTCATCCACCACTCTTTGGCATAGAAGGTTTGTCATCGCAGCTTGGGCTATTTTCTTGCCTTGAGTAAAAAAGACATGGTGCAAGGACTTTTCCCCCCTTGCAAAAAAAAAGTTCTTTGCTCCAACTATCTTGTCGGGAGGCAACATCAAGCTTCTTTTCTTATTGCAGAAACATGAGTCTTTGGTCCCTTGGATTTGGTGCATACCAGTATGTGTGGATCCATGACACCTAGTCATAGTCATGCTCTATATTATACAAAAAAAATGTGGGTTGATTGCTTGACTAGTAAAGATCAAGCATTTGAAAAATTCAAAGAATTTTGAGCCCTTGCAAAAAGGTCATTTGGTCACTCCATCAAGGCCATCAGCTTAGATCGAGGTGGGGAATTCATCAGTAAGGAGTTTTCAAACTACTTTCAACAACATGGGACCAAAAGATAGCTGACCACATCTTTCATGCCGCAACATACTAGTGTTGCAGAGGTGTAATTTTTACATTTCGTATTTTAAAGGATGTAGATCCGGGTCCTGCATTCTAGACAGAAGCGGTTCATAAACTATGTATTTGTTGAATTGGGCACCCACCAAAGTGCTTGAAAACATGAACTCCTTGAGAAGCATGGATTGGGAAAATGCCCTTCATTTCACTTTTGAGAGTGTTTGGGTGTATAGCCTTCATGCACATCCCGAAGGTGCAAAGAAAAAAGTAGGATGGAGGATCCTTGAAATGCATTTTTCTTGGATACAATTAAGAATTGAAGGGATATCGGCTTTCCCCCTTCATTTCACTTTTGAGAGTGTTTGGGTGTATAGCCTTCATGCACATCCCGAAGGTGCAAAGAAAAAAGTAGGATGGAGGATCCTTGAAATACATTTTTCTTGGATACAATTAAGAATTGAAGGGATATCGGCTTCTGGATCTAGCTACAAAGAAAAGTTGTACGTCAGTAGGGATGGAGTTTTTGATGAGGAAAGAGGTTGCAACATGTCTACCTCACCATTCCTATAAGCCACCAAACACCTAGAATTGCTGAGATTGAAGAAGGGAGGCTTGAGGACATTCACCATGTAGAAGAATTAGGCGAAACATCAAGAGAAGAGGTCTTGTTTTCAATGGAACAATTTCTAACTTTGTCTCCACCTTAGTCCTCATCTTCAATGCACAAAGTACCAGTGTTATTATACCACCATGAAAGATGCAAAGTCAAATGCAGTTGCAGACATGACTAACTTCCAGCCAAAGACTCATAGCAAGTCTGGTGAAGAATTGAATTTGGCTCTTATGTGCATGGTAATCCAAAATTCAAAAGCAAAAACTATAAAATAGGTTCTTGAGGCAACCTTGGAAAGGTGCCATGGATGCAGAATATCAGGGATTGATGAGGAACAACGCCTTGGAACTTTTTGATCTTCCACCAGAGAAGAACACTATTGGATGCAAATGGGTCTTCAAAATCAAATACCAAGCAGACGGTAGCATTGACAAGTACAAGGCTTGACTTGTGGTTAGCAATAGAAAAAAAGGCATTTATTATGAAAAAACCTTTGCCCTACTTCAAATATCAAGATTGTTAGGATGGTTTTGGCAATGACAACACAATTTAGTTGGCAGGTTCATCAAATGGATTTTAAAAGTGCCTTCCTTAATGGAAATCTCAAAGAAGTCTATATGACTCAACTTGAGGGGTATACTGCACCTAGGCTTGTGAAATCCCTCTATGGTTTGAAAAAGGCTTCTTGGGCCTGGCACATCAAGATCAATGTGCATCTCGTCAATCATGGATTCACCAAGAATCCTTATGATCCCAATTGCTACCTCAAAGAACAAGGGGGGGATTGTGATTTTGATAGTATATGTTGATGATTTGGTCATCATTTGAAATTCTCAGCAGATGATTAAAGCAACGGAGAATGATCTCAATTAGATGTTCGACATGACAAATCTTGGGCTTTTGTGGTACTGTCTTGGACTTGAAGTGTGGAAAAAGAAGAACAATTTTTTTGTATCTTAGATGAAATATGCCAAGACATTGCTTGAGAAGTTCAGGATGGAAGATTGCAAGTCCATGTCAACACCCATGGAGATGGGATTGCAACTTTCAAGATATGAGCCATCACTTCAGGTGAGTGCAACTCTTTATTGCCACTTGATTGGGAGTCTCATTTAATTGGCCTATACCAGGCCAAATATTAGCTATGTTGTCAATTATCTTTCAAAGTTTATGTAGGAACTTAAGGTTTCACGTTAAAAAGCAACAAAGCAAGTTATGAGGTACATCCTTGGTACAGTGGAGTATGGATTGAAATATAAACAAAATGGACATTTTTCTTTTACAGAATACATGGATATAAACTATTTAGGTTCTTTAGATGATAGAAATCTATTTCAGGCTTTATTTTCTTTTTGGGATTTGGTTTGATGTCATTAGGGAGTAAAACAAATCCACTGTTGTTCGCTCTTCCAAGCATAATATTTTGCTGAAGGTGGAGCTGTTTGCAAAGCAATATCATAGTGTTGCATTTTGACAAGAATGGGCATATCAAAATCACACCCTACAAACTGTTTTGCAACAATCAAGGAGTGTTGAAGCTTGTTTGTAATCCAATTTTTCATGAGCGCACCAAACACTTTGAAGTTCAGTGTCACTATATCTAAGAACATGTTCAACAACACAATCTATAGCTCCAATCGTGTTCGACTCAGAAGCAACATGCAAATATTTTCATAAAATCTCTTGCTGTCATAAAATTTGAAGCTTTTGGAGCTTCTTGCTTTTTACTCTTGAGAAATTGATGTAATAAAGGGGGAATTATTAGAATAAATATATATTCAATATTACATCATTATAATAATGTAATAATTAATTAAAAATAATAATAAATCTTATTATTGTTGTTAATAACAATCCTTATTATTGTTGTTAATAACATAGGTAGTTTGGTTGCTGGTCGGGTATGCTTGGTTTGGTCAGTTAATGTGTTAACCAACATCTCCTTGTATACATTGAAATCTTCCTTCAATAATAAGTTGCTCATTGCTTTCCCAATTTTATTATTATAAATTTATAGGTAGGTTCTTCAATTTATAAGTATCCACGATACAAATGTGGTGGACACTTAAAGGTTCTAAAAAGTAAGGAATGTGTTGTTTTTAATATAATGAAGCTAGTAATTATTGCTTTGTACAAAGAAATGTAGCGAGTAATAACACCACCACCAAAACAATATCATATTTTTGCACTACTCATTGGCCGTCATTGGACAAATTTCTGCATATTAGGAGACAATGCTTACCTGAATTTATTGATCTAGTGGTTCCAATCATCCCACCTAGCAGTGATGTTGGTGAAGTATGAATAAGAGTAGACAATGCAAGAGCATTGTCCCATGGCACAACCTAGATAGAGGGTTCCTTTCCACTTTACGATCCATGCATGAGAACCCCATTTTCTCGTATGCTCCTTGCCAGTCTTATGTGGCCACATATATGATTTGGCACCAATTTTGTCACATGGCTGTTTTATTGCCATACATATATATTATAGATGCAAAAAAAAGGTTAAAAAAATAATGGTGCCCGATTTGCGATGGATTTACATTAGGCATGGAAGAGTCCACTCGGGTTTACTTAGGCACATAGAGCGTAGTCGAATGAACTTGAGTGGATTTTGTAGAACCTTGCTTGCATCCCATAGCGGGTTGGGCCGCATACCTAGACAAGGTATGAACTTGACTTGGGTTTGGGTGCTAATTTGAGCTAACGAGCAACTTAGTTTGAAACCCATTTTTCATGGCATTCTAGTAGTATTTATGCTATAACTTATTTAGGTGGTTCTAATTCTATTAAAAAAGTTCTACTTTTGAAAACAAGTGATGTAGGAGCATCCATGGCAAAAAAACTTGATCTTGCATTTACAAGATCATTTTCAATTGTGGAGGTGCCATCACATTTGAGGGCATTATGATGCATTATGCATTGTAGATTATGTGGCGATTGTGATATGGTGTAAATGGTGAGGCATCATATTGTTATTGTCGATTTTTTTAGCTTAGTTCAGAACTTTTGCATAGGTTCAGTGTGAATGTGCAAGTAGTTTGAGTTATTTCTATTTTGAAATTCACTTAAGTGATAAAGTGAAAATCTTTTATTTAGCTAATTAAGTCAAATAAAGTGTGGATAAGCACTAATGATCTAGACTTATCTTCCAAGTCATCTCTTGCATGATATAAGGTTGCTTTCTTTTAAGAGATAAGAATGCTATATCTAGAAGATTAGATTTTTAGCTGAATAGTATAAAGATAGATGCAAGATAGAAGATTAGTAACTCAGTACAGTGATATAGTTCCATGCAACTATAAGTTTGATAGTTGAGGTTTTCTTGTAAGCTTTCGAAGGAATGCAAAGCTGATTTGAAGGTGTAAATTATCTGTGTTTGTTGCTCTTGTTTCTACAGTTGAAATTTTAATTATTGTGTGATTGATTCAATGTTTTCTAGCATTAGGTAATTAGTCATTGAGATTGAAATTTCCGCATGGTATCAGAGCCAAAATGGCTAGATAAAATCACGCAGCTCGAAGAAGGAATTTCGTGGTTTATTATTTGAAGAATTTGTAGGAGATTTTTTTAAATTGCAGATTTTATTTAATAAAATCACCTTGGATTTTATGAAGGTGATGTAGTTTTTTTTTTGGTGAAAATCACGTGGGGTTTTTGAAGGAAAGTTTGTAGGATTTTTTGAAGTAAAATCGTGGCATTAAAATTGTGCCATTTTTCAGAAGGAAAATTGCACCATGAAGTAGTTGGAAAGTTGTGCTGATTTTTTGTAGAAGGAATGTCGTTTTTGTTTTGAAAATAAAAAATCACTAGGTTTAGTAGATCATGGCTAGGGCTTACTAGCAAGCAGCAACTAGGGTTTTGCAGCAGTTACAAACATGCGACCTAGGGTTTAGCAAAAACGACAACCAATTTTTTGAAGCAACAACTAGGGTTTATTTCAGCCTTTAGGTGTTTTTCCAAATACAAAATTTACCAATTTTTGTAGTAGTAGCTAGGGTTTGAAGAACTAGGGTTTACAAACCTAGGGTTTTGAAAAAGTTATTTTCAAAATTTCTTTGAGCAGTTTTTATTTCCAGATATGAGAGTTTGTTTTTTTACGGAAAAATATTTTTAATGGCATCACCTAGTCTCTGTTTCAAGGATAGGTTGGATGGCACATTAAATTTTCTACCTTGGAAAGTCAGGGTGACTTTGTTACTGCAGGAAAATGATCTTTGGGATATCGTATCGGTTGAGGTGTCTCCACCTATAGATTCACAACAATTGGCAGCTCACAAAAAGAAAGAGGTTAAATCCAAGCAGGTGATTCTGGATGTGGTGAAGGATCATTTAATTCCTCACTTGTTATAGAAGAAAACAACCAAGAAGATGTTTGATGTTTTGGTTAGTCTTTTCCAAAGGGAATCTTAACAGGAAAATGATATTGAGAAACAAACTCAGATCCACAGAGATGTCTAATTCGGATACTTTTACCAGTTAGCTGATGAAGGTCACATAGCTTATGACTAGCTTGTAGCAATTGGGGAGAAAGTTGAAGATGTAGAGCTAGTGAACTTAGCTTTGAATGGGTTCTTATCTTCATGGCATGCATTTGTTCAGGGCATTTGTGCTAGAGAAAAACTTCCTTCCTTTGAGAGATTGTGGGATGATTCTATCCAGGAGGAAACTTGGATGTGGCCAAGAGCTAGCAAGAAGGGTGGTAACGATAATTCAACTCTCTTTGGACAGATGAAGGGAAATAAAGGAAAAGGGAACAAGGGAAAGGGAATAGATGAGGATTCATCCTCATTGGCAGGGAAGAAGGACTTGAGTAAAATCAAGTGCTTCATTTGTCATAAGTTCGGTCATTATGAATCACAATGTCCAGACAAGAAGAACCAAGGGAAGCAACAATAAAAGGAAGTGATAGCTTCTGTAGAGACTCAGATGAATGAGTTTGTTGTCAATTTTGAGAAGGAATACTTAATGGTTTCTTGTCTTTCTACTAACACGGCTTCAAAGGATGCTTGGTATGTGGACAATGGGGCTTCTAGGCATATGACATTAGCCCAATAGTATTTTACCAAACTGGAAGAACACAACTTTGGGGTTCAGGTTGAGCTTGGTGATGATGCCAAGTATTCAGTAGTAGGAGTTGGTAAAATTCTCTTTCAACTTCAGTTAGGTACTTTCAGTCAGGTTGAGCTTGGTGATGATGTTTTGTTTGTCCTCGGTCTTAGGAAAAAATTACTTTTAGTTTTGGTAATGGAGGATAAGGGCTTTGCAGTTAAATTCAAGGATCAACAAGTTCTTATCAGATTGAAAGGATCTAGTCTAGATACAACACAAGTTGTAGGGGTTAGAGAAGGCAACCTTTATAGGGTATAGGGTGAACCGTTTCTAGCAATATTGATGAGCAACATCATAGACTCCAAGCCTTCGAGTTTGGAGGTAGCAAACCAGTAGGTTTGGCGGGATGCCATGGTGGAGGAGTACACCTACATCATAAAAAATGATGTATGAGACATAGTCCCAAGACCAAAAGGGAAATCAGTTGTGAGTTCTAGGTGGCTCTTCAAAATCAAGCATGCTGCAAATGGCAACATTGAGAAGTTCAAAGCGAGGTTTGTGGCGAGAGGGTTCTCTTAGAAGGAGGGAGTGGACTATGAGGAGACTTTTGCTCTAGTCGCCATATAACACTTCTATTAGAGCAAATATATATTTAGCTTTTGTCATGGGATGGAAGATACATTAGGTGGATGTTAAGACAACTTTTCTTGATGGAATTATTGAGGAAGAAGTGTATATAGAAAAGCCTTAGGGCTTTGAGGTAAATCGGAAGGAATCCCATGTTTGCAAGCTTAAGAAAGCCTTGTATGGACTCAAATAGGCATTGAGAGCTCGGTATTCTAGGATCGATGAATATCTGCAAAGTATGAACTTAATGAAAAATGAAGCAGATTCTAATTTATAATATATAGTGAAGGGGTTTAATATATTTATTTTGATATTGTATGTAGATGATTTGTTCATGACAGGAGCGAAACTACTCATAACAGGGTGCAAAACAGATTTATCTGTTGAGTTTGAGATGAAGGACATCCGCCTGATGCATCACTTTTTGGGTTTAGAGGTTTGGCAGAAACTTGGGGAGATTTTTCCTTAGGCAAGTTAAGTATGTAGTTGAGATAATGAAGCGATTCCGAATGGAGGATTGCAGACCCAAGGCCACACCTATGATCACTAAACTGAAGAAGGTGACAACTTCAGATTTAGAGATGATTGATCCCACGTTGTACAAGCAGCTGATAAGTTCCTTGATGTGTTTGGTCAACACAAGACTAGATTTATGTTTTGCAGTGAACACCTTGAGGTAGTTCATGGTGGAGCCAAGAAAGCAACATTGAGTAGCAGTAAAACATGTGCTCAAATATTTGAAGGGCACAGTGGATTATGATCTGAGATATCTTGGAAATGGTGAAGTGAAGTTGTGGGGGTATACAGACTTTGATTGGGTAGGCAATGCAACAGATAGGAAGAGCACCTTAGGGTGTTGCTTTAGCTTGAGTTCAGGAATGATATCTTAGTTCAATAGGAAGCTGACTTCAGTAGCACTTAGCATAGCAGAGGCAGAGTTGACTTTAGTGGCACTTAGCATAGCAGAGGCAGAGTATATGGCAACCAATACGACTAGTTGTGAGGCCATCTGGCTTCGCAAGTTACTTGCAGGGTTATTTGATTAGGAGTTGGATCCCACTGTCATCTACTATGATAATTAGAGTTGCGTCAAACTCTCAGAGAATCCAGTGTTTCATGATAGGTCCAAGCACATAGAGATCATATATCACTTCATTTGAGATAGGATTCATAAGGGAGCAGTTAAGCTCTGGTACATTTCCACAGATCAACAATTAGTTGATATTTTGACTTAGCCCTTAGCAAAAGGGAAGTTTGAATCATTTAGAGACAAACATGGATTGGTGTAAAATTCCTTCCTCGCTAAGAGGGAGTGTTGAGTTTTCTAGCTCAATTGGAACTTCTGCATAGGTTTAGTGTGAACGTGCAAGTAGTTTGAGTTTTTTCTATTTTGTAATTCACTTAAGTGATAAAATGAAAATCTTTTATTTGGTTAATTAAGTCTAATAAAGTGTGGATAAGCACTAACGATTTAGACTTATCTTCCAAGTCATCTCTTGCGTGAGATAAGGTTGCTTTCTTTTAAGAGATAAGAATGTTATTTTCTGGAAGATTAGATTTTTAATTGAATAGTATAAAGATAGATGCAAGATAGAAGTTTAGTAACTCAGTACAGTGATATAATTCTGTGCAGTTGTTAGTTTGGTAGTTATGGAGGTTTCCTTGTAAGCTTTCAAAGGAATGCAAAGCTGATTGGAAGGTGTAAATTATATGTGTTTGTTGTTATTGTTTCCATAGTTGAAATTTCAATTAATGTGTGAATGATTCAATGTTTTCTAGCATTAGGTAATTAGTCATTGAGATTGAAATTTCTACAGTTATGTTAGGTGTTTGGGTAGACACATGTTATATTTGATGTGGTGTCACAATGGAGACTTTGGGTTGTATTTGAATTGGTATCGTGATGGAGACTTAATGTTATACTTGGTGGGGTGTTGTGATAGAAACCATTTTATGCTTGATGTGGTGTTGCCATAAAGGCATCATGTAATAGTTGATGTAGTGTCATTGCAAAGACACCATGTTATACTTGATAAGGTGTTGTAGTAGAGACATCGCCAAAATCATCAAGATGGAGTATCATAATAGAAATCCATGAGACAACATGAAGTGGTATTGCGAAAGAGATACCATGTTGGATGCCCAAGTTTAAGAAGTAAATGCATATCATGAGGTGGTAATCGTGCCATGTATCATCGACCATCAATCCTTTTGAAATTCGATTTTATGCACACTTCAAGAAGCTGACTTCAACTAATTACGCTGAGAGGTGTAACTTGCAGTGGTAGCAATTGGTGGAGTATAATGGCGTGAGCATGTTAACAAAAAGTATTAAATAGCCAACATACTAAATACAAAACAATTAAAATATATAGTTGACAATACTCAACATTAATAATAAAAATATATATAAAATAGAAAATTTTAATAATACCTTATTTTGTATTTGTGTGCATTGTTATTTTTATTTAATTATAGTGAATAAAGTAATTTTAATGAAATAACTATATAATTTAATAAATAAAATAGTAGTGTTCCACGGGGATGTGTACCCCCAAAACGGGATGTTTCCGAGACGGGAATGGCCTTGAGATGTGGGGACTTGGGGTAAATATCCCCCCGTCGTCTCACCACCACCACCACGAACCCATGGACGTTTCTGGGATGCCTCCCTTAGATAGGGGACGTTTCTGGGATACCCCTGTTTTGGAGATGCCTCAAAGACATTTGGACGTCCCTAAGACCCGCAAGGGACTCCCTCGGGTCTCCTAACCACACTTGATATGCATAGGCGTCCCTTGTGGCAATTGAGTCAACCATTCATATCTTTTTTAAATCATTTTTTTTAGATCTTCATGCCAATAACCCTAACCCTAATGGTCTATGGGGCCCACCCACACCCTAAGCAATCACAAAATTGAGAAAAGTGAGAAAGCCTAAAGGCTGCAAGAGTGAGAGTATTAGAATAGTAAAAGTGAGATCAATAGCAAGAGTGAGAGCATTAGCCAAGTCTTTATTGTTTGAGCACAAACATTAGGAAGAGTGAGAGCAATAGCAAGAGGAAGAGCAAGTGTCAAGTCTTTGTGGAATACTAAAAACCTGTGTAGCCCTCATCATTTAGATTGATTAAATTCTTTAGCTTCACTATTAGTTTCTAAAGAATGAAGATTTGGTTAGAAATAGTAAGGACTTGGTGTTGTAGAAAACATAGTGATAAAATTGTGAAAATGATGTGTCCTATGAAGGTTTGTGTGGTATTGAAGGCCTTAATTTGGGCTTGGTGGCAGTGGGCTCCACCCCTCAATCTTGCCTTGTATTGCGACAGGGAACGTGTCAAAGGCGTTATCCTCAAACCCGCAAGGGCATTGCCCCTTGACCCGTTGGGGGCATTGCCTTTCAACCTCATTGGGGGCTCTGCCCCAAGACCCCTGCCGCCCCCACCATCCCATCACCATCCCCAAATCTAGGCCTTTGGTCCTTCCTGCCCTGGAGACCAGTCCTTGTGTCCCCTTGTCTTGAGACTTTTTGGAACATAATAAAATAGTATTCTCTATGTACTTTAGTAAGCAAAATAATAGATAATACTTTTGAAATAATTACATGATTAAATATGTTGTAAATAATTTATTTCAAATTTATTTTTTTAAAACCTACAAAATTAAAGTAGATATTATTCATTTAAGTACATAGCTATCAAATAAAATAGTGAGTAAAACTTTAGATTTAAGTAGAAATAAAATATTAAAATATAAGTAAAACTTTAGATATCTTAAATACATTTTAGTATATAGTATAAATAAGTAAAATTCTTGTACTCTATCTATATAAATCAATGTTACAAGACCTGGACTTGTGCAAGACTCGGTAAGGTGATTTTTGGCGAGTACTCGGACTCGCCACCCAGACTCACCCAAGACTCGGCAAATTGAAAAACACATGAAATTTAGAGATTTTTAAGGATTTAAGTTTTGTTTCATGCACCCTTTAATAGATAAACCTTAAAGACACAATAAAATCATCAAATAGAAGCTACTTTGATCACATACACAAGTATACATTGATCACATAAGTATAAATGCAAATTTTAACTGAAGGAAATAACACATTTAGATATATTAAATATTGTCAAATGTATACAAAACTCATGGAACATGAAATCCATGGCATCAAAAGTTCAAAACAAATATCAAAACAAAAATTGGAAGTTTGTGGCTCAGAGGGGCCTGCATCACTCGACCCAATATTATGGCCAGTGCCACGTGGACGACTAAGATAGGTCCTAGATGATGATGCAGCCATGATATCTGCCTGTGTCTCAGTGGCACTCACGCCAACATCCAAGGTGTCTCCTCTGCCATGGCTATTGACTCTGCCTCTCTATCCACCTGGTCAATCCAATCAAGGTCCTCATCACCAATGACAGGATCCTCAGCCTCAGTGATCCACTCTGATTGTGGATCAACCTCTTCTAGTGAGATTGGTGATAAGTCACTGTCCAAAATCTGTTTGTGGCGAAGGTGAAGGTTGTAATGAACATAAACTAGATCATTCAACCTTTGCACTGACAGTCTATTGCGCTTCTTGGAGTGTATGTGCTCAAACATACTCCAATTGTGCTCACAACCTGAAGCACTGCATGGTTGGCTCAAGACTCGAATTGCAATCCTCTGAAGTTTTGGTACCTTAGCACCAAATCTTTCCCACCATGCATTTGAAAAGAGAAAAAGAAAAAATCAATCTCATTGTCCCACTTTAAGTTTCAATATTTAATAATAATGTAAAAAAAGGAAGGGTTTTAATTTTTAAACTTAAATTATGCCCGTAATAGATTCTTACCTGGTTGCAGTGTCGTCCGAGCTGACTTGCATATATCTCGTGCATAGAGATCTCCTTGTGCAAGTCTAAATATCTCAATCTCGTTGACTATTTGTGCTCCAAGAAGAGAATCAGGCACCATCCGCTTTATGACCGTGTAGAGCCCACTCAGAATCTCCTCATTCGACTTGAAATCAGGGTGGAATTGGAATGCTAGATTCAGGAAATAAGCAGCTGCGTGTAGGGGCTTGTGAAGCTGGAGGTGCCATCGTCTATTAATGATTTCCCAAATGGGGCGATACTTATCCTCAACTCTGACATAAACGAATGTAATGGCCTCTTTGGCCCTATCCATGCCCTCATATATGTAGCCCATTGTGGGCTTCTCCCCATCAACAACTCATAGGAGAACCACTAAAGGCTCTGTGAACTGCAATTACAATGACAGTTGAAACATTAACATAAGTGTGAACAAAAATAAGCAAATAAAATATAAATATGAACAAAAATATAATGTAGATTTACCTCTACGATCTCCTCAGTTGCTACCTAGAAGCTTTACTCATCAAAAATACAATTAGCCACATCAACCCCTGCATTGGTTTTAGCATATGATGAGGAAGTCCACTCCTCACTAATAAACATGCTCCTCAAACCTCCCTTTGCCTAAAGCAAGGATTGTAATGTGATAAAATTAGTTGCAAAGCGGGTTATTCCAAGACGAGCCAACTCCTTCTGCCCTGTGAAACTCCTCATTAAGTTGAGGACCCAACTATGATTATAAATGTATTTACAAATATTTCTAGCTTGCTCCACACATGATTTGATCCATGGAATCTTGCCAAGATCCTCCAATATGAGGTCAAGGCAATGAGCAGCACAAGGAGTCCAAAATAATGATGGGTGCCTATCCATGAGTAGTCTACCTGTAGCAACATAATTTGCTGCATTATCTGTCTGCACCACATTCGCCTCACCCACCTCAGCCAAGATTCCCTCCAAAGATTCACAAAAGGAATTCAACATTTTTTGTGTTTCTCAAAGCATCAACAGATTTAATGAACACTGTACCACCCGAGAAAGAAACAAAATCAATTATTCAATAAAGTAGAAATAAAAAATCTTAATCACTAAATCAATGCATTTTAGGAAGTACAAACTACAATCACCTGAGGAAGAAACAAGAAAATTTAACAATGTTCTATTTCTTCTATCAGTCCAACCATCAGGATAGTGCAACCCTTTTTTCTCCATATTTCTCGTTGCTCCTCAATTGTGGCTTTCACATCAGCCAACTTTTGAGTCAAAAGGGGGCCCTTTATCTCCTCATCAGTAGGAGCTTTGAACCCTGCCCCACAAACAGTAATGGCATCCACCATATTTTGCCAATAAGTGTAATGTCCCCTTCTAGCAAGCCAAAATTTTCGCAACCTTGCAAACAATTTCAACTTGTAAAGAGCACATTAGTATTCCATTTTCATTTTCCTTTAATACTTAACTGTAACCATATATCATTACTTTCATAACAATATGTTTTTCTTTTTATACTTCATGATTTACCTTGGATGAGATAACCTTAAGCCTATTATTAATCACTCCTTCCACCTCATGGGAGAAGATACTTTAGGATGTAATGTCACCCCAATCCTCATGGGTTCATCATTATTCCTTTGATTATTACATCAAAGGCCTAATTGTTCGATTCTCCAATCGAAAGCCTATCATTCCTTGGTTTGTCAACCACGGCCTATTATTCCTTGGTTCTCCAGTCAAGGCCTATTATTCCTTGGTTCTCCAGCTAAGGCCTATTCCTTCAATACTAGATTGAAGGCTTATTGGCGATTCGTCAATCAAGGCCTATGATTTATCCCATTATTTGGTTAGTTACATTCCTCGTTATCCACCCCATATCTATGGTTAGGTTGATTAATACTAAGGCCTATTATCTATCCCTTGGGTAATCATGCCTTTTACAAATCCATTTCATATTCATAACTATGAACTTATAACCTTCTTGTACTCATTATTTTATTTAAACAAGAATCATGCATTTATGTAGGACATCTATTAGTCTCATATTTATTTGAGTTCATAAGACCTCTGCCTTTATATCTCATTTATAATGGATCATCTTTTCTTACTTAAATGCAGTTCTAAGACTAATCTTAGATTGTTAATTTCATACATAAACATATATATATATTAGATCCTTTCTTAATAATCTTATCCTTTATTTTTACCAATTATAGATTGAACAAATTAAATATAAATACTTACTTACCTGCTGTAGCTTTACCTCAGATTTCTTACCTATTGTTGCTGTCTTCTTTCTATTTTCCAATGTTTTCCTTGCTCGATGGAATGACTAATATAATTTTTATTGTATAGCTGCTGTTGTTTATATATTATATAATATATACTTTCACACACCCTTTTTCCCATCATACTCCCTTATGCCCTTTTATATATTTCCAAGGGTTTACCGTGAGTAAAAGGATATACCCTTTCCAACGGTTGCGGCTTTAATTTAGTTAACAAGGATACATATTAATAATGTTTGTCTTTTTTATTTATTATTTATTAAGGTGATCGCTGGTGTCAACCAACTTAATCACTGCACTTATAAATATCCTCCTTCCTTACATATTAAGGAGTGATCGGCCTCCCCTTAACCTTTTTTTAAAGTATATTATTTATATAATATATATAGTATAAATACATTTGTTATTAAGTATGGGAACTCTTTTATGTTGTTTTATTCACAAGCGCTAATGTTTTTGCCTTATTAGACTTTTATCTTTATATGATTTTATTTTGAATTTGACCTTTTGTTTAACCGTATTACTTTGCCTTATTCCAAATTACTTTACTTTCTAGCTTTAATGGATAAGACTCTTCATTAATATTTGTAATATTTATTTTTATATATAATAATATATCTTATTAATTATTCACATAAATATTATATTAAAATATTTATATTTATAATATATCTAGTTAATTAAATATATATATTTCATATATTTTATAATATTTAAATATTTATATTTATAAGATATATATATATATATATATATATATATTTGAATGCGCTGGGTAAACTTTTTAACGTGACCGGCGACGCTGGTGCAACACGCCCTCTGGCTCCACGTGAATGCTTTTGCTCGGAGCAATGAACCGGTGAGGCCACAACACGGGGGACCTCATCTCCTAGCAAGAACACTTCAAACCCACGAGCTCATTGGCCCAACGAAGACGTAAAGCCTGGGAGCTCGTTGGCCCAGCGGGGGTTTGAACTTTGGTGGCCGCCACTACAACTGAGCGACTTAACCACCGAACCACGCCCTTATCGGCATATTTATAAGATATTTAATTATATTAAATTAATAATATTATTTATTAAATAATACATATTAATAATATATTTTAAATAAATATATTATATATTAGTTTATATAAGGCTAATTTATTATTTAAATAAACAATTCAATTATAAATCATTAGTATAGGGACATGACAATAAGGAGACCTAACACAAATAAATAAAATAAAATTAGTATTGTAAAATTGAAAGTTTATCTTTTAATTTTACATACCTCTAAAACTAAAAATTCAAGAGACAAAGAATCAAAGTTTCAAACTACATATTTAAAAAAAAATTACTTGGCGTGGAATGGAATGGTGCAATAGAACCAAAAGTCTCCAATTGCACTTCTAGCTGCATCATGTTTATCTTTGTTCCAACCCATGCTCTCAAGTGACGGTTGGGAACTCGGAGTAGTGCGTGGCAAAATATATGAATCTAACCTAGATGCACGAACTCTAGGCCCAATGCTAACACTTCCACTGCCACTACTTGTAGATGGACGAACTGGAGGAATGGGACAAGAAGATTCTCCACTTGCGATTCCACCAATGGCTGCCATCTCCTCTCTTTGCCTCTTTTTTAGTTCTTTTGCTCATGAAAGGTTTCTTATCGAACTTGCACTTCACACATAACTTCTGTAGGCACTTTTTCGCATGGTTTAGCATCTCAGCATGGTCTACATGCAAGATGGTATTTCAATCTGTTAATGCCTCCCCTTCCCAAAGGTTTTTTGCAATGAAAACAAATTATCTCTCTTTTCCCCAAGGATGGCATGTTTCTAACAAGGGTCCCTAACTGGGTTTGACATCGTGATTAAGACAATTTATAAATCTAAAGAATGCTGCAATAACATATAAAGAGAAAAAGAATTAACATTTATGGTCTATAATTAAACTAATATAAAAAAACTAGGTTTTGCAACTATAAAATTAAAAAAAAATTCAAAAACACCTAGGGTTTGTTCTTTGGTCCACTAAAACAATATAGAAAAAAGAAAAAAAGAAATGTAAAAGAGGAATGAAATTAAAAAAAAAAAAAAAATTTGAAAATACAAACTTACCTCTTAAATCTTGCTTGAAATCAATGGTGAGCTCTTCACAAACCTTTGTAGACTCCTCTAGATGCACCAAAAGTAGCTACAAACCTGCCCAAATGCGATTCAATCATTGATTTTAGCTAAATCTCCTTGCTGGTTTCCCTTAAATGCAATCCAATTTTTTGCTCAAAACTCTCTTTTCTCCTTCTCCTTTGGCTTGAAAATGAAATGAAGTTGCTTTTAGGGTAAATTAGACCAATATAAGTCTTTTTTTATTTTTTAAGTGAATGTGTTTTTTTTTAATTATATGTTTAGGGACAGTAAGTTGATCGATGTACAGTTTTGACTTTTGAGCAATGGGTAATACATGGATACTGCTTCATCTGTAATGAGGGTCCGTGGTCTAGCTAACAAAAAAATTATACAGTGAATGCCCCTTTTGATGTAGGTGTCTGTTTGAGTATTTTAACTGTGCTCTGTGATTTATTAATAGTGTATTGTTGTCCTAAGCAGTAGCATTCTTTGCCACTTATGTAGGTTATACATCAACTTTGAGAAACAGTGTTCGGTCCCGTGCCTGGGGAGCTGCTAGTGGTTGCAGCTATCAGGTTGAGCGATGCCGTATAATGAAGGTAAGTTCTAATTCATTCTATTATACCCGTTTTTAACACTCTTCAGCATTTGTTGCTGAAGATGCAATTGGGATTGAGAAGACAGAAACATTTCATGTGTTATTTCATTGTAAATAGCAAGATGTTTATTTAAGTCCAAATGATTGTATGCTCTACTCCAATTCGCACTTCAACCATTCTCTATATAATTTTCATTCATATGCTCTTATCATTCAGATTGCTCCTTTCACTCATAATAAAAGAAAGCATGATTTACAGAAAGGAGGTGGAAGTATTGAACTTGAACCTTGCTTGATGCGGTTCTCTGCTGTTGCACCCACACTTGCACCAGCTGCAATGGAGCGGTCAATGACAACAAGAGCTGCAGCTTCGGTATTCTCCTAATTACTATACTTTATGGAAATTCACAGTGCACTATTAATTGACAAAACCTGTTTTCCATGTTGTATCTTCTAAACTTATGTTTTTAGCAGTATAACTCGGATTAGTCATGTGAAAAATCTAGATTTGCTTGCCTCTTCTAATGATTGATGTCCGTGTTCGCATGTGTATATTCTATGTTATATTCATAGATTTCCTGGTGATTTTTTTGATTACTTAGTAAAAGTTGAAATCTATATAAATACAGTAAAATACTCTATCCTACATGCTTCCTTTTCTCTGTTTTTGATCTTAGATGTTTTTCTTAATGGGTTGTATGATGCCTATTCTACCTTGTCAGCAGCCTTATTATTTGGAAGAAAATACTCTATCCTATATGCTTCTTTTCCTCTGCTTTTGATCTTAGATGCTTTTTTAATGGATTGTATGATGCCTGTTCTACTTTGTCAGCAGCCTTATTATTTGGAAGAAATTGCCACAATGGAATGCTGTTTGCTTGTTTTATTTTCATATTTCAGTACATGTTTCCTTGCTTACGTCAATAACTCGTCTCTTTGGTTCTAATTATTTTCACTTTCCTTTGTTCTACACATTTTCTCCTAATTTTTAGATTGGCATATATCTTTTTTATGCGAGTTCTTTTGTATCACTCATGCATTGACAAATAAATTTTTGTACGTTGCTTTTTCTTAGAAATATAAGCTTGCCCCTCAAGTTTTCTTTTGTATGGTAGTATTGATGATGGTAGATTGTCTATAATTAAAAAATAGCTTTTTATAGAGTTAAGTCAATATTAGAAACTTGGAGCTCAAGTCAAGTTAGAAACTTGCAGCTCAAGTCATGTACAGTGCATATATTTTATATACATTTTTTGTTAGAAATATAATCTTGCCCCTCCAGTTTTTTTTGTACAGCAGTATTAATGATGGCAGATAGTCTATAATTAAAAAATAGCTTTTCTAGAGAGTCAAGTCGATATTAGAAAATTGGAGCTCGTCAGGTTGGAAACTTGGGGTTAAGTCATGTATATTGCATATATTTTATATACATCTTTTTATAATACAGTAGAAGAAGAGAGAGAACTGAGAGAATATATGTATGCAGCAACATTGAAATACAAAAAAGGAAAGATTTATACAACAACAATTTTTACTAATTTTCTATGTATGAATTTTTGTTTGAATGCAAATTTTACATTCTGAAACATCAGTTTTATTTTTCATCAAATTAATATTAGAGCTAGGATATCAAGCAAAGGATTTGAACTTTTTAGAGCTGATGTGTAATGGCCAATGTGAGCAGAAAGCTTATGCAACCATCACTTACACGTTTCAATGGCAAGAATTATAAATATTGGAGTACATTGATGAAAAAATTATTTGGATCACAAGAGCTTTGGGACTTAGTAGAAAATGGGCATGTAGAACCCCTGATCAAGCAACATATAATGCTCTCATTCAAGCTTAGAAGGATTTATTGAAAGAAAACCGCAAGCAGGATAAAAAGGATTGCAACAAAAACTAATTCAATTCAAGCATGGGAGACCTTTCAAAATACTTATCAAAGAACTAGCAAAGTGAAATTACTAAGATCGCAAATGCTAAGAAGGGAATTTGAAAATTTGCAAATGAGAGATTTTGAATCCAGGGGTGAATTCTTTACTAGTGCAATTGGTGTTGTCAATCATATTAGAATGAATGGAGAATATATTGATGGTAAAAGAATATTGGAGAAGATATTGAAGAGTCTACTACCAAGGTTTGACCTTATTTGTTATTGCTATTGAAGAATCAAAGGATCTATCACAATTATTTGTGGATGAATTAATAGGTTCTCTATAAAGTCATGAGCAAAAGTTGAATAGAACTGCCGATACCTCTTTGGAACAACCATTAAAGTAACAAGAATCATTCAAGGACAAGGGAAAAAGAGGAGAATTTCAGCAAAAAGCATCTTCAAGCTTTGAAAGAGGCAGAGGATTTGGAAGAGGTAGGAGTAAGTGAGTGACCCATAGCAGCAAAAATGGAAAAATCGGCAAACCAAAAGTATAAGGGTAAAAATTGGATTATAAAAAAATGTAGAAAAATATATATATATATATATATATATTCAATATATATATCATTATATGTTCATAACATATTCATAATATAATATATTCAATATTATGAATATATATAATATATATAAAATATTCATAATATATGTAGAAATATATATATTAATATTAAAATATATAATAATATTCATAATATATATATTAATATTAATATATAATATTAAAAATATTCATTATATACATATATATAAAATTTGCAAATATATATTAAAAATATAAATATTTATAATTTACAAAATTTAAAAAATGAGAATTTTGTTTTAAATACTTATAGTTTTTTTCTTTCAAATGAATTAAAAAATAAAAATAAGCCTGATTATACTTTGTAGGCAAGAATTTAAGGTCGGATACAGAGTCATCACAAGGGCCAAGGTCAAAATAGGGTGTCGAGGGCCGAAGCCTCACCTGGACCTGCCCCTAAAGGTCTGCGGACCCTTGAAATGGGCCGCGAGCCTTAAGAAGGGAATTGATCCCCAAAGGGGGCCGAAGCCCCTATACAATTTTAAAGTGCTACAATCAGAGTTAAGTGCTAAAACAACCGGAACTTTGTATTCGTCCTGGATCCTTTCAAACAATGGATCGTAGTGAAGGAGCAAAGCTAAAAGCCCTAAAATCATGCATAAACCCTATCCTATAGAAGAAAATGTTAAAATCGTGTTTAATCGGCAACAAATTGGTTAAAATCAGTCAAAATCGCTAGTTGACCAATTTTTACCTGAGTCGCATTTTAAATAAGTTCAAAAATCGGGAAAGAGTTCATTTAAACGGGTTTTTTGCTTCTATGGGACCAACAATTATAATGGAGGAGGAAGAAGTAATTGCAAATAACATGAAGCAAGTAGAAGAGGAAGGAGTAACAACTATACACAAGGAAACAATTAAAGGAACGATAAATCAAACATCCAATGCCATTATTGCAAAAATTATGGTCATTATAGTTATGAGTGTAGGAAGATGTATAACCAAAATAAACAAAGTGCAAATATTTTAGAAAAATTGAAAATGAAGATTGTAGTTCCATACTTATTCCTTGTAATGTAGTTGAAAAGAGTGCATTAGATGTTTGATATTTAGATAGTGGATGTAGCAATTATATGACTGGAAATAGAGAGATGTTTTGAAAAAATGACGAATCAATTCAATTTGAAGTCAAATTAGAGAACTTTAACAAAATAGTTGTCATGGGTAAAGGAAGCATAAATATTAAAACATAGCAAGGAGAGAAGAAGCATATCCTAGATGTGTGATATGTTCCAGGTCTTAAACATAATCTAATTAGAATGGGGCACCTAGTGCAAAAAAGACATAGAGCATGTTTTGAGAATAGAGCATGTGTGGTTTTGGATAGAAATCGAAGTAACAAGCTAATTGCAAAAGTGCAATTAACAAACAATATGATTTTTTTTAATGAATTCAAAATGAATTAAGTGTATTCTTTAAAGCTACTATAAAGGATCAATCATGGTTGTCACATTTGAAATTTGGTTATTTAAGTTTTGGTGGATTGAATTTATTGTATAAAAAAATATGGTAAATGGCAGCTCAATAAAGTTTATGAATGTTGTATTTTTGGGAAGTAGCATAGAGAAACATTTTGTCATATAGAGCAAGAGCTCCTCTTGGAATTGTGCATTCAAATTTGTGGGGATTGATGCAAACTCCTTCAATTGATAATAGTAGGTATTTCATAGCCTTCATTGATGATTTCAGCAGAAAAACATGGGTGTTCTTGAAACATAAATCATAAGTCTTTAGGATATTTCAGTAGTTTAAAGCTTTAGTAGTTGAGAAGCAAAGTGGACACTTTATAGAAGTGTTGAGAATAGATAGAGGCAGTGAATATGTGTCTAATGAATTTATAATTTCTTACAAAACAAATGGAAACAAGAAACAATTCACAACAAGGTCATCACCATCTCTGAAATGGAGTGTTCAATCTTAAACAAAACCTCTTCAAGCGATAACTGATGCTTTTTGAAAGTTCTTCGATTTCTTTCTAGCCACAAATTCCAAATTAGGATAGAAGGGGATAATTGCCAAATGGAAGAAAACATAGAATCGGTGTATAAAGAAGGCCGGGATTGAAAAAGCGCCAATAATGAGTTTGGAAGGGGACTAAACCAGTTAAGCTTGTTGCACAACCAATACCAACACTTAGAAGCAAAAGGGCAATGTAAAAGCAAATGAGAAACTTCTTTTTTAGTTGAGCCACAAAGAATGCAATTGAAAGGCCTTGCAATTCCAATTTTAGAAAGCCTATCACTTGTAAGAATTTTATTTTTGAGAGCCATCCACACAAAAGCTCCAGCTTTTGGTAAATAAAATTTTCCCCAACAAAGTTGGTATGTCCAATTTTTGTCTTCTCTATTGTATGACATAAGAGAAAGATAGCCCTGTTTAACTAAATAATTTCCATTTTTTGAAGGCCCCAAATAAGCAGGTCAGATTTAGAAGAATAGAATATCTTCCGTTGAGCTAGTATGTTTTTAAGCTAAGTTTTCTGATTTTGAGGTAATGGCACATAGAGAAATCTTTCCAAGAAGCAAGTCCATTGATTACTTGAAAGTAATCTCTCACTTTGGATCCCCATAACTGGCTCAGAGTAGCTTTAGCCTCCGTAAGTTCATGAAAAGAATTTAAAGGAGGATGCACATTCCAAGAGTCCTCCCAGAAGAGAGCTCTTTCTCCATTTTGGATGGTCCAGGTAAGATGCGCAAGGATAACTTCCCTGCATTGTATGATGAAGTTCTGCATTCTTGATCCAACAAGGGGATTCAGAGTAGTAAAAATTCTTTCTGGGTCATTTGAGTCTGGGTATTTAGCTCTCATTATCTTGCACCATTTCAAATCTGGTTTAGCAAATATGTGCCGGGCTATTTTAGCTCCCTACGCTTGATTCTGAGTCTCAAGGTTAAGAATTCCAGCTCGTCCATATTTTTTGGATAAGCATATTTTCTCCCAAGAAACAAGTGCAATCTTTTTCTTGTTTATCTTATATCTAGATTACCTTTCCCAAGAAAGTTTCTCAGACTTTTTTCCACATCTAAAATAACACCTTTAGGCATCTGAAGAACTGACATCATGTAGATAGGTATTGCAGAAAGAACTGCTTTGATCATGACCGATTTTCCTAACAAAGACAACCATCTACTTTTCGAGGATCCAATTCTATTATGGATTGAATCCTGGAATTTTGACCAAAAAGCATTTTTATTAGCCCCTATAAACAATGGAGTGCCTAGGTGAAGAGATGGAAGAGTATCTGATTTAATACCCACAAATTGACAAACTCTGGCCTGAGTTAAAGAAAAAGAATTGAAAAAGTAGATTTTGGACTTGCTGTAGTTTATACTTTGACCTGAAGCTGAACAATAGTCTTCCAATACTTTTTTAATAACTTTTGCCTCTCTTAAGAAGCTTTCCCAAATAACAGAGTATCATCTGCAAATAAATAGTGAGTGATAGGAAAAGGAAGTCTTGGAATAAGAACACCATTCCAAAAGCCTTGAGAATTTGAAGCTTAATACTTCTACTAAGGGCTTATGCTAATAAAACGAAGAGAAAAGGTGAGATTGGATCACCTTGTTTTATACCCTGAGTTGATTTGAAGAACCCAAAAGTATTACCATTAAGGTTTATAGAGAAAGCTGCCCCTGAAATACAAGCATAAATCCACTTACACCATTTATTAGAGAAGCCAAATTTCTTCAAAACTAAGAGAAGGGAGCCTCGATTAACTCGATCATATGCCTTAAACATATCTAACTTGATCATCATGGACAAAATTTTATGCTTATGGATGGAATGGAGTACCTCATGAGCAATAAGCGAGCCTTCTGGAGTTTCCGTACCTGGAACAAACCCACCTTGATCCTTGGAAATAATATTCGGCATTATGTTTGCAAGTCTTAAGGTATTAGCCCTAGTAATGATTTTATAAATTGTATTACATAATGATATTGGCTTGAAATCTGAGGAGGAGGAAGGATTAGATTTCTTTCGGATCAAAACTAGGAGGGTAGTGTTCATTTCTTTCAATATCTTTTTATTTCTTCTTGCTTCTTCCACAACCAACCAAACTTCTCTCCCTATAAAATCCCAACCTTTTTGAAAAAATAACGCAGTAAAACCATTTGGACCAGGAGCCTTATCAGGAGCCATTGAGAAAACTACATATCTGACTTCTTCAAGAGTAAAAGGTGCAAGGAGCATTTTATTGTCTTCTTTAGAGATTAAAGATGGAATATTATTAAGCAAATCAAAATCTGTTTGCAAACCTGAAGGCTGGGGTGACAATAGGTTTTTGTAAAAAAGAATTGCCTCTTCTTGAATAGCCACTTGATTAATCAAGTCCTTACCATTTGGAGATTTGATATGGGTGATTGAGTTTTGATATTTTTTTCATCTTGGAGGAGGCATGAAAAAATTATGTATTCCTGTCTCCTTCCTTGAGCCACAATTCCCTAGACAACTGCCTCCAAAAGATTTCTTCTCTAGAAAGAATCTCTTGTAACTCTTTCTGAAGAGATTTTTCTTTATCAAATTCGAAGGAATCCATACCAAAAGCTATAATTTGTTCGTTTATGAACTGAAGTTCCTCTTGAATTCTTTCTTTTTCCTGGAAAATGTTTTTGAAATGTTGACTGTTCCAATTTCTGATTTTTATTAAAAATTTGCAGCTTCTTACTGAATTGAAACATCCTAGTACCGGAGACAAAAGGTTCCTTTTCCTGTTAGATTATTTGTATTACATCATTGTTTATTTCCAACTAATAACTATTTCATAGTTATAGTTGGTTGGTTGGTCGGGTATGCTCGACTAAATGGTCATTCAAACCACTTTCTTATGTATATATTTGCTGCACACATCATAAATTAAATTGCTCATTACCTTGCTCAATTTAATATGGTATCAGAGCATATAAAATTCTGAGCTTGTGGGTGAGATCAAGAGGCAAAATCCAGAGAGAAAAAATCAAAGAAGCAATCTGCATTCCGAGAGAAGCTGAATAGTTTGAAAGAAGGTGACGTCCAAAAGTTTGATAGAAGACGTTGCAAATTGAAGGAGGTGTGAGTGGAGTTTGAAAAGACTGTACGAACCATTGGTAGAGGAAGCGTTTGTAAAGGCCGTACGAAACAGTAAAAAAGAAAAAGTCGTACAACATTGGAATATAATTGCTGTGTGAAAGTTTGAAGAAGGCGTTTCAATTCATAGTAAAGGCATTGCTAGGTGTTGAAATTAATAGAGATTTCCTGAAGATAAACATGCAGAAAATGTGTAAAACTTTCTGATGGAGGCTGCGAATCTCCTCGCCAGACTTGTGGAATAAGACGTTGCAAGTCATGTGTTCAACATTTAATAGAGGCATCTAAGTGTCATGTAATATGCTGGAAAGTTGTTGAGAATCATTTGTATGGCGTTGTAATGCTTGGCGTGGAGAGTGCAAAAAACAAAATACTGAAGAATGTTGGCATCTGAGGCACATGAAGACTCTGAAAATTTGCTGTTGCAATCCAATTTGATGAAGAAATTTGGAGCAAATAAAGGGTGCAAATTACTATTTATTTCAGAAATCCTAAAATTTTTTCATAGTCTACTTTAGAATTTAAAAAGTATTTTATTAATATTTCAAAAATAATCAATTAGTTTAAAAATACTTTTTATTTTTTATAGTTTAAACATTTGAAAATCGAAAAAGGGGCAAATTAATTGATTTTTTGAATTAAAATCAAAATTTTGGAGCAAGAATTGTTGTTGAAAGTTAGAATTGAGTTTTGAAAATTCAAATACAAAACCAAAATCGCAGCGTTCTGTATTTACGGTGCCTCTGATTCACATTTACGAGTAATGTTGTCGTATTGAATTACAGTATCTAACGCCTAATATAGCTGCAACAACGATGTCTGCGACATCGACCCTATAAAACGTTGGGGAGAAATAAGGGTTACATCGGAGATATAAGGACATTAAAAAATAGAACTATAGACAATGGCTTCTAGTGCACCTAAAATAATGCTTCCTGCTTCTCAACTCTTGAGAGGTGACAACTATGTCTCCTGGAAAACAAAGTACAAACTCAGTTAGAGTTTGAAGATCTCTGGGATGTAGTCTTTGGAACAACAAGACCTCAAGAAGCAGTTGAGGATCAAAATAAATATGATAAGGCCAATCAAAAGGCCAAATTGATCATTTTGTTTGGTGTGTTTGATGAGGTTCAACTTCACATTTGTACCGCTACCTCTGCAAAAGATGCTTGGGATCGCTTCAAAACAATCTCTGAGGCTAAAAACCAAAACCAAATCCTCCATTTGCTGCGTCATTTACATTGTCTCCAAATGCGAATTGGTGAGAAGGTAGAGGCATTTTTTAGTGGAGTTGCTAAAATAAGAACAACACTTCAAGCGTTAGGGGAAGAAGTCAAAGATGGTTCTCTTGTACCCATAATACTGAGAGCACTACCCCCCTCGTTTCGAGTGTTTGTCACATGTTTAAATGTGGCTCATAAAACACCCTCATTTGAAGAACTGGTCAACTTGCTTCAATAGGAAGAAGCAATATTTGGTGAGATAGACTCTCAAGACAATCAGGCCCTAGCAGCAAAGCAAAAGGGAAAATAGCCTGACCGTCAAAGTGGTCCATCGGGACAATCTAAACAAAATCAAGACAACTCTTCTCACAAGAAAAAGAAATGTCAAATTTGTGGGAAAAAGGGTCATGAACTCAAAGAGTGCTGGTATAACTCCTATGCCAATGGTGAGTCTAGTCATAGAAAGCCACAACAACCTTTTCAAGGGGAGAAGAAGAAGCCACCCCATTGGCAAAAAAAGGCAAATAAGCAACAAGGCAATGTTGCATTTACAGGTAATTTAGATGAAGAAGAATTCCTATATGCTGCAAAACTAAGACCACATCAAGCAGTTCAGTCTCGTATGTTGATTCTGGTGCGTACAGACATATGACGGGGGAACAAGAATGGTTTAGTGATCTCACTCCATCCACCTCCCATGGGCATGTTTCATTGGGTGATGACACCTCATATGAAGTTCTGGGAATTGGTTATATTTCCCTTCCATTAAGAACTCACAAATGTCAGCTTACAAAGGTTCTGTATGTACCTGGGCTCACTAAGAACCTACTTTCAGTAAGTCAGTTATTAGAGCACAATTTGCAAGTTGAATTTGATCAACACAATGGTGAGGAACTTTGTCTTATCAAAGACAAAACTCGCAATAGAGTAGTTGTAGCTCGTGCTTTAGGGGTAGGAAAGATGTTCCAACTAATTGATGTTTCACAAGAAGATCAAGCCCTTGCAGTGAAAACCAATGTATCCACAACTCTTTGGCATAGGAGATTTGGCCACCTTAGTTTTGGTTATCTTCTTGCATTGAGTAAGAGAAATATGGAGAGAGGACTTCCCCCCATTCAGAAAACAAAAGTTCTTTGCTCACATTGTCTTGCCAGGAAACAACATAGGGCTCCTTTTCTTGCTGCAGAAAACATAGCCTCTAGTCCCTTATAATTGGTGCACATTGATCTATGCGGACCTATGCCATTTAGTCACCAGAATGCCCGGTATTTCGTTCTCTTTGTGGATGATTATACAAGAAAAATGTGGGTCTATTGTTTGGCTCACAAAGATGAAACCTTTGAGAAATTCAAGGAGTTTAGAGCCCTTGCAAAACGGTTAGTAAGGAATTTGTAGGCTGCTTGCAAAAACATGGAATACAACAATAGTTGACCACTGCATATACGCCTCAACAAAACGATGTTGCAGAGAGGTGTAATCATACTATAGTGGAAATGGTGCGATGCATATTGAAGGATGCAGATCTTACTTCTGCATTTTGGATTGAAGCAGTTCATACAACGGTGTATTTGTTGAATCGAGCACCCTCCAAAGTGCTTTATAATATCACACCAAAAGAGGCTTGGATTGGGAAGAAGCCCTCTATTCCTCATTTCAGAGTGTTTGGATGTACCGCCTTCATGCATGTCCCCAAGGTTCAGAGAACAAAATTGGATGATAAGTCTGTGAAGTGTATTTGTCTTGGGTACAGTTCAGATTCTTCAGAGTCAAAAGGGATATAGGCTTATGGATGTAGTAAAAAAGAAGGTGTACATTAGTAGGGATATTGTTTTTGATGAGGACTTTGGTTGCAACACCTCTTCCTCTCCATCACTTGTTTGTTCCCAAACACCTAGAATTCTTGATCCTGAAGATGAGGAAGTTGATGAAGAAACTCCCGATGAGGTTTTGTTTCCGTTGGATGAGTTTCCCCCTCTATCATCACCTCAATCTTCATCTCATGTACACAAAGAGCTTCTTAAGTGGTCTCAAGCCATAATAAAGGATGCTAAAGATGATGCAGTTGTAGACACATCTTTCAGAGGGCCTAAGACTTACAACAAGTCTTGTGAAGAAGTAAACATGGCCCTTATGTGTACAGTTATGCAAAGTTTAGAACTTGAAACAATGCAACAAGCTCTTGAGTCACCACCTTGGAAAGATGCTATGGATGTTGAATATCAGGCACTTCTAAGGAATAATACATGGGAACTTGTTGATCTTCCACTAGGGAAGAAGGCTATTGGTTGCAAATGGGTTTTTCGGATCAAATATAAGGCAGACGGTAGCATTGACAAGTATAAGGCATGACTTGTGGCCAGTGTTCCACGGGGACCCGTACCCTCCCAAAATCCAGCTGCCCCCCCCACCTCGAAACCTGTCCCCAACCTTGAAACCCTTTGTCCCCCCGTCCCCAAAACCTGCCCCAAAACCCGTCCTTGAGTCCCCGTCAGGAAACTTCGTGGAACACTGCTTGTGGCTAAGGGCTATGCACGAAAGGAAGGCATTAATTATGATGAGACTTTTGCCCCTACAACAAAGATCAAGACTATCCGTATGGTATTGGCTATGGCAATGCAGTTTGGGTGGAAAGTTCACCAGATGGATGTCAAGAGTACCTTCCTTAACGAGGATCTCATGGAAGAAGTCTACATGATGCAACTAGAGGGATACACTGCACCTGGGCAATAGCACAAAGTTTGTAGACTCATCAAAGCCCTCTACGGTCTTAAATAGGCCCTTCGAGCATGGTACATTTTGATTGTTTATGTCGATGATCTGGTCATCACAGGGAGTTCTCCACAGATGATTGATGCAACAAAGAATGATCTCAAACAATTGTTTGACATGACAGATCTCAGGCTCCTGCATTATTGTCTTGGACTTGAAGTATGGCAACAAAAGAATCAGATCTATGTTTCTCAGATGAAGTAAGCCAAGACACTGCTCGAGAAGTTCAACATGGAAGATTGCAAACCGATGTCGACTCCCATGGAGAAAAGTTTGCAACTTTCCCGCCATGGTCCATTTGCTTAGGTGAATGCTACTCTTTATCGACAATTGATTGGGAGTCTCATCTACCTGACATATACTAGACCAAATATCAGTTATGTTGTCAGATATCTTTTTAGGTTCATTAGGAATCTAAGGTTGTTCATTGGAAGACAACAAAGAGGGTTTTGAGATACAACCGTGGTACAGTGGCATATGGCCTTGAATACAAGCAGAATGCAGATTTTGCATTGTGTAGATACACGGATGCGGACCATGCAGGTTCAATGGATGACAGGAAGTCTACTTTAGGCTTCATTTTCTTTTTGGGATCTGGTCCGGTTTCTTGGGGGAGCAAAAAGCTAACCATTGTTGCTCACTCTTCCACAGAGGCAAAATATTGCGCCAATGGGGGGGCTGTTTGTGAGGCAATATGGTTACGTCGCATTTTGACAGGTATAGGTGTTCCTGATACAGGTCCTACCACTTTGTTTTGCAACAATCAGAGTGTGTTGAAGCTTGTTCGCAATCCAGTTTTTCATGAGCATACCAAGCATATTGAGGTTCAGTGCCATTATATCCGTGGGCATGCTCAACAACAAAATCTTCAGCTCCAGTTCTGTCTGACTCAAGAGCAGCGTACCAACATATTTACAAAATCACTTGCCACAGTGAAGTTTAAAGCTTTTAGGACTTTCATGCTTTTGTCTCTTGGGCATATGATGTAATAAGGGGGGTGTTAGATTATTTGTATTACATCATTGTTTATTTCCAACTAATAACTATTTCATATGTATAGTTGGTTGGATGGTCGGGTATGCCCGACTAAGTGGTTATTCAAACCAGTTTCTTATGTATATATTTGCTGCACACATCATAAATTAAATTGCTCATTACCTTGCTCAATTTAATATTTCCCCCCACTCTTTTAGAAGAAGAAAATCTTCATCTCAAAACCACATGGCTTCAAATTTGAATGGGGGTTTAAAGGAAGAAGGTTTAGGTTCTTCCAGAAGAAATTCGATTGGGAAATGATCTGAACCAGAGAATGGAACAATTTTAGTTAAAAAAGTTGCCTCCTTAGTTAGCCAATGGGAAGATAATAGAAATCTATCTAATCTCTTTGTAATGAGAAGAAAGTCTTTACTTCTATTAGTCCAGGTAAATTTACCATTTTTAGGACAATCCACTAACTGATTTGCAACAATGAAGTCTCCAAAGTCTTCCATAACCTTAGAAGGTGGAATAATTCCTCTAGCCTTCTCCTCCATGGAAAGAATGGCATTAAAGTCTTCACTAAGGGAGCCAAAATAGTAGACACACTTTTCCAAAGAATCTGCTTCCCTGTTGTAGAGGTTGGGCCATAGACAATATAGAGAGAAAATACTTTATTACTTTGACGGAGATGAGCTCTAGATAGTATCCAGTTAGAATTAATTGCAATAGAGGAGAGAGAGATGGCCTTATCATTCCAAAGAATAGCTAGACCCCCAGAGGCCCCAGAAGCTTCTGCTGATTGAAATTTCCATTTCATCCATTTAGAGAACACTCATACAATAGTCTGTTTTGAAAGTTGTCGCTTGGAGGAGTAGAACATCAACATTTGATGAATCCAGTTGACGCTTTATTAAGCGTCTTTTGTTAGGGGCATTAATGCCCCTAACATTCCATGATTATATTTTCATTGTACTCAAGGAGAGCGACATGCTCTCCTCGGTCTCAATTTCTTGTCCAATGTGGATTGGATTCCAGGTGCAATAAATGATGTGATTTTTATATGTCTAATCAAATTATGCGAATGATGTCTTGAAGAGATATATAATGTTGAATAGCAAACTAGTAGGGGTACTAGTTGCAATAAGACAAAAATTGAGCAAAACAATAACAACACCAAAGTAGATCTAACATTGTACAAAAGACTAGTTGGCAGCTTGATGCATTTAATGACCACAAACTTTGATATAATGTATGTAGTGAGCTTGATCTCTAGGTTCATGGAAACGGAGGATACACATCTACAAGCAACAAAAAGAATCTTGAAATGTCAATGGAAGAAAGAATCATGGCATTTGGTATATTGCATCTAAAATTTTTGGTTTGATTGGTTATATTGATAGTGATCGAGCATGTTTAATTGATGATAGGAAGAGCACTTCGAGATATTTTTTTATTTTAGGTTTGGAGAAATTTCTTGGGTGTCAAATACGTAACCCATTGTGACATTCTCAATAGTAGAAGCCGAATATGTTGTGGCAACTTCAACATGTCAAACGGTTTAGATTAAAAGAGTATTATTAGACTTAAATAAGAAGGAAAAAAGAGCAATACGAATATTTTGTGATAATAATTCAACCAATAGCTTTGTCAAAGAATTTAGTCTTATATGGACAAAGTAAACATATTGACATCAAATTTTATTTTACTAGAGAGCTAATTGGCAATAAAAAAATCAGTTGGAAATTTTGTAGGTTAGAAGAGCAAGTTGCTGACATATTTACAAAAACTTTATCAAAAGAAAATTTTGAAAAATTGAGAGAGAATCTTTGGAGTAATTAACTTGAGATCAAATGCATAGCAATATTTGAGCCAAGATTAAGGGATGGTATTACAAATATAATCTTGCCCTCAAGTTTGTTTTTGATACAACGATATTAATGATGGTAGATAGACTATAATTGAAAAAAGTTTTTCTAGAGAGTCAAGTTAGAAACTTGGAATACAAGTCAAGTTAGAAACTCAGAGCTCAAGTTAAGTTAGAAACTTAACAGCCCAAGTCATGTATATTGCATATGTTTTATATATTTCTTTTTTTAATACAATAGAAAAAGAGAGAGAATGCAGAACATATGTTTGCAGCAATTTTGAAATAAATTGCAATAGTTCTTACCATTTTTTTGCGTATGTATGAATTATTTTGTTTTTATTCATGTTTTGCATTATGAATCAACAATTTTATTTGTGAACCAAGCAAATTTTTATTGTAAAAATAGAGCAAATTTAATAAAAAAATTTGTGTGCTCCTTTGGGTTTACACTAAAAACTTGTTTTGTTAACAAATATCATTGTTGTTTCAAAATGCAAAACATGCATATGAACAAAAATCCAAACATATGTACATAGGCAAAAAAAGGTATTAATTGCTCTTGTATTGATTTTTCCTTTTTTGTATTAAGTATTGTTGCATACATATCATATCTCTGTTCTTTCTCATCTCCTATCGTATTACAAAAAGATGTATATAAAATATACATAACTTGAGTTCCAAGTTTTTAACATTGACTTGACTTTCTAGAAAAACTAATTTTTTAATTATAAATTATCTACCATCATTAATATTTCTGTACAAAGGAAAACCTAAGGGGCAAGATGATATTTCTAACACTGTCCCTTAATCTTAACTCGAACACTATTATACATTTGATCTCAAGTTGATTATTCAAAGATTTTCTTTGAATTTTTCAAAATTTTATTTTGATAAAGATTTTGTAAATATATTGATGACTTGCTCTTTTGACCTACAAAATTCTAAATTGATTTCTTTATTGCCAATTAGTTGTTTGATAAAATGAAGTCTGATATAAATATGTTACTTTGCCTATGAAAGATTGGATTTTTTGATAAGGGTATGGTTAAATAATTATCACAAAATATTTTTGTTGCTCCATTGGGCTCCTAATTTAAGTTTGATAATACTCTTATCATCTAGGTTGCTTGGCATGTTGTTGATGTTGCTGGAACATATTTGGCCTCTGCTGTTGACAATATCACAATGGGCTGTTTCATTGATGCTCAAAAAACTACATCAGACCTCAAATGAAAAATATATTCAAAAGTGCTCTTCCTATCGTCAATTGAGCCTATCTAATCACTATCAGTATAATTGACAAGAACAAAGTTTTCAGATATAGTATGCCAAATGCCATGACTTTTTGTTTCATTGATATATCTCAAGATTTTTTTTTGTTGCTTGTAGATTTGTATCCTTTGGTGTCTCCATGAACTCAGAGATTAAACTCACTGCACACATTATATCAAGTTTTTAGCTGTTAAATATGTCAAACTTCCAACCAATCTTTTATAGAATGTTGAATCTACATTGTTGCTACTATCTTCTTTGCTCAACTTTTGTCCTGTTGCAATTGGTGTAACTACGGGTTTATTATTCAACATTTTGAATCTCTTCAAGACATCATTTGCATACTTGGTTTGATATATAAAAATCCCATCATTTGTTTGATTCACTTCAATGACAAGACTTATTTCATCAAACCCAAATCTGTCATCTAAAATTATTTCTTTATTGTTGATTTGAACTTTTCATTTAACAAATTTCTATTTTCTGTAAAAATTAAATCATCTACATATAAACAAACTATTAAAATTTTACCTTGTTTGTTTGCTTTGATGTAGAGTGTAGGTTCGATGCTACTCTTGTTGAAGCTATTGCTTAACAAATATAAATCTATGCAGTTATATCAGAACTGTGGAACTTGTTGGAGTCTATACAAAACTTTCTTCGATCTATAAACTTCATGTCCATGACCCAAAATCTTATTACCTTGTGGCTACTGCACATACACTTCTTCCTCCAATGTTGTAATGCCCCCAACTTTTACATTAAGACATCAGTAGACAAAAGACAAACCAACAATTTTTTCGTGTCACAATTGTGACATACACATGCCACAACTCACACTCGTACACACTGTGATGCCATCAAAAGGAACGACATCACACCAAAACACAAAACAAGACCACCAAGCTCATGATGACACACGGTCAACACACACCAACACAAAAAACACAAGCATAAGACTTGCACAAACATTGGGAATGATATCAACACGATTGAGGAGCATAGGAAATAGAACCTCCTCACAATCGATGACAGAGTACACAACTCATCATCGACACACCACTATCAAGGCCAAATCTCACACACATACAATGGGTCTCAAGCAAGATACCAACATTCACACAAGAGCTGCACATGGTTTCCTCACACCATTCAATGCACAATCATGTTATGGATAAACAACCAAAAATATTCATTACCATTTCACATTATGGGCCCACATGACCCAATCAAAGAAAGATGAAATACAATAGGTTAAAAACATGGAGTTCGACACTTATACTTCAATAAGATTATCCCACTCTATCCATCTACACAAACCATTTCATTACAACGGAATTGAGGGAAAGAAGGAAGAGCATTCCAAAACCATATTATTATTCATCCATTAACACATGCTAAACCATCATTTTTCTCCAAATGGTCATGGTAGGAAAAACAAGTATGACATCATCATACCAAGCAAAGCATACACAAGGTGCTACAAACACCAATCACATCTCATTCCTAAGTGCCCAAAGACCAAAACCGAAAAAATAGTCTTGGCACGAAAATTGAGGTTTAAACTACAGCACACATAACCAAAATATAAACTTAATTCCATAGGAAGACTTTTCGTCCTGCAAAATAAAACGATCTAACTTAGCCTAAGTTCCAAAATTCATATTTTCAAGAAATTTCAAAACCCAAAAAGTGCATTTCACCATCGAAGAACCATACCAAAATGTCCAAAATATATTTTAACAATCTCCAAGTTCTAATAGTACCCTTAGTACCCAAATCTACCCAACATCACACTTTTGTACACATACAAATTTGGGAAAATTTGCCTTAGTAATGGGGCAAAATTGAGTTTTTCCAAAATAATACAAACCTACAACAAGATTGAGCTATTCAATTGAAACTACCCCTATAGTCAATTTTAATGCTCCCAACTCAAAGCCATATGCTTTACTACTTAAGGTAGAAGCATGGCTATCAATAATTAAAGAACAAAATGTATATTTTATTAAATAGGAAAAATACCTTGCTCTCAAGTCTCCAATGGAGTTTTTCCTTTCTTTGCAAATTCTCTTCTAAGCCATATAAGGATCCAACACAATATCAAAGCACCAAACAAACTCCAAGCAATTCCAAGCAATCCCGAGCAATTCCAAGCAAGGGTTTCAAGCTCCAAAAATGCAAACACATATCCTCTGTTTCCTTTTTCTCCCCCAAAGCACATGACGTAAGAATGAATTAAAAGAATGTCTCTTTTCCCTTTTGTTTCAAAAATCCCTAAACCCTCAAGTGACTTTTCCCTCCTTTCACATTCAAACTAGTTCTTTTTCAAAATAGATATTTTTGGCACAAATAGATATTTGGAATTTCCAAAATGACTAATGACTTTTTTCAAAATGATTAATGCATAGCTTTTCAATTAAATCTATTTAGATAGACTTTCAAATTTCTTTTCAATAAAGCAATTTATTAATTTGCACAACACTTTATTCCCTAAAGCATTTGATAATAAATCTCTTTTTTTTTTATGAAAACAATTGGATTACATAGATATTGACATCTCTGCACTTATATGAACAAGCATATTACAACATGATGAGTAAGCATACATCTGAACCAGATTTGGCTAAGCAGCCACGAGTAGAGGGGTCCCATCTGTCAAAGTCACCCATGGGTTAAACCTGGCCCGATTGCGCCTTAGGGGGGTTGAACCTTGGTGGATGGCATTATGAACACATACCATCATCCTCATCAATTGTGCTCTCAACCAATTGAGCTACAACCCTTTGGCAATAAATCTCTTTTCAATCATACAACATTTAAATTGTGTAAGACCTTTTCACTAAGGCATAATAAAATCTGTTAAAGCTCTTTTGACTCATCATCAAGCATTTCAAAGACTAAATAGATGCAACAAAATAAAATCTAAATACGTCCGTGCAAGCAAACATACACTTTACAAGTTTCAACAGAAGGGATCTAGAATCACAGATGTTTTAGATTGGTGGCAAACTAGATAAACATATGAACCACCCTTCATTCGTGATCAAATAGGACTGGTTAAACTACCAAACACACATACGCACAATAGTCATAGGATCACTAACTCGACCTTAAGGACTAGGCAAGGTGAGATGGCTAAGTGAAATCTATGGCGTTCTCCTCCACATGCCTTCCATTGGTCAAACACCTATAAACAGGTGGGCATTACATATGCTCCATTTAAAAAAGCTGATTTGTCATCCATCTAATAAACATTGCATATATGTTGAGCTATTATTGCTAAAACAACTCTAATTTTATCTAGTCTAGCCATTGGGCAAAATTCTCATTATAATAATTGTCAGAGTGTTGTGAAAAGCCCTTAGCAACCAACCTTGCTTTGTGCTTCTCAACTTTTCCACTAGCATTAAACTTTGTTTTATAAACCCACTTCACACCAATTACATCTTTTTTTGCTTGCAGATTTATAAAATCCCAAATATAATTTTTCTCTATGATATCGATTTCTTCATCTATGGCTTTTAACCAAATTTTATTCCCAATTGTTTCTTCAAAACATATTGAATCAACTTCAATAAATAATGCAAGATGAAAAATTAAATTATCATCATAAGCACTTTGAGTTATCTCATATATTTCCCTTAAGATTTTCATCGTCTTGACTCTTTGGTGTTGGAGAGGGTGTTGAAATGGCTCTTCTTGTACTTGGTGGAGTGAAAGAACATGGAACAAGTTTGTTCCTGGAAGTTGAAGGTTGACTAACGACATTGGAGCTGCTACTTGCTACAGGTGGTTGATTTTGATTTGTAATTTTTTTTTGCATTAAGGTCTTTCATTTCAAACTACTGCTATTGTTATAAATTTCCACTCCAAATCTAGTCTTCATCTTCAAGAAACTCAACATCTTTGCTGATTTGACTTGTTTTGTGATTGGATTATATAATTTTTATGCTTTTGATTGCTAATTGTATCTCACAAAAATACAATTACATATTTCTGTTGTCATTGAACTTCTTTCTCTTTTCATTGAGAACATGAGCATATGCAATGTGCCCAAACACTCACAAATGAAAAACACCATGTTTTTTCTTACTCCATGTTTTTGGTGGTATTTTACTTTGTAGGGCAACGGTTCAAAATATACACTGCATAATCTACAACTTCAGTCCAAAACTCATTTGGTAAATGCTTTGCTTTCATAATTTTTTTGCCATTTCCATGATTGTTCTGCTTTTTCTTTCAACAACAGCATTTTGCTGTGGTGTATACTTTGATGTGCAAAAAATTAGAAATTCATTAAGCATATATTCACCACCTCTATTTGTTCTCAATTCTTTTGTAAAGTGTCCACCTTGCTTTTCAACCAAAACTTTTAACTGCTGAAATATCCTAAAGACTTCTGCTTTTTGTTTTAATATTTTTTATTGAAATCATCAATGGAGGTTATGAAATACCTAGTATTTCAAATTGAAGGAGTTTGCATTGGTTCACACAAATCTGAATGTACAATTTTATGAGGAGTTTTTTCTTTATGTGACTTACCAGTAGAGAATACTTCTCTATATTGTTTCCTAAGAATACAACTTTCACAAGCTTTATTGGGCTAGTCTATTAAAGGGAGGCCATTCACCTTTTTTTTGGATATAGTAAATTCAGCCTATTAAAACTTAAATGACCACATCTCAAACACCACAAGCATAATTTATCCTTTATAGTGGCTTAAAAGGCTACACTTGGTTCATTTTAAATTCTTGAAGGAAACATCCTATTGTTTGTCGTTTGCATTTTTGCGATCAACTTGTTTATTTTATTTCTATGCAAAATCACATATGTTCAATTTTCAAAATATGCCCTATATCCTTTCTATACTAGCTGTCCAATGCTAATTAGATTATGTTTAAGACCTGTAACATAATGCATGCTTTTTTTTTTCTTACTTTGTTTTAATATTTATGGTTCTTTTACTAATAACCACTACTTCATTGTTGTTCTTTAATTTGGTTTCAGATTGAATTGATTCATCAATTTTTAAAAATGTCTCTCCATTCTAGTCATATGATTGCTACATCCACTATCTAAATACCAAACATCATTTACATTCTTTTCAACAACATTACAAGTAATAAACATGGAACCACAATCTTCATTTTCATTTTCTCTTAAAAAAATTGCATATTCCTTATTTTGATCATACATTTTTTTCCTACATTCATAACTATAATGACCATATTTTTTGATACAAAGGCAGTGGATGTGTGAGTTATTGTGCCTTTGGATGTTTTCTTGTGTATAGCTATTGTTGCTTCCTCTTCTGCTTGCTTCATGTTAGTTATAATTGCTCCTTCCTCCATTACTATTTCTATGGCATATGTACTTAGTAGATGATATTATGGGGGAAATGTTATGTTCTTATGACTAGTGATAGAGGGTTGCATGTACATACATGGTCAGCAATCTTCACACTGCAATTCTTGAAGGACCATGGTAGCATTGAGTAGCAAAGGGTGATTGTTCTCCATGATATTGTAAACAACCACATCTTCATCAACAATGAATTAGTAGAAAGGCTCAATTACAGGATCTAACAATTGTGGCAGGACATGTCATATGGCTATCATGGGGGATTACAATGTCTCCAAGCAAATCTATGCAATTGGTGTAGGGGAAGTTGATGTTGTATTAGGAGTTCAGTGGTTCAAGATGGTGGGCACCTTTACAATGAATCTAGAATGGGTTCTAAACTATATTTGGATCATGAGGGAAAAGATGGCAACTAAATGATTCTATTCCATCTCCCTCAAAAATTACTAGCTTACTGTGGATGGAGATATTGATAAAAGGGTGCTAGTGGAATCATTGGCAGGTGTTATGCCCTCAACTTGGCAGAAGAATTTAATATTGAAGCATTGGAATTACAAGAAGCCTTTGAGTGGCACAATATGGTATCTTACATTAACCACCAAGACGGGCTTCCTTTGTAATGAGAAATAGATTATGCCATTGAATTCGCAACAGCTAGCAACTCCTCAAATATCAATCCTTAGAAATGTTTATACTGTTAAAAAACAAGATAGAACAGTAAGTCAAGGAATTTCTGGAAGCGTCAGCCTGGAGAGCTGTGTTATTCAAAACTAGAAATATTATTTGGGAAAGAGGCCAGATCTTGTATGTTATGTATATTTTTTGGGCACTCAACATTCCCATTAAAATGAGTCTCATTTCCATTTATTGTTAAAATGTTGGAGAAGTTGCATGGAGTATCATTCTTCTCTTGCCCAAATCTGTGGTCTAGGCATCATCATGTCAGAATAATATGAAAAGATATCTGTAAGGCACCTTCTAGTGCACATGAATTGCACTTTGAGATAATTCTGTCTTTGGGGCCGACCAATTCTCCTGCAACTTTCTAGGTCCTTGCAAACAACTTAAGATGGCAACAATAACTAATCTTGGGCCTTGTCGTAGAGCTTATGCATGATAGTACACCTCAAATCTTCAAGATTTTGAAGTTAAACAGAGCAAGTTCCAGTTCCACACACATGAAAAAGAGATGATGACAATCTTACACGATTACAAAATTGCAACTATCTGATTGGCAGTAATTTTAAGGCTGGTACAGTTAATAGTAGCGTTAATATCCCCTAGACCCAAGGGCTTCATATTAGGAACAAGAAAAGTGGATTGCTAAGATCCCATGGATTGGTATCAAAATCATCTACAAGAAGAAATTATGGTATATTGCATATGCTCTATTGTTGAATGATGATGTTGCATCTCCCTATGCTATATATTGGAATACTGGCTTGGGTTGATGAGGTCAGAGCAGGATAGAAACAACTTGTACAGAACTTGCAAAATTGAAATGTTATCACACACAATTTGCTTAACATACTGTTAAAAGGACCGGATGTATTTAGACATCAATACCCAAGGCAAGTAAAGAATCTTACAGGAAGCACATTCTGTTTCTAGACTTTCTACAGTTGTTCACTCGTTGTTTGTTATTACATACCATAAAATGAAACAACACTTTTATTAAGGACTCAAGAAGGCCATTCCAGGAATTTGTGGCTTAATGTCAAGTATATCAATGCACTAAAGGAGAAACTGTCAAGATTTGCGAACCATTGCATCTGTAAGCCTATACCCAGCCAGAGGCAGGAAAATATCTGTATCGACTTTATAGAAGGCCTTTCTAGATCGTAAGGAAGGTATGTCATCTTTGTGGTTGTTAAAAGATTGGGTATGTATGTTCTGTGGCATTCATTATGGAGCCAAGGTGAAGCAGATTGCTCATTGCAGATGTCTTCATTGAGGTACAAAAAAAGTAGTTGTCTCTGATCATGGCCCTAAATTGACAATTCATTGCTAAAAGAAACATGGAAAATAGGCACCAAGATAGCCATGTGTCAACATATCATCATCTGTGAACTCATGGAAAAACAATTACTGTTAATAAATGTCTAGAAGAGTACTTGTAGTCTGGTTAAAATATTGTAAAATACAACCTACATCTGCTTTGATTCTATTGCAAGCTCTATGTGGGTGCATACTTACAGGTCACTTACAACTTACTGGAGGTTTTTAGAATTCTCACCTAAAACCTTCACACATGTTAATGGGATGAAACAACGAGATGAGGTTTGGGTGGGAACTTTAGCCATGTATGTGGGTGTGCTTATGCTTACAACTATCTTGGAAACATTCCCCAGAACAAAGCACGTTGGCACCTATATTCCATCCAATGTTGCAAGACTCAAACTCGCCCAAGACTCGGCAAGCTGATTTTTGACCCGGGCTTGGACTTGTCACCCAGACTCGCCAAAGACTAGGCAAATTAAAAAACCCATGAAATTCGGAGATTTTTAAGGATTTAAAACTTGTTTCATGCACCCTTTAATAAATAAACCTTAAAGAGACAATTAACTCATCAAATAGAAGCTATTTTGATGACATACACAAGTATACATCGATCACATAAGTATAAATGCAAATTTTAGCTGAAGGAAATAACACATTTAGATATATAAATATTGTCAAATGTATTCAAAACTCATGGAATATGAAATCCATGGCATTAAAAGTAAAAAACAAAAACTAGAAGTCTATGGCTCAGAGGGGCCTACATCACTCGGCCCAATATTATGGCAAGTCCTATGTGGGCGTCTAAGATAGGTCCTGGATGATGATGCAGCCATGATATCTGCTTGTGTCTCAGTGACACTCGTGCCAACATCTAAGGTGTCTCCTTGTGCTCTAGCCTCCTTGTCTACCATGGCTACTGCCTCTGCCTCTCTATCAACTTGGTCAACCCAATCAAGGTTCTCATCACCAAAGACAGGATCCTCAGCCTCAGTGATCCAAACTTCGGCTCTCTTTGATGTTTGTCAACACAAGCATTTCAACTAGTTTCAAGGACCCATGAGAGCGAAGGTACTATCTTCTTCTTACTCTTTTTTGCTGCTACTCTCTATTGCTGATTTGGATTCAATACGTGAAGGGAATGAATGTACTACCTTCTTTTGATGCTGTTGAGATATACTTGTTGAATTCTGTCCTCCATGTGAGCTTTTTCCTTGTAAGAATTTCCTATTTCTATCTAGAACTGTTTTAGTTCTTTCTAGAATAGAAGTACTTTCTTTAATGTTCTAGTTGACCATGTTTAGGGGTTGCTGTTCCAAATTTGCTGCTGCAAAACAGGGAGAAAATATTTGAATCTCAATCCTCAAAGTCCTTTGGAACTTCCTTAGGGATAAGATCAGTCATTTGTATCTTGGTGAACTGACTGCCCTCACAATCCGCCCAAAAATCTTCTATGCCTTGCACATGCTGATAGTGTGATCCTAACCTCTCAAATAGAATACCCTAGGATCATAAGTATGTCTTCATAGAAAATTTTGAGGTTAAATTACAAAGTTCTATAGTTGCATCTTTTGCATCTAGGGCATTCTTACATTTATAGGGAAGTTCACAGCTAGTTTATGTTTGTCCCTCAGTATAAAATGAATGTCAGCCACTTGTCTACAAAATTCTGGCAAAACCATGTGTTCACTAGGGTATCTAGGTAGCATATATGGAAATGACAAGAAACAAAATACTTAGACGTGGCTGAATGACGGGAATTGAATGAACCTATCTGCCCACTCTGAAATGACAGCCCTGGCTCGCTCTGTAAAGTAGATGTGCAACTCATCAATCTTCCTAATTGAATGCATTAGAAATGTATCATTCACCCTTGTAAAGTGTTTTAATGACTTGTTATATTCAAATTGAGGAAGATGCCTGAAGATGCGAAGGGCATTACATGAACCCTCTTTAGACAAATCTGTGAAGGATCCAATCTTTGCAAGTGCATAGACTGAGTAAGAGATCATGTGTAACTCATGAGTGTGTTCAAACTCTGTCAACCATCATCAAAGAGGGCCGAGTCTAGCAGTTGGGACTCACCTAGACTCAGCGAGTCTGCCGAGTACTCAACTACCGAGTCTCCCAGACTCGCCTAGGGTCGCACAGCTCGTGACTCGCCGAGTCTGGGCGAGTCTTGTAACTTGGATTCTATCAGCCCCTGTGGTGCTAAAACTAATTGGGGAAGTGGCTATGCACTTGAGCTGCCTAGCACCTTCATGATTCATTTTGTTTTTCATGTCTTTTGCTTGATGAATATAGTCACAAAGAACATTACTATAAAAAGTTAAAATTAAATTGCTAGAATTAGATGGAGCAGCATGGATTCAGCTGTAGCTAAAAGGAAATTTGGCACCCAAATTCTATGAGCTCTTGTGGTGTTTAAATCTGAGGAAGTGGCCTATGTACTTGAGCTGCCTTACACCATTCAAGAGTAGTAATACTTTTCATGTACCTTTCTTGAAGAAGGCAACTGGGAAGAAAATTGCATACAAATTAAATTGCTAGTTGTAGATGGAGAACAACAGATTCAATTGGAGCCAAAAGGCATTCTCGATACCTGCATAAAACAACTCCTGCTTCAAACATTATGAATACTAATACTTCATCATGTGAAAGGACTTACAATTGTGTGATGCTACTTGGAAAAATAAGCAGTTATTGCAGAAATATCCCGACATTGGTATTGGGGGTATTTGATGTTATTACGTAGGAGATGATATTGATCTAAGGGATGTGGTGTTATAAATCCAGGTTGGGGGCACATACAAATGTGGTATGTGGATGTGAGAACATTGGGAGTGGTGCCTGTGGGCACATTTTACTCTTGGATTTGTAGGGCTAGTGTGGTATTTTATTTAGTAAATGATATTGGTGTAGAGCATATATTGGTATACCGTACAAGGGTTGTATTTTCATGTCTATCTATTGAACTATATTGTCTTGTGAATAATAGGCATCTTTGTTATGTGCATCCATGTTTGTGTGTGTAGTGGGGTTTGCAGTTTGCTAAGAGTATTATGCTGCTTTATATATTTACACTAATAGTGTCACTTTTTTGGTTGTAGAGTGCATACCGCCAACAACGATATGCGCGAGAAGTCAGCATACAATACAATCTTTGCAATGAGCCCTGGTATGTGATATATTAAGAATTTGATTTTCAATGCTTTTCTTTTACTATAGTTTCATTCTTCAAAAGATGACTAAAAGAAGGTGAAGGTAGCTTGCAGGCTTGGATTGAGCAAATTCAGAATATTTAGAATGGAATCATCTTTCTTTATCTAATAAATTGACACCTGCATGCATTCTACAACATTCCTAAACCTAGCAGAAATTATTACTATGTTTTCATACAGTAAAGCTATCATAGGAATTTAACATCGCAATTTATAGGTTTAGAATGGTCCACCAAGTGAACAATTCAAGATGCTTGCTCAAAAGTTTATAGTTTGCAACTAGTTTTGTTTTACAGTGAATTCTTTTGCGTGCATCTGTCATTTACTAATGTAGAGGAGAAAGTATAGCTACAAATGCACAAGGTTGGATAATGCCATTTATTTTGAAGGTATCTTTACAAAAGGCCCTTAGAGATTACCACTCCTTGACTATCAAAGGACAAGTAATTTTATGATATCCTCAAGGCATAGAAAGATAATTCATCAAAGCTTATCCATAATCTACATCCCTTACCCACATTGTTCATTAATACAATGTCTCTAAGTAACTTTTTGTTGTCTCAGACATCCTAAGGTATACAACAATTGACAGTTTTAAAGAGGTTCAGATTGATATTTGATACCTCAGGTGCTTCCTCCAGTACTGTAAATGCTGGAGCACAGCCAAGTGAACCAAAAACATGTTGGAGTCCCAATTGCTATGGAAAATACAGATGCTTCAGAGATGCAGGAGATTGTTCACCTGGTCACCGGACAGATCTTCAAATATTATAGGCGCTTTTCTCATTCTGGTTTTTTGTTTAAGGGGTGATGAGTATGAATTTCATTTTTGGGTTTATGCAGCATAGTGCTCTAGTTCGTAGACTGCTAGTTCTGAGTTTTACAACAAACAGATATACTGTGACCTGAAAACAATTGTCTGTGTGCTTAATAGTTTTGTAGCACAACCTAGTTTACTCCTCATTGGTCATGTTGTTTGATAATCAGGAAAGCTATCATATTAAACACATTGATGCACAGAATCAGTACACTGAAGCATCTGAGATCAGAACCTGAAACATCATCAGATAAATTACTGCATAAGACTACCTGATAATTTACTTGAGTTAAATTCATCTGATAAATTGGTGCATAAGACTACCTAAAACTGTACTAAAGTTAACAAACTTCTCAATTTGGGCCTTGGACAAAGCAAATCATTATGGCGACTGCCAAAATACCTACTATCTGATGTCTGCCATTGCTTGTCCTTTGCAACTCAATTATAAGAGTGCCTTAAGTTTTGTGCACCAATCATTGCAAACAGAAGGTGCTATTCTGGACTGGTTGCTAGCAAGAGGAATTGCCCAGATTTCTTCCATTACCATATCTTTTCATCTGTTTCTTGTTTGTCTTCAGTTTTTCCCTGATGCCCATTAGAGTTGGAGAAGAATGGATTATCCCCTTTATTGCCTATCCTGAAAGATATTATCCAGGTATGGGGGCCTATGCTGCTTGTTTGATGGTGCTTTCAGATGTAGTGACCTCCAAATTGATAACTGGGCTTGGTGGCAGCATGCACATGTGCCCGCTGTTACCATTAAGCATTGTAAGCATTACATCCTGTAATTGTGGAACACCTTTACTATGTTTCACAAAAGATTCATTGATAGTAGTGATCTGAGTAGACATGTTCACCCACTATGTTTGAAGCTTGTTAATCCTTTTTATGATTTGGATCAGTGTGTCTTGGTGGGACTGCAAGCCTGGAAATGTTATTGGTGCTGGTGGAAGACGTTGGAAGTTAAAGGCTGAGTAAGAAGAAACAAGTCTTGTGCTAGTGAGTTATTGTAATGCTGAGATCCTCTTCCATAACTAGCATTTACATGGAGCAGGCTGGACAACAAAGGAGGAGGAAGGGCATCCTTAAAATAATCCATCTTACATTTCTAGTGTTGTGGACCTGTTGTCCCACAGGTGAAGGATGATGTAATGAAATGACTTACAATTATTGATCCCCTGGGAATATGCTTGGAGGTGTTGGCAGAGGGGAGGAGGGATTTTGTGTTTAGTTGTCATCGGTTCTTGGATATTTGAATCTCTGTTCACAGTTGATGTATTTGCAGAACCTGTTACTGCTTTTTGTGTTGGGGATTAAGAAGGGGTTCAGTGACACCTTTTTTAACTGAAACTGAATCTTGGTATAATGCCTTTTTTCTTTGGGACACTTTCCCATCTCCCTCTAGGAGGCATGCCCCAATCTGCTTCCCCATTCCCGTACCAATGCTATTTTACTATTTTTGGGGAACTTCTATGCATCTTCCCTGTCTCCACATTTCCTCATTCTCCCCAAACAGGGACTCATGAAACATTGATATAGTGTTACAAGCATGTTGATGGCAGGGAGATCCATTTGGATAGAAATGTATCTATCTATTCATGACATCTTTGCACTTGAGAATCTTTATCCGTTTCGTAATGTTCAATCATACTTGCAAAGCATGGAATTAATTGCATACCTCCATTGATTACTTTTTACTAAAGTAGCAAACAAGTTTTAGGATGATGTCTCCTTGAAGATTGATTTCCTGTCTTGTTGGGTCATGTATTCTCTTCTCAACGCCTGCATACCAATTTTGTGAAAACAGAATATTCTAGGAGATTTAGTTTGAGCAAAGTGCTTTCTTTCTAGATTGTCACTTGATTTGAAAGCAAAATGGGACTACAATTGTTGGATCCAAAATACACCACATCCATATCAATTAAGTAGTTGACTGAAGGTTTACATTTTATTCACTTGACTTGGATGTTGAAGGGAGTGAACTGTACACTGGTGCATCAAACACAGGTGTTCTGGCCTAGGTAAGCTATGTTTCTCCTATGAAACATTAGAACCTTTCATAAAGGCCTTCATTTTGCTCCTATCATTCTTTATGAACGTTTTTCTTAACTTTGAAATCAGTCTTTCCTAATCCTACTTCTGTTGATTCCATTCCATGGCATGTGCACAATTGGTTTTTCTTGTCATTTAGCGATGGTTACGATGGTTGGATGAACAACATGCCCTTTATATCTGTATTCAGTTTTGTTGACAAGCACTTGTACTCCGATCATGTTGACAATGGATCACCTATAGTAATATGAAATTGATATAATTTTGGATTCCATCTTATGTTGTTGATTTTTGAGGTGTCAGTGCATTTTAATGGATTTTCATTCACATACCCTTCATCAGATTTCAAGTTTATTAAAAAGATTGTCATCCCTTGAGTTCAAAATGCTTCAAATTTCTAACACAGATTTATAGTTAACATATTGTCTATCCCAATGTCTATGCCATCCTTCTTGATGATAATCTATATATATCAAATCAAGATGTTACCCAGCTTGTTAATGCCTTGGTTAAATCACTTCTGCTACCAGGATAAATTTGATGGACTCTTTATCTTTTCTGTTTTCTTATGATATTGCCAAGGGCACAGCCACTTACAATGAAGAATACTACAAAGCTCCAGCTTATGTTATTTGTCTCTCAATTTTCAAGAAAGCTCCTGGTGCTTTACTGATCAGAACTGTAATTTTCACTGTAGAGTTAAAGTAATCTAGCATGTCATAAACTCTTCTTATTTCAATTCCCTTGCGCTTTGCTACTCTGTATGAAGCAGACAAGCACTGCTTGTTATATTTTTGAATTTATAAAGGTACAATATTTCCAGACTTTTGGAATATAAATAAACATTTGGAGACATACAGTAGTTCCTGTTGAATAATATTACTTAAATTGTTGTTCCAAATAGTTTATAAGCTTTCTTTGGATTCTAGAATTTACAAAATATGGAGCATGCATATCTTTCACAGTAAATTGGGTTTCAACTTGTCAATTTGTCTTTGCAAAAGTTATGGTTACTCTAGATTAGCTGGTAAAAAAAGCTTTAGACATGATCATCAAAATCTGCAGTATATGAGACAACATGAAATACTTTGGAGGCAATAAGTGAAACAGGGTGGTACACTATTATGAGTTGTTATATGGCATTGGTTACATCAGAAAGGACAAGTCAGTTATAATGTATATAGTTGTAACATAAATGAGTAACAGAATTATTGAAAAATCAAAATCACTACAAGTAGCCATCTTTAGTGTTAAAAGTTCTGAAGGATAATCAGTAATTTTTTCATTTGTTGTCAGTTGTTTAATTGAAAGTAGTTTTTTAACTTGATTGGAGATCCCCTTCTGGGGTGTCCTTCAGCTTTAGATGTCATGACCAAGGGGCATCTCTTCAATCAAATTTACCTTGGATTTGCACTTAACCTTGTTTGTTGGGGCACACCACAGAATCAGATGTGGTAGTTTACCTAATTTAACACTCAACATTTTGCACATTTAAGCATGTTAGTCGAAAGTAGTTACTTCTGATATGTTAATAAAGTTTAATTATTTATCTCAAATATATTTGTTTCTAGGATGAAGTACAGCATTGGCATAGTTGCAGATAGAGGCCTGAAGAAGTCCCAGTTCACATCAGCACGCTTGAAGAAAGGTGAAGTACTATACGTAGAGACTCATGCTAACAGGTAGATATCATCAAATCAAGACTCCTCTTTTTGCTTACCGTGGTCGGATTCCATTTCTTTCCTTTGTTAATGATGTGGAACACTTAGTCAATTGAAACCCCTAATTGTGTTAGTAGTTTCTAAAAACTCATATAAATAGCACTGCCCTTGATTTCATTGTCTGAAAGCTATAATATGCATATTGATATGTTATCTATGATTCAAAGAGAATCTGTTTCATCTTAACAACAGCAGTGATATAATTTTTTTTTTTTTTGGATAGATTAGGTGAAGGTTCTATAGGGTTCTGTACCTGAAAAGAAAGGTTAACAAAAGCTAATACAACAAAATATATCAAAAGTTTTACCAACATTAGCCATAAATCCTTCCTACATGCCATCCAAAGCTCCAGAAGGAAATGTCCGACTCTACATAAATGAGGGATCAACAGAAACTCCATCATTCCTATCCATTAACTAGATACCCTGCTCCAACTCCACGGGTAGATGAGAATGAGAAACACCTCCTAGTGATATTCCCAGGGGGAAGGACTTACTTCCAGCAAGCAAAATATTATTCCACCCAACCACCCTCATGATATCAACAGCTAAAGCCATTTCTTCACTGAAAAGCACCACATTTGCCATTCTGCAGACTATTTTGAGATTATTCTTCCTCTTACCCTTGCTGCTGGAATCTGTTCTTTAACATTGGAGGGCCCTCCAAAAAGTGATCTGGAGCAGAATTCCTTAGTAACACCTTGAGAATCCCTGCACACTCTATTTCAGCTCCAGCCTTAACCCAAAGGTTTGCTTCTAACATTGCTAAGCCAAACTCCAATTCAGCTTCCCTGTATACCTCAAACTAACATTGCCAAAAATTAAAATGATATAATCCAACATAGCTGCATCTTCTATTTTGAATACATTTCGAAGGACCTCCTCCGATGCTTGTATGAAAGCTCTCTATCACCCGCTGAACACCAGATACTGTTAAAAAATTATGTCTGGGACAGGGGCTGCTCTGAATTCACATGCTGAAAAATAATTCTTTTATTCTGCTGAATCGACTTTCTCGAGTCACATATTACAAATTGAATTTCCTTTTCTACAAATAATCAGCAATTGGATGATTTTTATAGAGTTTACAACTGACCAAAAATAACCGAAATAAAGAAACTAAATTAAGTGCTCTTCGTGCGGTTATCCAAACTGGGTGATAAAGCTAAACAAACATTAAAGCTAGGTGTCTAAAATCAGCAGATTGACCTACTATAAATAGCTGCTCAAAATACCAAAAGCCATCTACTAAAAACTATAACTGACTTCTAAAATAAGCTACTAGTTTATAAATAAAATCCTATAAATTTTTTTTCCTAAAAATAGCTGTGCCCATATTTGTAGCAACTTCAGCAGCATGATTTCATAGGCAACTGTTTGTTATTTTCATTAGCAACTTGGACAACTTAAACAGCAGCAATTCAACTTTGCCAGCATTGGTATTTCAACTTCATCAATTTTCTTATAACTTCATCAGCAATATTAACTTCATTAGCGTTCTGTTGTTTGACATCATATTTTCTTACATTCTCCCCCTTGATTTCAAATCCCTATATTTGCAGTGTTGTCTTCAAATCTGAGTGCATTAGCTTTCTTGGTCCTTAGTCATGATATCTACCAATTGTTCTTCTGACCTACAAAACTTTCAACTTTCTTCTCTTGTACCAACTCTCTTATGTAATGATGCTTCAGTTCTATGTGTTTTGCCCTTGTATGAAATATTGGTTTTTACTTGCATTGCTCCACCATTCCACAAAATATCTTTGTAGGATTTCTTTGTTCTTCTCCTAGATCTTCCAAAAGTCTTCTTAATCAAATTGCTTGTGTACATGTTGCTGTTCATGCTGTTAATTTTTGTAATCAGACTGAAAGTAAAGAGCAGAAAACAATAAATGCAACACATAACACGGCAGTACCCTGGGAAAACCTCCCTCTTGGAGGTGAAAAACCCAGCAACAAATATCTCAGATCTTATTAGATTAATCACAGTAGCAGATTACAATTTAGCCTTCTCAAGGCATAAATCAGTTAGGGCACAGCTTATCTGAGATATGACAATCTGATCAATTATCCTTGAAGAAGCAGATCTCTGTAACTTGATTTGGCTGCCCAGCTTGGAGATCACTGACCTTGTATAGAGTTCGCTCAGCCTTTAACTTCAGTTCGCTTGCTAGTAGATTGCTGTTGAAGATATGATTTGATCTCAAATCATATTGCACATATATGTGACAATGATCACAATAAACCCCTAGCTGGCCTAGCATGATTTGACGCCAAGTTACATTATGAAATTCAAGTTACATATGGGTCAAGACTATTTACAAGTTACATCAATGAGTCTTATATAATTGCAAGTTACATAAATCGCCCAAACAGGGCCTGACCCCAGATTGGGTCAATACAACAAAATATATTAGCATTTAGATGTGCTAGGTCGGCCCTAGAAGGGATCCGACCTAGCTACAAATCAACACTCCCTCTTAGCTAGGGAGGATTCCTTCTGAATAATCAAGTCATATAGTGACAACCACCATGGCTACTCTCATGGATGGAAATCTAATGAACACAAGTGCTTATTGTCATCTCAACATGACGTTCACCATAGCTACTCCCAGAGGGTGAACAAACACAAGTGTTACATCATGGAATTTCTTCCATGACATCCACCATGCCTACTAGCAGAGGGTGGATCCACCATACCTACTCGCAGAGGGTGGACGAGGGCTTTCACCTCAAACTTTTCCCAGAGAAGAGTGCATTATCATCATGCCTACTCACAGAGGATGGTTCCACCATGCCTACTCGCAGAGGGTGGAAGATACATCTCAATGTGTCACTGATGCTGAAGCTCCCTCTCGACTAGAGCTTCATTCTCCACAACTCCAAGCTTATCTCGAAAGTATGCAAACTTCACTTGAGCAAGGGGCTTGGTGAGAACATTTGCTGTTTGTTCATCAGTGCTGATGTACTTCAGCTGAACAACATTCCTTTGTACCATATCCCTGATATAGTGATACTGGATTTCCACATGCTTTGTTCTGTCATGAAATATTGGATTGATAGAAAGCTTCACACAGCTCTGGTTATCACTATGGATAATTGTAGGCTCCCAGGATTGTCCAAACAATCCTGCAAGGAGTTTCTGAAGCCACACTGCTTCTCGAGCTGCCACACATGCTGCAATGTATTCTGCTTCTGCAGTACTCAATGCCACTGAAGACTGTTTCCTGCTGCACCAGGAAATCATGGCGGATCCCAAACTGAAGCAAACTCCAAAAGTGCTCTTCCGATCAGTGACACTTCCTGCTCAATTAGAATCAGAATATCCTTCCAAGTTCAGGACTGTGTTGGAAGAATACTTCAAGCCATATCCAATTGTGCCACGCAAGTATCTCAAGATATGCTTGGCTGCAACTAGATGAATCTGCCTAGGTTCACACATGAACTGGCTGAGAGCACTCACTGCATAGCAAATGTCAGGTCTAGTGTTAACTAGATACATCAAGGATCCAATCAGCTGCCTGTACTCAGTAGGATCCACAAGATCTGAACTAGCTGCAGATTCACTCAACTTCTTCAAGTTAGTTTCCATAGGTGTGGACATAGATTTACAATCTAACTTTTCAAATCTCTTCAAAATATCAATGGTGTACTTTCCTGGACTTAGAATAATCTCATTAGGTCTTTGCCATACTTCTACCCCTAGAAAGAAATGCATGAGACCTAGATCTTTCATTAAAATATTGAAGTCAATTCTTCCTTACATCTAAGAATGAGATGATCTTCCCCAGTCAGAAATAAATCATCAACATATAAAACCAGAATTAACATCTCACCATTGAATACCTTGAAGTAAAGATTTGGATCAGCATCATTCTACAAAAACCTAAGCTTACCAAATACTTGTCAATTCTTTCATACCAAGCACGAGGACCCTGCTTAAGGCCATATAAAGCTTTCTTCAATCTGCATACATGAGACTCTCTCTCATGGATCACGAAGCCTTCAGGCTGCTCAATGTAGACCTCTTCTTCAATAACACCATTGAGAAAAATTGTCTTTACATCCATCTGATGTAACTTCCGTCCCTTAGCTGCTGCAATAGCAATGATAGTCCTGATAGAAGTATATCGGGCAACATGGTCAAAGGTTTCCTCATAATCTATGCCTTCTTTCTGAGAGAAACCACGAGCCACAAATTTAGCCTTGTATTTCTCAATGCTTCCATCAGCAGCATGCTTAATTTTAAATAACCACTTGGAAGATACAACTGACTTACCTTTGGGTCTAGCCACAATATCCCAAACATCATTCTTGATGATAGACTAATATTCTTCATCCATAGCATTCTTCCATGCTTGCTGGTTCATGGCTTCTTCAATGCTAGAAGGTTCAGTCTCAATAATATTGCACATCAATGCAACATAGTTGGAGAACTTCTGAGGTCTCCTACTTTCTCTGAATGTGCCTCTTGGGGCTGCAAACTTTTCTGCCTCCTGCACGGTGTTTCTTGCCCAAAGAGGTCTCTTCCTGCTCACAGTGATATCTCTAGGCCCATCAGTAGGATCCATAGGCTCAACTGGATCATCATGCTCTTCAGGTTCTGTAGACTCCCGCTGAATCTCAGTATCATGATCAATGTCCATGTTTTGAGGGTTATCATGAACTTCATTATCAATCTCCATACTTGATCCTTTAGATCTTTTGAATGCAATATCTTCTTCAAAAGTAACATCTCTACTAACCTCAATATACTTCTGACCTGGAATGAAGATTCTGAATGCTTTGGAAGTTTCCCTGTAGCCCACAAGAATTCCTCTCTTGCCAGAAGGTTCTAACTTGGTTCTCTTTTCTTTGGGTACATGAACATATACTGGACTCCCAAAGATCCTCAAGTGGCTGATATCAGGTTTGATCCTTGAAAATGCTTCTTCCAGAGTTATATCCTTCAATACATGATGAGGGCATCTATTCTGAATGTATACAGCTGTTCTAGATGCTTCAGCCCATAGAAAAGTTTGCAGATCCTGATCATGAATCATAGCTTTTGCTGCTTCAACTATGGATCTGTTCTTCCTTTCTGCAACCCCATTTTGCTGTGGGTTGTAGGGAACACAGAACTCCCTTTTGATTCCTGCCTCAATACAAAAATCATGAAAGCTACCCGAGGTGTATTCACCTCCATTGTCAGGCCTTAAAACTTTAATTCTTTTCCCAGATAAGTTTTCAGCTAGGGCTTTCAATTCTTTGAATCTACCTAGGACTTCATCAGATTCTTTTGTCTTTAGAAAGTAAATCCAAGTTTTCCTAGAGTAGTCGTCTATAAAGATTACATAATACAAGAATCCACTTGGAGATGAAACAGACATGGGTCCACGTAAATCAGAATGCACAAGAGCTAATTTCTCCTTTGACCTACTTTCACTTTGATGAAATGGACTCTTAGTGTTTTTACCCATAGCACAACCCTTACATGTATAATCATGAATATGACTAAGTTTAGGCATACCTTTAACCATCTTCTCTAGTGTAGGAAGGGCTCGGAAGTGGAGATGTCCAAGTCTTCTGTGCCATAGCTCGCTTGATTCAGGGGTTTCATGAAGAAGAGCTCGAACTGGACGAGCTGAAAGCTTGTATAAGCTATCATACCGATTCCCAATGACACGAGCAGATTTGATGCTAGATTTCTTAGGCCATGCAAGTACTCTTCCCTTAGAAAATCCGATTTGATAACCTTTATCCTCCAAGGCTGATATGGAGATAAGGTTCCTCTTGATTCCCGGTACAAACAAGATATCACTGAGGTGAAGAGAAATTCCAGAATCTAAGTTAAGGGAAGTAGCACCAAAACCTCTTACAGAATAGCGTGCATCATCTCCAATGATCACATGTAGATTGGACTCCTTGACCGAGTCTGAGAGATGCTCTCAGTAGCCGGTGATGTGTCTAGATGCTCCACTATCAATTAGCTAGGTATCACTGTCTGTAGGAACATTGCTTGACAAGGTAGAAATGAAGAGAAAGTGTTCCGCATCCTTCTGATTTGAAACTTCATTTAGATTTGCTTCTTGTTGCTTTGGCTGGGATAAGCAGTCCTTTGCATAGTGACCGAACTTGTCACACCTGAAACACTTGATGCGGGAAAGATCCTTCTTCTTTTTTGAATCAGGAGCTGAATCAGACCTTTGATCTCTATTCTTCTTGAAATTATTCTTCTTCCAATAGCCTCCTTTCTTCTTGATGGACTGGGCAGCAAGAACATGATTGTCTTCTCCATGAGTGCTTTTGATAACTCCTTTTGCAGCCAGTCTTGATTCTTCTTGAATGCAATCAGCCCTCAACCGATCAAACCTGGGAAGTTCAACTCTTGCACTAATTCCTTGAATGTAGGACTCCCAAGATGCCAGAAGACCATTGAGAGCTAACACGGTCAAGTCTTTGTCATCAACAACATTTCCAATAGATAAGAGCTGATCTCTCAAATCAGAAATCCTCATGAAGTACGCTATGACTGTTTCTCCTTTTGCCATCTTGATGTGATGAAGCTGTTGTTTCAAGGCTAGGACACGGCTAGTGTTGTTGATTTCGTACATCTCCTCCAAGGTTTTGAACATTTCACTTGCTGTCTTCATCTTGGAGATGATGGGGACAATGTGATCCTTTACGGAATCAACCAATATCTTCTGAGCTTGGATATCTTTCTTCCTCCATTGAATCTTTTCTTCTTCTACCTCAGGCTCAGTGGATTTTCTATCCACAAAATTTGCAAGATCACTTCCATTCAATGCAAGCATGATTCGGAATCTCCATGATGTGAAGTTGGATGCTCCATCCAATTTGTCTTCAACCCTGAGACTGTGCACCATCTTGAGTGAAGCGATAGGTAGCAAATAATAATGAGAATGAACTACTATCAATCTGATCACACTTAATTCGAACCTAGATGTGATACCATGTTAATTTTTGTAATCAGACTGAAAGTAAAGAGCAGAAAACAATAAATGCAACACATAACACGGCAGTACCCTAGGAAAACCTCCCTCTTGGAGGTGAAAAACCCAGCAACAAATATCTCAAATCTTATTAGATTAATCACAGTAGCAAATTACAATTTAGCCTTCTCAAGGAATAAATCAATTAGGGCACAACTTAGCTGAGATATGACAATCTGATCAATTATCCTTGAAGAATCAGATCTCTGTTACTCGATTTGGCTACCCAGCTTGGAGATCACCGACCTTGGATAGAGTTCGCTCAGCGTTGCAAAATGTTCGCTCAACCTTGGACAATATTCGCTCAACCTTTAACTCCAGTTCGCTTGCTAGTAGATTGCTGTTGAAGATATGATTTGATCTCAAATCATATTGCATATATATGTGACAATGATCACAATAAACCCCTAGCCGGCCTAGCATGGTTTGGCACCAAGTTACATTATGAAATTCAAGTTACATATGGGTCAAGACCTATTTACAAGTTACATCAATGAGTCTTATATAATTGCAAGTTACATAAATCGCCCAAATAGGGCCTGAGCCCAAATCGGGTTAATACAACAAAATACAATATCAAAATGCTAAGGCCGACAGGCCAATTAACATTTAGATGTGCTAGGTCAGCCCTAGAAGGGATCCGAGCTAGCTACAAATCAACACATGCAACATACTCTGTTTTTGTACCGTATGCAATTGTATTATGCTTGCTTGAACTCCATGTAATCAATCCACTTCCTAATGTAAAACATTGTCTTGATGTGCTCTTTCTATCATCTGATAAGTCTCCCCAATCTGCATCTGAAAAATCAAATAACTTGAATTTTCAATTGAATGATAATTTATGTTCCATGACATTTTGGGGACAGCAAGGGATGCGTTTTGGGGACAGTAGTCTGAGTGCCATTTTTTGGGGACTGCAGGGAACAATTAACAATAATTTGAATTTCTAATTTCATTGTTCAAATTTTAAACTCAAAGTCTCAAACTTCAAAATTTTTGATAGACAACATTTAAAAATATAGTTCTACTACTAACTACTAACTACAACTATGCGTCATTTGGTCTATCAATATCAAAAGAGTTATCTATGTCACTCTCTAGTTGAAGTTGTGGATTGTCCAATGGAAGCCCAATCAATCCCTACTACACCTCCTCCTTGTCAATCTGCCTTAACAGCTTCAGGATCGACATCCCAACATGTTGTTGGAATCTGTCGATACTTAGTAGTTGACCGATCCTAAAGCTGCTGGAATTTGTCGATACTTAGTACTTGACCGATCTTAAAGCCTCAAGATACTATGAACTGCAACTAGCTTCTATGCTCATTTAGAGGTAAGCATGTTTCTCTTAATCGAGTGGATGAAGCCATAGGTGGACCAATTCCTCTCTACAACAAAGGAACTAACAATCTGTGAGAGTAGACAAATTACAAGTTGTTTCAACTCTAGTGTGTCCTTCCCATGAAATTTCCACTGTCCGATAACTTTTTTCGTGCAATAGTGGCCCTATCCATCCTAACCTTTGGTTTGTTGAATGTAGATCCCCAAAGATCAGAAAATTGAAGCCACTCCTCCCAAAGTATGGTTGCATCCTTAGTGCCATACATTTTATGAAGGGCTTTCATAAGCCTCTCCATTACCTCATCCTTAGAAGGAAGAATTCGAGCAGGTCTAGGTGTGTACCACTTGGGATTAAGAGATAGGCAAGCATATGAAGAGGGGTGTTCATTGTGTTCCACTTCTTTGTGAGAATAGGCCTAATATGCTCCTCATAGAATTGTAATCTAAGATCCTTGTCTCGAAGTGCTTGCCTCATTTGATCAAGTATGCTATCAAAAGTCTTATAAATCCCTCCAAGGCTACGAGAGTTTGTATTCCCATACTTGATTACCCCCACAACAAGTGATATGATAGAGCAAATATATCTGCAAGCAACATCTAAAAAATTATAAGACATTAACAATATTAAAAATTTAAATTAAAAATTACAGCATCAGTGGATCCTTGTGATGTTGGTTGTTGTAATCGTCTTCATCTTCCGCCTCAGCAACGTTAGCTCATGCGCAACAGATGTAGACATCCTACCCCGAAGGTGAATAGGGAGGGAAGATGGTCTCCTCTTCCTCAGGGTGTCTTAAAAATCAACACGGATGGCTCTTCTCGAAGAAATCTTGGTCATGCTGGAATTGGTGGTGTTGGTCGGGATAGCTCTGGAGATGTTCAGTTTATCTTTTCTGTTTATAAGGGTCTTCATACTAATAATCTTATGGAGGCTCAGGCTATTTTAATGGCTGTGGAGCGTGGAAGTCAATTGGGTTGGCGAAGGATCATATGTGAGTCTGATTCCCAGGTTGTGGTGAACTTGTTGAATAGGCGGCATTTAGATGATGTCAGCTGGCATTTGGCTTTGATTGTTGCTCAGATTCTTAACCTTTGTGATTCTTTGGAGTTTGTTACTTTTACTCATATTCCTAGAGAATGGAATGGTGTTGCTGATTGTTTGGCTAAATGGGCTTCTGAACATATTCATGATTGGAATTTGATGGACCGAGGTTGTTTACCCCCGAATCTGTCCCAACAGTTGGATCACTTGGTGGAGCTTGATAGGGCTATGTAATTCCCTTGCTTTGTACTTCTTGTTTTAATAAATTTTTACCCCTCCCTTTTCTTAAAAAATTTAAATTAAAAATAAAGTACAAACATATTAAATTACTTGATATTGAACCACCAAGCATCATCAAGCGCCCTTTATCTCACCTTCTTCCCTTCTTTTGTCTTCAATTTAGCCCACTTTTTCCACTCTCCACAACTCAGCATGGATTGTAGAACATTTTACACCTCCAACAGCCTCTCTAGTAAAATAAAATAGCTAGCATATCTAGTTTCAACTGGTTTGAGGAATTCTTTCTTTGAATAAGATTGAAATAATGCAAGTGTAATGTGATGTTTAATACAAACATTTATATGTCTCTATTTTCGACCATTGTTGTCTTCACCGAGTCTATTTTTTTGATGCCTTTCAAACCATATTACAAAGCATGTACACAACATGGGGTCCAAAAAATATGTTTGTAAGCGCTCTGCTCTCTACCATCAAACTAGCTAACTTTAAAACATGAGCTAAATCTGTCTTGACTTGTACAACATTAGGAGATCCAACCTTCTCTACGGCCTCCTTCAAAAGGCCAAACTGGTATTCAACATCCTTACATGAGCAATCAATAGCTCTAAGAAAGTATGAACTAGTAGGACATGTAACAATAATATTAATGAGTGGTTGATGTTGAATATTCATCCACCCATCCATGACAATGGATCAACCACTCCTAATCCGTGTCTGTCTCATCTCCTTCATCAATATGTTCATCTTTGAATATTGTTTGTCGAGGGAGGTACGGAATTTGTTTTCTCTAGGGGGAACATAAGAGAGTCCAATTGCCATTGCATCTCTCAACATCCCTTTGAAATAAGGAGACCTTGCCAAATGAAATGGGATGGCATGGACATAAAAAATTTGGCCATTGAATCATTGGCTTGCTCACGTTTTTGCAAATTCAACAACCCTACCACTGTATTTTTCTCACTTGTAGTAGAAGCGGCCTTCCTTTTCTCTCTACCTCAACCCTCTCCAATTGATATATTGGAATACTCGTCAATAGATGTCAGTGTTGTGGATGGACGTTTCTTAGTAGTTCTAGTAGTTTTTTCCTCACTCTCCCCAACCAACTTTGCCATTTCAAGCCACTATTCCAATGATATATTATCACAAACTCTAACCACATGTCCACTCTCACTCAATAAACGGTGTACAACCCTACTATAGCTTGCATGATAATTAGCTTTGCAAACATGACAACCAATGCTTGCTGCCCCCTATATTTTTACCCTTATTAGTGCATAAATTGGTGGCTAATTGTAGCAAGGGCTTTTTGGGGTTGAAAGGGCCTTTTGCAAAGTGCTGAAGAGAGGATGAAGGGCATGCAAAATGGTCTTGTGGTGTACCAATAGAACTTGTGTTTGGATTTTTAGAAGAACGAGACCATCTGACACTCCCTTCAACTTCTCTTCTATGTATTTCTTCACTACCCATCTTATTGTCATCACTGCTGCTAGTGCTTATTTTTAATGTCAAAGATGTTTCAGAGGTTTGAAGTGCTATAGAACTACGGTTTTGAAGTTTTTGTGAGAGCAAATTGAAAAAAAAGTTAAAAAAATAATTACAAATTCACTCCCTAACAGGGTAATTGTTATGTATAAAAAATACCAGTCAAATACCTTAATGGTTGAAGATCAGAAAATGGCAAATGCAGCTTTCTAGAAGTGGCAGCACCTCTTTGAAACTAGCGGCAAGTATGCAACAACAACTACAACTATTGAACTACCAACTTGCTAAAATCGTGGCAGCCTATTTTCATTTTTGAGATACTAATTTTAGGGTTGAATAAGGGGTGTGGGAGGGTTTGTGGGACCCCCATCCCCTTTTAAAACAACCTTTTTAATGTCATGAATGATTTAAAAAGAAAAAATTATACAAACTTGCCTTGCCGTTGGGGACATCTGACCATCTTCGAGATGCGAGCAAGGGAAGTCTCAGACATTTGTAGCCATCTCAGGGATGGCCAAATGTCCTTGTGGCGTTTCCTATTTGTGCATCACATTTCGAAATGTTTTGAATGTTTGAATTTTTTAGGGGATGTCCCTGGCCATCTTAGGGATGGCCAAACGTCCCCATG